>LPNX010649838.1:413803-469139 GCA_001517045.1 Pseudotsuga menziesii
AGTGACACCAGTATCCAAGACATTGTCAGTAAAGTGTTTGACAAAACATCTCTCCAAAGAATACCAGCAGTTTATCTCAGAAATTGCTACAGACTAAGAAGGGGATATTACAGACATGGAACAAGGGTTTTTTTCTTGATTTGCAATCCATTATGTTAACATCTGCACACAATATATGACTCATTTATCTCAATCAAAGGCTGCAAACATGTATGACTTTTAACTTTTATGTTTTGATGTTTAAATGTTTCATTATTTTATGATAAAATTTCATGGAAGCTATTTTAATATTATGCTGCAAATACTTTTTATTTTTAAATTTAAATTATATATATATATATTATTTTTAAATTTTATATTATATAATTGTTGTCCCCAACCTGCCGTCCCTTGAAAAATTGGGGGTGCGCTCTAGCTGTCCCGGAAACTCATCCCCGCGTCCCCTGCGTCCCCCCGTCCCCGAGACCAGTGCAACATAGGAATTGATCTACCTGACTGATGCTCACGCCCCCACACCTCTGTATTTTGCTGCTAGCTGCTCCAGGTGAGCAATCCGGAGGCTGATAATCACTCAAGGCAGTTGAGTGATCCTGTCAGTGAGGATGCAGGCCACATGCAGAAGAAATATGGTGATCCGAAGTCCCGGTGAATGGCTTGGGTGTCCCAGCTAAATGCCCCAGCTGTACGGATGAACCTACAAATAATCTTCTGGCATACACTGGAACACTGAATAATGATGAATGCAATAGATGCGGTGACAAACCTGGATGGTTTATCCTAAATGAAACCAAGGCAGATATCTCACTGCCGAAACCCCGTTAGCTAAAGACGCCGTCTTCAACCCCAACTGCTGTGGTCGTATGCTGTGTTGCTACTCAAGAGCTCCAAAATCAATAATAATCAAAGGGTATCTCTTTAGGTTCCCTCATCCTTCTTAAATAGATCCTTATGCGCTTTTAGGGTTCACATGTCACTTTTAGGGTTTGTGCTTTTACTTTTGCATGCAAGCGATTCTAATTTGATGTTGACTTTTTAAGCCTAAAGAGAAAAGGCTTCTTTTAGCCTATTGCCGACGTTAGTACTGAATGTGTGTCCCGAGTTGTTCTAAGTACCAAATGTCCTCAGTCAATCCCCTCTTATGCACTACCCCCTTGAACCTATGGGGATTAAGTAGGTTAGCAGGTGTTTTGTTGCCTAATCGGACGAGGACATTACAGCGACCCTGTGTTATCTCTCCACTGTATATAAATAAACTGTGGAATAGTGTGAAATAGTGTGTGGATATGGCATTATCTCTCAGATGCCTTGATTGAGGACAGAGTTTTTCAAACAACAGTTGAAAGCACAAAATTGCATATGTTCTGAAGAAGACGTGGAGATCAAGAAGCTCGAGGTCTATAAGCTATCTTCAAGCTTATACTCAGATCTACAAATTGGTGAGTTTGTATGTTCAATAGCTCAAGTGATAGCAGCCATCCCTAAGTTGATACATTATGTATGAGTGTAGGTTTATGTTGTATTCTTAAAAAGATGGACAGAGACACTTAGAAGCAGCAGTACACAACCAACATTCAACTTGGTATACAAACCTCCATTCCTTGTGAAAATATATCATCCAGTGGATGCCTTTTGTCTACTACAGCAGTAGGCAAATCTTGTGTTGGATATAGTACATAACATTGGTAAAGTCATAAGCTTGAATCAAGCCAACGCTCACATTCATAACACAAGCTCTTGATGAAGTTTGATGAAGAGTGATGATCAAGAATGATCAATTTGTCATGCCTAGTTTTGTAAGTACCTTGTAGCTCTCTGAGTTTTGTATAGCAAAGTTACTTTTGACAAGGTATTAAGGTTTATTTTGAAGCGTTACTTGACCACTTTGGAGAGCAAGGTCTGGGAATATTCAAGGCAGAATTTTGACAGTCAAAGGGCTGTGGTTATGAGGCTTAAGCGTTTAGTTTGCTGCACTTACTTGATTTGAAGAAGATTTTTGAAGAATCAAAATAGGGCTGAAATAGGACTACTTGTTTGTGTAAGAATTGATGATACAGTGCTGATTGAGGATAGTCTTTTATAGGACTGTTTGGAAGTCTACTGGATAAGAAAGACAAAAATGATGCCTATACCCATGATATATAGGATGAAGTATACAGTGTGTTATGGACAGTATGTTGATCTGCCTGTGAACACCTACTAATGAACTGAATGATGATATATGTCTGGACATGGACAATGTAGAGTTTATGGACAGAATGGAAATAGGGCAGTGGCAATGACATGTTGTGTTGTGGACAGAATTAATATGAATGTACAGGCAGAATGATGACAAGAGGATGATGCAATTGTGGACAAAGTTGTAATGATTGACTGCTGACCAGTCTGATAGTTATATCATTCTATAAGTTGAACTTTGAGTTCATGGTTGAGGCATTTACAAAAGGAAGAAAATATGTATACTCAGTCTACAACTGAGTAAAGCATATTGGTTGTATGAACAGTTTGGTACAGGTTTGAAGCCAGCAAAGACTCTATTTGTGATAAACTTCGATCAGGGATCTTGAAAGGCATTTTGAGCTTCTCCAACGTCTACCGGGGCTTCAAGACCATCTCTAGGGTCTTCTGCATCATTAGCTGGGTCTTCAACATCTTCAGCAAAGTGGTGGCATCAATGACATCAAGACCATGTTGGCATCAATGACAATTTCATCAACATCTTTTCCTATAGGTTACAAAAGTATCCTCTTCTATATTCATCTACTTCTCATGTTCAAGCCCACAGCTGGCAAGGAACATGCTCTGATACCACTGTAATATCCCAAATACTGATATTTTCTAATTCTATGCAAAATTACTAAAATAATTGGGCATGCAAACTGCCATGCAAAATTTCCCTATATTATAGTTGAATTTAGGGTTAGGGTTTGTAGGATAGAATGAACACTTACCATTGATAAGCCGGCTGAAATTGCTCCAGAGAGAATACGCATGCAAGATAAACTGAACTGATGAAGAAATAACCTCTTTTTCCTCCATAATACCCCCAGCAGTTTGAATCAGCTAAGCTTGACGTTTTTGATGAAGGGATGGTCAGTTTTAGCTGAAAGTTGGTCGGAGTGTAGGTGTGCCCGTGCCGGAGAGGATGGCTAGAACATGCAGGAGTTTGGACATGTCCAGATGCCCTAGCGAATTGATCTACTTGACTGATGCTCACGCCCCCACACCTCTGTATTCTGCTGCTAGCTGCTCCAGGTGAGCAATCCGGAGGCTGATAATCACTCAAGGCAGTAGAGTGATCCTGTTAGTGAGGATGCAGGCCACATGCAGAAGAAATATGGTGATCCGAAGTCCCGGTGAATGGCTTGGGTGTCCCAACTAAATGCCCCAGCTGTACGGATGAACCTACAAATAATCTTCTGGCATACACTGGAACACTGAATAATGATGAATGCAATAGATGCGGTGACAAACCTGGATGGTTTATCCTAAATGAAACCAAGGCAGATATCTCACTGCCGAAACCCCGTTAGCTAAAGACGTCGTCTTCAACCCCAACTGCTGTGGTCGTATGCTGTGTTGCTACTCAAGAGCTCCAAAATCAATAATAATCAAAGGGTATCTCTTTAGGTTCCCTCATCCTTCTTAAATAGATCCTTATGCGCTTTTAGGGTTCACATGTCACTTTTAGGGTTTGTGCTTTTACTTTTGCATGCAAGCGATTCTAATTTGATGTTGACTTTTTAAGCCTAAAGAGAAAAGGCTTCTTTTAGCCTATTGCTGACGTTAGTACTGAATGTGTGTCCCGAGTTGTTCTAAGTACCAAATGTCCTCAGTCAATCCCCTCTTATGCACTACCCCCTTGAACCTATGGGGATTAAGTAGGTTAGCAGGTGTTTTGTTGCCTAATCGGATGAGGACATTACAGCGACCCTGTGTTATCTCTCCACTGTATATAAATAAACTGTGGAAATTTAGCCCAAGCTTAAAACAATTGAACTCACAAAATTGCTTGAAAATATGCAAGAAACACTCAAGAAGGAGACTGAATATGTGATAATCCACAAACGGTTGATGATATTAATTTACACCAGCCATCATTAAATAGATCTAGGCTGCTCATACAGTAGATACTCCAAGGATTCGAAAGCATTAGGTTGCTATTCGAATCAGTACAAAAGCAGGCTTACTAAACTAGTCAAAATCCCCCATAGGTGCATAAAGCACTTTCCAAATTAGTCAAGATGCTCACGAATTTGTTGAATGAGTGTGTACATCTCATCAATGATGGAAAGTTGACTTTATCATGCTTTTAGATGAGGAAAAAAAGGGAGGTGAGTTGGTGCAAAAAACAAGGCAGTCTACCTTAAAACTGCAGAAAAAACTGGAAACTTTGGATAAGGCAGTAATGCGCAGTTTCCATTCTGGGCAGTCTATGGGTTGGCAGAATCTTATCCAAGATCTTTCTAACTCGCTCCATGAGGCAGTTTTGGCAAGTTTGACCTCAAAAATGGAATTGGATGCAAACTAGCTAGTGTAGGACCTAGGAATTAATCAAAAAGATTAATTATTTTATCCTAAGCCTTGGGATGGGTTTTGATTATTCCAACATAAGCTAACAGATAGGTATGCAAGGTGTCACCTAGAATGGGCCCATCCATTTTGTATTAATGATGGGTTTACAATGCACATAGTTTTTTAAGAAGGAATTAGAACTGGTAGGAAATGTTGGCTGGCAGATGGTATTGCTGATGTTTAGTAAGTTAGGTATGCAATTGTTCCCCAATTGATAATGTTCACTAGTCCACTTTTTTATTATATATGTGGACAAGAGTCAACTTAATAACCACTGTAGCCAATGACCATTGTTTTATGTAAGAAACGGGGGTAGTTCTCATACCACTTGTAACTATTGATGAAGCAACATTTATGCACAAACAGTTAGGTGCACACCATCTGTTTTGTGTATCTATCTTCCATTGTGTTGTATATGCAGTTCCTCTAATGCTATGCTTTTCTAGGTTATCAACTTGGGGTGTAGACAGCATCTTAAAATAGAGAGATTTATCATTTATGTTAACCGTTCCTCAGCTTTAGGTATACAAATTAATACAATAGTTCTCCAGTTGGTAACGTCCATTAGTCCACATTTTCTTATATATGTGGACAGCATTGCACTTGAAAATTGTAGTAGCCAATGGCCATTGCTCTATGCAAGATGCCGTGGTAGTGATCTGACCACTTGTAAATATTGATGAAGCAACATTCATCAACTGGTTAGGTGTAGAACATCTATATTGGTTGTGTATATCTACCTTCCATTGTGAATCTTATATCGTGTATGCAGTTCCTCTAGTTTTTCCAACTTGTGAAGTAGGGAGTATCTCAAGTACACAGATTTATGTTAATATTTAGACTGATATAATCATGTAGGACTTCTTGAGTTGCGTAATGTGTAGGACTTCTTGAGTTGTGTAATGTTTAACTTATAGTCATTGCACCCACCAGAAGTCCTACATTATGCAACTCAAGAAGTCCTACATAATTATGTCAGAGTCTGACAAGAAGTCCTACAAGCCTTGACCATTTTACTCTTCTAAAAGAAGCAGGTTTTGCTTTGCATTATAGTACCACTTGCATTAAGACGAAGGCACATTTATTTTTTAGTGCTTCTAAAGTATTTGATGGTTCTTTTCACTGTTCCATAGATCAAAATTATAAAATTCATTTCTTGGCTATCTTCTAAGACGTTATAGCTTTTTTTACACTTATTGCTCACAAGGCTATCGAAGATATGGTATATTCTAGCTACTTGACCACCTAATATTGATGATGACCAGATTCTACTTAATATTCTTGATGACTGAATCTTACCTTCTCTATCTTTGTTTGGTTATTTCATAAAAGATTTATTCTTTATTATGATATGGCCATATTTTCAGGTGTATATCTGATCCTAAAAAAATGATTCATTGCAGGGTCTTGCAAAGGTGGGCTGATCATGCTCTTCACAATGATCATAACATTTGGAGGTATTGTCTAGAGATTCTAGGAGTTATGCTTAGTGGCCACTCAATTCATAGTTATTACTACGTACCGTACATACCATTTGAAGCTATTCTCACTTTTTCAGGGCAATACTCTTGTACGTCGCTGCTGGTGCGTTACATGAGGCTTTGGCAGTTCTTCGTGATGCACAAGAACCTGACACAGCAGCCATGTTTCTACTAGCATGTCACGAAATCAAAGTGAAGGTTACCTCCCAAAAGTCTGGAGTTGAATGTAGTACATCACCAAAATCGGACAGCCAGGATCAAGGAAATGCCGACTCCTTGGATTTACCTGGTGATTTGAATAAACAAAAGGAAGATGTTTCAGCAGTTTGTGAGTATTATGGTCACTACCAAAGAACATTGGTTCATCTGTGCACAGATTTGGCACCGGTTTTGGATTGAGCTCAAGATTACAATGAAAATATAGGAGCATGGTTTGTGGGAGAATATCAGTCATGATTGTTTTCTCTGTGATTCCTCTACATGCTGACATACTGTCCTGATAGCTTTTGGAAGGTGCAAATGTTAACAATTGACAAGATTGTGCATTTCGAATGTTCTTCAGTCCTACATATTCTGATGGATTGTAATACATCCATGCAGCTGTTATCACTGAATGATTTGAAGGAGAAGCTTTGAAGCTTTTCACTCTTACAGCTATGATTGTGTAATTAGTCTGTAAACTTGCTTTCTTAATTTGATTCAGTTTATTGACTTATTTGTAAAAGAGATGGTCAACAACTGAGTATTTTATTCACTGGTGGTGCGAAGATTTCATTTTGAGTTTGACTGCTTGCATTTTGTGGGTATATGTCAAGACAAGACAACATTGGAAAGAAATTCAGAGTCCAGACAGCTACATGTAAATCACGGTTATAATAGCTTGTCCAAACAAAGAGCGATCACATAAAATACCAGATCTATCATTTGTGATCTTTTCATGGCTGTGAATAATACTGGGATTGAATATAGCATATAAATGACATCATGTTAAACTAGGAATAATTCAGAATGTAAAGATTGTGTCTGAAATGTTTGGCAGGGGATCAGTGTTGGAGTATTAGCACTTCAATACTAAGATTCAATATAAAATATGTTAAAGTTAGTGCAGCTGCAAGGCCCATTCTCAGGGAGGATGGTACCCTAGTCAGTTAACTAGGGCAGAGTAAAACCCTAGAAGGTACCCTAGGGCCCCCAATAGTCTCTTGGGGTTCTTGGTTTGGGACCAAGCAGGTTGATACCATGGCAAAGTCCCTAACATATGGTTAAGGCCCCTATATGTTTCTATGGTATTCTGGTCTAGGACCAGACACTTTCTTGGACACGATGTCCAAGTAGATTCTACAGGTTGAGACAGAGACTTCCTGGTCTGGGACCAAGTAGTTCCTGCAAGAGCACTCCTGGTCAGTTAACTAGGTGAATCTTGGTCAAGTTGACCAAGATGATGATGTGTGATGTTCTCTCTCCTAATTGGTTATTGCTAGGTTGTTTCTCAAGGGACTGGCCATCCCTTGATGATGCCACTAGCACCTAACCCTTAGGAGCAATATTGAGGACCAAAGGATCACATCATCCAGTTTGGATCTTTCCCTTATACAATGATGATAAAAATGTATGAAACAATGTACCTTGAGAGAGAGAAAAGATTAAAGTCCTTGGTCTTGTTGGTCCTTTGGGTAAAAATGAGTTGTTTGTCCACCTTTATGGTACACCTTGATCTTGTGGGTATGAGGTTGTCTTATTATGACCTCCTTTAGTTTACTTATGGTCCTTTATCTTACTTGGTCCTAGCACTCTTATTGTGTGTACCTCTGGTATGATGACTTTTACCTTATGGTTTTTATTTGGACCTTTGGTATACAATCTTTAGTTAATTTTATTTTATGGTTTTATTTTATAAAACCATTGGACCTTTTTTAGTTTTTATTATTAGACCTTTGGACCCTTGTTTATGGTTTTGTTTTGTACCTTTCTTATTTTATGTTTACCATTAGACCTTTTGGTACCCTATCTTAAGGATTGTCAATATTATAAATTTAAAGGTTTTCATTTGAAAGTGGCATTGGGATATAATTCCTTGTCTGCCTTAATAACCCACCGTTTGCTTAACATCGGAGGTACCTTCTGTCGCGACTCCAATGTGATTGTCTCTTTCACCCTAGCGTGACTGTGGTCTCTACATGTTGCGTGACAGTGGCCTCTACTTTCAGCGTGATCGTATCGTCTCTTGCTGCTCACTGTGTCTTGCCATGCTCCAGCATGATTGTATCCGCATGACAGTGTCACTTGGTGTCCTTGCCAACGTGACTGTAACCCATTCTAGCGTGATTGTAACCCATTTCAGTGCGACCATGTTCTCTCCCGTTCAACGTGATTGTAACCCATTTCAGCGTGACCTTGTTCTCTCCATTCAGCGTGACTGTTCTTCTGCCTTAAGCATGGTTGTGTTCTCTTGCACCAGCACGACTTCATGTCTCTTTGTAGCATAACTGTATATCACCAACGTGACTGTATTCTATTGCACCAGCGTGATTATGTGTCAGTTATCCAACATGACTGTGTGTCTCTTGTCAGCCAGACTGTGTCCCTTTTGCTCAACGTGACTGTGAGTCTTTGCTAAGTTTGACTGTGTGCTAGCATCACTGTATCTTGTCTACTAGTGTGACTATATTGAGCTTGATTGTGTCTCTTTGCTAGTTTGTTGCTAAAGCATGAGTAATTTATTGAAGTTTCTCTTCCTATTGACTAAGATTCTGAGGTCGGTATCCTTCTGCTTTAACTCTCTCTCTCTCAATGTACGTCATTTGTTCACCCAATTGACTTGTCCCTTCGGTGACAAGATCAAAACTTAAAAGTATCTGAGAATAAGGCTGATTCAAAATAATTGTTACGATTCTTTACTGTTGTTATCCCTTACACATTATTTTATCATATTGTTACTGTACATGGCATTTGGTGAATCATCTCAAGGATCAACTTTAATGCAGTGACCAATGAAGTGTTAAAGTTGAAAGAGATGAAAATTATGTTTGATTTTATTGCAGTTTAAATTTATTGAAACAATACTATTCTGAATTTAACCTTGTTCATAATTATGTTTATGCATTGAAGTATATTTATTTATGTTAAATCTGAACCTAATCCTAAACTTTAACATGGTATCAAAGCATATGATGTAGCTAATTTTGTCTTGCAGCTAACAAAAACTACATAGATCCTAAGATAAGGGTTGTACCTTACTCAACTTGACAAACTCTTCAAGTTGACAAGTAGGGTTTGAAGATGACTACTCCTTTAGTTAAATCAGAAGAAAGGTTTGAGGGAGCCTCAAATTTCAATGCATGGAAGGACATGGTTCTAAATATCCTAGAAGAGAGTGGTCTAGATGATTTGCTCACTAAAGTTGCTGAAGAGCCCACTACAGCTCAAGGAAGAGCATCATTCAAGAAGAATCAAGCCAAGGCAAAAAGAGTTATCTTTGACTAAGTTAGAGACAACTTGATGCCAGTAATAGCCCCCATAAGGACAACCAAAGAATGCTTTGATGATGTAGCTAATCTCTATGAAAAGAAAGCCCTACTCAGAGAAGGGATTTGAAGAAGCAACTTCGTTCACTAAAGATTGAGAAAGATGAAATAGTTGCTACATTTTTCTCCAAGATCTCTCAAATAAGAGATCAACTCATGGCCATTGGAGATAAAATAGAAGATGATGATCTCGTGCAGACATTATTCGATGGCCTTCTTGCATCTTGGGAGACATTTGTGGCCTCAGTAAAAGGAAGAGAGGTTCAATGAAACTTCGAAAGGTTGTGGCATGGTTGTTTAGAAGAAGGAAGGATTCAGAGTAGATCTAAGCCTCCACTTGAAAAGGATCATGCACTAGCTGCCAAAGCAATGAAAGGAAAGAATAATCCCTGGCACAAGAATAATGATAAGGAACCACAAGGTAAGTACTTTCATAAATCTAAGGTTAGATGTTATAACTGTGGTAAGATTGGTCATTATGCAAGGGATTGTAAGAAACCACTTAACAAGAATTGGCATAGGAAGAAACACCATGCCTCAGCTGCTACAGAAAAAGAACAACCTCAGCCAAAGAAGTCAAGGGGTGACACCATGGACCTAGATCAAGAAAAAGAATATTTCTTTTCTTCAGTGCTCACCAGTGACATACCCAACCTCTCATATTCTTAGTGGATAGATAGTGGATCCACCAGACATATGTCTAGATTCAAGAAGGCCATTGCAACCTTTGAGGCCAAGAAGTTCCATAAGAAAGTGAACTTGGAAATGGAAGTACCTATGACATTAAAGGAGTTGATTCAACTGCCTTACAACGTGATCTAGTTATGTTGATTAATAATGAGGAAATTTTATATCTTTATAGTCTAAAGAAGAATGTTATTTTAGTGACAGTTTTAGAAGACAAGGGGTTATTTGTAACCTTCTCAAAAGGGAAGGATTTGATATAGCCCAAAGGTGAAAGTATAAGCCCAGCTAATGTGATTGGAGTTTGTGAAGGTGACCTCTATAAGGTCTTAGGACATGTTGTTAAAGCTCTATACCCTAGTCAAGTTTTAGAGATCAAGAGGGAGCCAACAATGCTGATAAGTCCCTAATAGAGTAGGGATGTAGAAAAGGAAAGTATAGATGTGATCTTCCATCAGTACTCTAGTGACTCTGAGATGGAAGTTGACAAGACTTATCGTTTAGAGAAGTAGAGGGAGAAGGCCAAGAAACCTTCATTTGATCTCATTAGGAAGACCATTGAAAAGATTCAAGCTTGCTCCAATGAGAGCCATGTCACTGTTTCAGTCTACTCCCATTATGGGGAGTCAGGCAAACAACAGGTTTGGAATGATGATATGAGGAAAGTGATTCTCAGTTATCAGAGGAAGTCAACTATAACTTCCAAGTGGATCTATGAGATCATGCTTCGTGCTGAGATGGAGAGTTGTTTGAAGCTCTCAGAAAATCTCGTATTCGATGAAAGGTTGGAACACATCGACATGAGTTATCACCAAGTAATGGTGCAATATGTTATCAATGTGTTGAGAATGTCCCTCTTGCTGAGAGGGAGTGTTAAAGTTAGTGCAGTGGCGAGACCCATACTCAGAGAGGATCGTACCCTAGTCAGTTAACTAGGGCAGAGTAAGACCCTAGAAGGTACCCTAGGGTTCTTGGACTAGGACCAAGTAGGTTGATTCCATGGAAGAGTTCTTAACATATGGTTAGGGCCCCTATATGTCTCCAGGGTATTCTGGTCTAGGACCAGACAATTTATTGGACACGATGTCCAAGCAGATTTTGTAGGTTGAGACAGAGACTTCCTGGTCTAGGACCAAACATATTCTTTGTTTGGAACCAAGTAGTTCTTGCAGGAGCACTCCTGGTCAATTAACCAGGTGAATCTTAGTCAAGTTGACCAAGATGATGATGTGTGATGTCCTCTCTCCTAATCGGTTATTGCTAGGTTGTTTCTCAAGGGACTGGCCACCCCTTGATGATGTCACTAACACCTAACCCTTAGGAGCAGCAGTATTGAGGACCAGAGGATCGCATCATCCAGTTGGGATCTTTCCCTTATACAGTGATGATAAAATTGTATGAAACAATGTACCTTGAGAGAGAGAAATGATTAAAGTCCTTGGTCTTGTTGGTCATTTGGGTAAAAAGGAGTTGTTTTTCCACCTTTATGGTACACCTTGATCTTGTGGGTATGAGGGTTGTCTTATTATGACCTCCTTTGGTTGACTTATGGTCCTTTATCTTACTTGGTCCTAGCACTCTTATTGTGTGTACCTTTGGTATGATGGCTTTTACCTTATGGTTTTTATTTGGATCTTTGGTATACTATCCTAAGTCAATTTTATTTTATGGTTTTATTTTATAAAACCATTGGACCTGTTTTAGTTTTTATTATTAGACCTTTGGACCACTGTTTATGATTTTTTTTGTACCTTTCTTATTTGATGTTTACTATTGGTCCTTTTGGTACCTTATCTTAAGGATTGTCAATATTATAAATTTAAAGGTTTTCATTTGAAAGTGGCATCGCGATCTAATTCCTCATCTTCCTTAATAACCCATCATTTGCTTGACATCAGAGGTACCTTCTGTCGCGACTCTAGCGTGACTGTGTCTCTTCCACCATAGCGTGATTGTGGTCTCTAGCCGTTGTGTGACGGTGGTCTCTACCTTTCACGTGAGCGTATCTTCTCTTGTTGTTCACTGTGTCTCACCCTGCTTCGGCGTGATTGTATCCGCGTGACAATGTGTCACTACTTAGCATCCTTTCCAGCGTGACCCTGTTCTCTACCGTTCAGCGTGACTCTAACCCATTTCAGCATGACCCTGTTCTCTCTCGTTCAGCGTGACTGTAACCCATTTTAGCATGACCTTGTTCTCTCTCGTTCAGCGTGACTATAACCCATTTCAGCATGACCCTGTTCTCTCACGTTCATCGTGACTGTAACCCATTTTAGTGTGACCCTGTTCTCTCCATTCAGCGTGACTGTGATTCTCCCTTCAGTGTGATTGTGTTCTCTTGCACCAACACGACCGTGTGTCTCTTTGCAGCATAATTGTGTATCACCAACGTGACTGTATTTTATTGCACCAACGTGATTGTGTGTCACTTATCCAGCGTGAATGTGTGTCTCTTGTCAGCGAGACTGTGTCCCTTTTGCTCCACGTGACTATGAGTCTCTGCTAAGTTTGATTGTGTGCTAGCATGGTTGTATCTTCTTTGCTAGTGTGACTATACTGAGTTTGATTGTGTCTCTCTACTAGTGTGTTGCTAAATCCTGAGTAATTGATTGAAGTTTCTCTTCCTGTTGAATAAGATTTCGAGGTCTGTATTCTTCTGCTTTAACCCTCTCTCTCTCAAGGTAGGTCATTTGTTCACCCAATTGACTTGTCCCTTCGGTGACAAGATCGAAACCTAAAAGTATGTAAGTATAAGGCTGATTCAAAATAATTGTTACGATTCTTTATTGTTGTTATCTTTTGTACATTATTTTATCATATTTTTACTGTGCATGGCATTTGGTGAATCATCTCAAGGACCAACTTTAACGCAGTGAGCAACCAGGAGTGATAAAGTTGAAAGAGATGATTATTCTTTATTTTATTGTAGTTTAAATTTATTGAAACGGTATTATTCTGAATCTAACCTTGTTCATAATTATGTTTATGATTCAAAATAATTGTTACGATTCTTTACTGTTGTTATCTCTTGTACATTATTTTATCATATTGTTACTATGCATGGCATTTGGTGAATCATCTCAAGGACCAACTTTAACACACTGAGCAATCGGGAGTGATAAAGTTGAAAGAGATGAAAATTATTTTTGATTTTATTATACTTTAAATTTATTGAAACAGTATTATTCTGAATCTAACCTTGTTCATAATTATTTTTATGATTCAAAATAATTGTTACAATTCTTTACTGTTGTTATCTCTTGTACATTATTTTATCATATTGTTACTGTGCATGGCATTTGGTGAATCATCTCAAGGACCAACTTTAACGCAATGAGCAACCGGGAGTGATAAAGTTGAAAGAGATGAAAATTATTTTTGATTTTATTGTAGTTTAAATTTATTGAAACGGTTTATTCTGAATCTAACCTTGTTCATAATTATGTTTATGCATTGAAGTCTATTTATTTATGTTAAATATGAACCTAACCCTAAACTTTAACAAAATAAAGTGACTTTAATATGTTATTTGACCATTATAGACTAATAAGGTGTGATTAATATTATATAATGGTAGTTAGGTAGAGTAGGTATTGCAACCTAATGTGGAACATAAGATGATTTATCTCATTGTACAAAATTTATTCACTAATAATGAAACATCATATTTCTCTACTCCCATGCATTTGTGTATTTATATTTTAATGATTGGGATTGCCACTATTCACTTGTTGCAAAAGTGAGCTGCCAAGGATTTTTGAAGGTTTGCGTAAAGAAGGTTAATTAAAATTAAAAGATTCCAGGTTTGGATTCTATAACTCTTCAATGTTCGGCTTAATTATTTTCTTCAAGAAAAAAGTGTGTTAAGTTAGACGTAGGAGTTAGACCCCACTTGTTGCCCTCCTTGCATAGATAAGTAAAGAAAGACTATTTTGATGTAATAATGCATTTTATCTATATTATTAGGTTGGAGAAACCATGTGTTAATTGTGTTTTTCTCAATGCTTCGGGCTTGGTATCTCGGCCCATTGGCATTTTATATATTCTTGAAAGGGATGGTATTTGCACCCTTGTTGCACTAAGAGTAGCGAGGTGCTTACAACAGAGTATGGGGGAGACACTGTAACGTGTAAAGTTGTGTAACATTATGTAACATGTCGATCCCATAAAAAAAATGCAGATGATGTAATAAGCATAAACAAAAATAAATTATTATATTGATTTGATCCTAGATATATCAAAAACCAAGAAGGATCAAATATATTGACGTGTAAATTTTTTTTATTACGTAAAAAAATAGAGAAAAAACTAATTTACACCTCAAGAAAAATTGAATCTCTCTTGGTGCTGATAGATCCAGGTTTAAGATGGATCTATGTTGTTAATATAATTATCGGTTTCTTCATAAAATTACGAAATATTTTGTCAATGAATGACCTAAGCAACTTAGGTTCCAAATTTATGCAAGATTCCAGGTTTGGATTCTAATTCCAAAGCTCCTTAATGTTCAGCTTAATTATTTGCATTAAGAAAAAATGTGATAAGTTAGACGTAGGAGTTAGACCCCATATGTTGTCCCTCCATGCATAAATAAGTAGAGGAAATGTTATTTTGATGTAATAATAGCATTTTATCTAGTTTGAAAAGGGTAGTATTGGCACCCTTGTAATCAATGTTATCAGAACCGGACCAACGGTCAAACCGAGCAAGCTCAGGACCTGGAACCAGACAAAAACCGAGAAAAAAATCGGTCGAGCAAAAAATACATAAAATATTCATATTTTCAATGTGTGTGTGTGTGCATCCATGTAAATAAATTGTCCAATGGAAAATAAAGTGTAACCACTAGAAATCAAAATTTGCTGAAAGGAAAAACGCAAGCGTATTTTACAAATTCACAATCCTTTCTCTAGTGGACAATCAGTGGAGTAGCTCATCTTGAACAAGGTGGTTTCTAGACAACCACTACCAATGGAAATCTATAAATGACATTCCATTTATAGGAGTTGAAGAAACAACACAAACTTAAACTAACAAGGAAATTACATTGTATAACCAAGAAAGAATCAAGATTGAATCTCTCCACACATTGCATTCACCTATTTGAAAAGTGATATATCTATGTAGGATATCTCAGGGCTGTGTGCATCGTGATTATAAATCATGTTTGAAGTTCACTACTTTGCTTGAGAACAAAGGACTAAGCCTAAAATCTATATATAGGTTGTTGCATTTCTAGAATTGTGGTGATGTTGTGCACTAAGTCTGGATCTGTAAAAGCAGTCTTATTCCCTTCCTCACCATACATGTTAATGATGTTATTGCAGTTGTATTCTAGGTAGGTTGAGGGTAGGTAAAGTAAATTTGGATCCTACCCAGGTTTCATTTATGAAGCTTTGATTTACAATGGTTTTTAGAAAGAAAAAAAAGTTTGGTTTGGTTGAATCTAGCTTAGCTTGCTGCAATTTATATAAGCCTGTGTTGTGAAAAGCAGTTCTACATTTGAAATCTGCGACAAATAGCCTTGTTCCATCCTCCTAGCAGCATCCTAAAGCATCATTATCAAATCGGGGCTAATTTTGGGCAAGTTCGTGGATAGACACATCAGTTAAACAACCTCATCTTCAATCTGAGTAAATCTGGGCACAATCTAGGCAAGATTTGACCTATTCTTGACCATCTAACATCAATAAATAAGCCTACTTTTTCAATTTTTTGGTAGCATTTTGTTCTTTTTGGGAATCCAAATCATGTTTTAACTTGAGTAAATGAACACGACTGGTTCTATAGAAATCCGTCAGTTTTGAGAAAACCGATCGGTTCCGTATTGAATTGGTCAGTTCCTTATCGAACCCGGTCAGTTCTATATGGAACTGGTCAAAATCAGTCAGATGTCGTCGGTTGGCCCGAAAAGGTCACAAAACCGGTCTGACCGGTTGGTTTTGCTAGTTTTGGGCCGGTTCTAATAACGTTGCTTGTAATATAATTATTAGTTTATTTATAAAATTAAGAAAGATTGTGCCAATGAATGACCTATGCAACTGTGGTTTCAAAGTTTTGAAAGATTTTAGGTTCAGATTCTATAGATATTCAATGTTCAGCTTAATTATTTTGCATTAAGAAAAAAGTTTGATAAGTTAGATGTAGGAGTTAGACCCCATATGTTGGCCCTTGTTGCATAGATGAGTAAACGAAAGGCTATTTGGATGCACTAACGACATTTTATGTATTTTTGAAAGGGGTGGTATTTACAACCTTTCTAGTAATATAATTATTAGTTTCTTAAAAAAATTAAGAAAGATTGTGTCAATGAATGGCCTACGCAACTTAGGTGCCAAAGGTCTGAAAAGATTATGGGTTTGGATTTTATAGATCTTCATGTTCAACATGATTACATGCTTTAAGAAAAGAGTGTGATAAGTTATATGTGGAAATTAGATCCCATATGTTTTCCCTCCTTGGATAGATAAGTGGATGAAATATTATTTTGATGTAGCAATGGCATTTTATGTATTTTTGAAAGAGAAGGCATTTGCAGCCTGTATTTTAATATAATTATCAGTTTCTTCATCAAATTAAGAAATATTGTGTCAATGAATGACCTATGCATCTTAGGTTCCAAAGGTTTGAAAGATTATGGGTTTGGATTCTACAACTTAAGAAAAGAAGTGTCGTAAGTTAGATGTAGGAGTTAGACCTCCTTGCATAGATTAGTAGACGAAAGGCTATTTTGATGTAATAATGTCATTTTATATGTTTTTGAAATGGATGTTTTTTGCAACTTTTCTTGTAAAATAATTATCAATTTCTTCAAAAAATTAAGAGAGATTGTGTCAATGATTGACCTATGCATCTTAGGTTCCAAAGGTTTGAAATATTTTGTGTTTAGATTATATAGATCTTCAATGTTCAGCTTGAATATTTGCTTTAGGAAAAGGGTGTGATAAGTTAGACGTAGAATCTGGATCCCATATGTTGGCCCTCCTTTGCATAGATAAGTACATGAAAGATTATTTTGATGAAATGGTGGAATTTTATGTATTTTTAAAAGTGGTGATGTTTGTACCCTTTCTTGTAATATAATTATCAATTTCCTCATAAAATTAAGAGAGATTGTGTCAATGATTGACCTATGCAACTTAGTTTCAAAAGGTTTGAAAGATTTTATGTTTGGATTCTATAGATCTTCATGTTCAACTTGATTATCTGCTTTAAGAGAAAAGTGTGAAAAGTTAAACGTAGGAATTAGACCCCATTGGTCCTCCTTGCATAGATAAGTAGATGAAAGGTTATTTTTGATGAAATAATGACATTTTATGTATTTTTGAAAGGGCGGTGTCTCCACCCTTTCTTGTAATATAATTATTAGTTTCTTCAGAAAATTAATAAAGATTGTCTATGAATGGCTAATGCAACTTAGGTTCCAATGGTTTTCACCATTGAGAAAGAAGAATGGAGAAGAAAGAAAGTCGTTTCATTTTGCAATAAATAAATTTTCCCTTGGGTATGCTTGCCTCAAAGAATACACCACAATTAACCAAACATAACAATCATTGCTATCCCAAACCTTTCTCAATCTTGGGCTATTGTCATGAATATGAATTGAGTAACATCTCAAATCTTTCATTGCATTTAATAACAAGAGTTAGGGTTTGAATTTTTTTCCCCAGACATGTAGAAGGACTGGATCTGAAAAAATACCACTTGGTATATTTTTCTTTAAGTGCTCAAGAAAAATATGATAATTTGAGGATTTGTTGCTTGTAAAAAATTGCAAGAATTTACCGATGAAGGTAGAGCATGGTAACCATCTCTAATACCGTGTAAGAATATTGAGAATGTGCATAACATACAATAATATATTTAGTCTAATATGTAAATCAATATCAAGGATCTATTAGGTTAGCCTTCTATCCATACAAGCAACAATTATCAATGTAGGAAATAAGAGATAAGAAAATATACAAGATACACCAGATATACATGGTAAAAACCCAAATGGGGAAACCTCCATGGGAAGGTTTGGTATTCTTGTTGGACACACCAGTTACACTAAGAGCAAGGGGGTGAATCAGTGTGCACAACTTCTATTGCTTTTAAACTTTTATTAACAATCAGCAGCTTATTCAATATTATGCATTATCACATTATCATTATATCATCATCAACATTATTATCATCACATCAGAAGCATAGCATGAAACATAGAACACCAGATTTACCGGCTACAACCTGAAGGAAGCTACAACTCCATATTTCTTCGGCTACAACCGAAAGGAGGCTATAACCCCCCTTTCCTTTCCATGTCTTGCCACCCTGATATGAAGATAGAAAATGTTGAATGACGACCACATTGATCCTACAGACCTTTTAATCAACTCCTGTACTACACTACACAATTTGCACAACATTGCACAACCACTGCCACTACTAACCATTGCTCATCATATGATCACTACTCATCAACTAATCACTATCCATTGTATCACACTGCTCATCAACCTGTCCAATCAAATTGTACTAATCAATCTATTGCTCACATCATCTGACTCAGTCAATTTGAGTCTGCAGACTAAACTCAATCCACCTTGGTCAAACCAACTACTCATACAACTCAGCCAATCGGAGTCAAACCAACTGCACATAAGGCAACTTGTGCCAATCTTGCTCAACTGAACCAACCTGTACCAAGATGCTTGTGTACATGTGTCAAATCAATCATATACTTGTGTTAATCTAATCAAGTGCTTTGATAGTCAACCAACCCTTCTTAATTGGCCTAATTCATCAAGTAAGAGACACATTTGAGCAACCAAGAGACTTCACATAGAGTCAACCAAACTTTTTCCAATCACACTACTGACACCACAACCAACCTCAATCACGTTCAAGGAATACTTAATAGCTAAACATGATATACCTCAACTAACTAACCACACCCAAGCAGATAAGAGACTTAACCAACTTTGGTAAAATCAGTCAATCTCATAAACTCTTAGACACAAAAGGATTTTTCACTCCACTCAAATCAAGTCAACAAATCAAAGAAGTATCAAGCAAAAATAGTCACTTACAATACTGTCAAAGGTTGTCATTAACAAGATAATCATTAAGAACTATATCAAAATCACATCAAGATATATTCCAATATAACCATCGCCATAGCATCCATAACATATTCAATTACTTCAAAGAGATATACCAATATATAGCCTCACATACTAAGATCAAAGATTAACTCTATTCATTAGAGACATGTGTCATCACAAGAGAAACCTAGAAGCATGAGCCATACCTTTTGAAGATCATAAGATGAAGAAATAGTAGACAAACCAAAATAAATTCTAGATCATGTAATCACATATCTCTTGTAACAAGCTTTCCAACGAGCCAAGAATTTTGTAATTCTGATTCCATTTGAGAAAGTTATGTCAATTTTAGTGAAGATGCCCAAAAATTTCTCTATCACAAAATTTCACAGTTTTCTCCAAGAGTTGCGAAATTCCTAAGAGGCTTGATGATGAACAAATGAAATGTTTCATATTCTATTTATATAGGTTGTGGAGAAAAGTTATTACCTTGGGCCGACATCCAATAATTAAATTCTCTTTTGTTCGGTCGTCTCACCCAAAATGGTGGGGTACACCAACTTCAAAAATTCATCTCTCTTCAATCGTAAGGAGTTAGAAGATGCTCCACATATCAATCGAAATGACTTGATGATTACTATCTCCCTATGATGATTTTATTTGCAAATTATTGGTCTAATACCCTTAAATTCTTCAATATGTCCAGGACATCAAATACCCCACACATGAGGGTGCCAAAGACCATACCACCATCTACAAGAGTTTCAAAGTCTTCTTCAACATATCAAAGAACGTTTATGGGATCTACCTCTATCTACATCCCAATAGCCATATAACCACAAATAGGACCATACATCACCATGGTTCAAGACCCAAGGAACCACATGCAATGGTTTCAAGGACTCTTTCAAAGATATCATATAATATTTAAATAAGATACTTTCCATAGAATTCAATCCCATCACATAGGAATCCATCGCCAAGTGATGAGGGAATCATGACCAAATATTCCATCATATCAAAGGCTCCAACAATCATGGGCTTACAAACCACCATATGTGTGGATTCCAAGACCCAAATCATTTTTAAATGCACCATCAATGATCATATAGTGTCCAATGGTCATCATGCCTCCATTTATGTGGGTTCCAGACCTTCTCATGCATAATAACCATCTCCAAGGGTTCCATGACCCCAACAAGGGTTACACGGGAATCAAGATCTTCATCAAGGGTTCCAAGTCTTCATTAAGTCATTAATGACCACATTGTCACATTTAAGGGGACCAGGACCATTAAGCCATCAAATGTGGGTCCAAGGGCATCTTCAGGGCTTATTCATCCAGAAAGGGGCTTCATAGGATTCTTCAACCACCTCAACCACATTAGGAGACCTCCAAGGTTCAATATCCATCGTGACATCACTTGTGGGGTTGCTAGACCTTCTCCTGGGGTACCATGAACTCAATAAACACAAATGACCACTGAAAGGGTCATTTGCACTCTTGCAACTTCTTCAACCCACCAATGACACTTTTGTAGGGTACTGGGGCATAAGTTGTGGTACTGGGAAACCAGAGAAACAACTGGGAAACCATAAAACATCTTTGGGGTACTTAAACTCTCTACGGAGTGTTCAGGGATTTTTTCCATTGTCCCAAGGGCTCCAAGGGCTTCAAACGTGGGCTTGGAAAAGATCAAAAGGTATCCTTAGACACTGACACTTACTTAACCCTTAAAGGCTCCTCAAGGGGCACCAAGACATGTTGGCATCAATGAATACACGTTGTTGGCATCAATGACAACTTAATCAACTCTTCTATATTCTTCATAAATCTCCATCTTACAATAGAAGGAATCTCCACATATGCATCACTCTCCATCTTCACATCATGTAACAATCATGTGTGTACAAATGACATAACATGTGGTGTGGGATTTCACAATATATCACAACATTCCCTCACAGGGTCTCCATCACCTCTATTATATACCAAGAGGTATGGAATATTTACATCCCATAACACATGTGGGATAAATAGTTTTCCACCTCTCTTATATAAAGAATGGTTATAAGACAATTTATTAGATTATGCATGTGGGATAACTGTATTTTATAATATTAAAGTTATTTTATTCCTTTTAATGTTATTTCACCAACAATACCACACAAGTCATCATTACATATTGTAACACATAGAAGTCTATGTCATTTGTGAGAAGAACCATGCCACTAACAACTTCCCTTCTTTGTTATAGCTAAAGGATATGTACAAAGGTACTAATGAAAGATACCATATCTCTTTTATTACTCAGACACGACCTTGGAAACCTCAACCCCCAACTATGGTTGAAGATCCTTCTCATCCTTATAATGCTTTTTGGACTAACCAAAAAATGAAATACCCTTCTCAACCTTGGTATCCCTTGATGCTATAAAAACATGGCCACTTCATCCAACCCAAGACTATCAATGGCCACAAGGTTGGAGAGCTTTTTTCTTTAGAACCCAACGACAACAAGCCACCCCACAATTTTCATAACAATAGTTCTAGTTACCTTAGTAACAATAATTACAACTACTGGCTAGCAACCTTCCACCAAGACCATAGTTACCTATCCAACCAAATGCTAACCCAAATAATAAAACAACTCAATCCACTTGCAACATTAAGTTGTCCAACTTTCGTACTTATGTCACCTCCTTGTATATTGCTAAGATATACATAGTAAGATTAAAAAGAATTATCAATAATCGAATTTCTACTATTATCACATAAGATGATGTGGATGAAGGTCAAGACTCTGTAGGAAAAATATATTGTAAAAAATCAATTTGTTGCTCATCCACCAAAGTCACCACAAAAAATTTATCCAAATTCTTAAGAAAAATAATAGTATGGGGTTGCACAACTTCCTCCCTATCCAAAGAGGTTAAGTTTAGACAAATTCCTTACCTAGCCTAAGTTTGACTTTCTTGGGAGTTGAAAAATGTGTGTCAAGATTCCTTTATTTCAAGAAATCAAGGATGTCCCCATCAATGCCAAATTTGTCTAAGGAAACTTGGTAGGAAGAAGAGGACCCTCAAATTGTCCATGTGGTTGATCAACTAGCATCGCTAATGTTTGGAAAAAATTTCACTACCAATTAAATAAATATTGGGAGCCCTATTGTTGATATTTACATTAACAATACTCGTAGTTCAAATACTTTAACTGATATAGTGTCTACCATAAATGTTATGACTGAAGAAACTACAGACAAGCATAACTTACCCAATTTACAACAAACTCCTATAATGCTCGAGTTAGTTGACTAATCCACTATCAAACCTAAAGGGATCCTAGAAGACATTATGATTATTATGTGTTCATGGGAGTATCCAATAAAATTTATGGTTTTTCAACTTTAGGAAGACCATGGTTGGTAACTGTTGATACTAGAACATTGGTTCTAGATCCAAAGACATGGCAATTTCCTAAGCAAATTTCACTAAGAAACTCACTTTGTACCCACCTTCCAAGCCTAGAACTGATCATGATACACCGCTTTTAATAGGAAATGAGGAAAGAGGTGAAGATAATTATTTATAGATACCTTAGACCAATATGCATTAAATAAAGAAGAGAATGAGGATGACATGATCAACAATTTTTATCATAGATCCTAGTTCATTCCAATAGCCATCCTTCACATTTTTTTAATTATAACTTGGATTAGAATATTTAAAGAATTTTTTTTATGGTTTCTCTATCTCCTTACAATCAAAATTTATGTTTTACCCACTTCCCTTAATAAACATTGGGTATTAATTATGGGATTTATCCTTTAAAAACAGAAAAAATGATTACCTTTTTACAAGAACGCAGTGGTGCATTCGCCTAGGAATACACTAACCTTAGAGAAATCCATAATGACCTTTGTATTAATTATATTTACACAAAGGATGATTCTAAACTTATTCAACAACCCGAACAACAAATGATCCTACAATGTGAGAGATAGTGAAAGACGAACTATAGAAATTCCTTAATGTTTAGTCCATTTATCCTATTGTTGATAGTAAGTAGGTATAACCACTAATAATTATTCCCAAGAAAAATGGTAAGTGGAATTTGTATCGATTATCATGAACTCAACAAATCCACTTTAAAGGACAGTTTTCACCTATCTTTTATAAACCAAGTTTATTACACATCGGTAGAGAATAAGTACTGATCCTTCCTCGATGAGTATAGTGGGTACAATCAGATTGAGATTGCCCCTAAGGATCAAGATAATTAGGATACCTTCACTTTCCCATGGGGAACCTTTTCCTACCAAGTATTTCTTTTTGGAATTTGTAAAGCACTGATTACGTTTTAGTGGGTTATTCTCCATATATTTTTTGACTTGATCCATGATTGTGTAGAAGTATTTATGGATGATTTCATTGTCTATGATAATACATTTGAGGAAGGTTTGGGTAATTTGGGTAAAGTACTTTATAGATGTCAAGAAACAAATCTATATCTCACCCATGAGAAATGTCACATGTTACTAACTCAAGGGGTTGTTCTTGGTTATCATATTTCTCATGTATGTGTAAAGGTGGATTGTTTGAAGATAGAGGTAATATCTATGCTTCTTGCATCTAAGTCTCAAAATTATGTTGGTAGATTTCTAGGACATCATAATTATTTTCATAGATTCATTGAAATTTTTACTAAAACAACATCTCCTTTATTTTACTTACTTAGGAAAGATTCATATTTTTATTGGACTAACTAGTTTGAAATTTTTTTGAATCTCTCAAAGAAAATTTATCTATAGCCCTAGTATTGAGAGGGCCAATATGATCCTTTCCATTCCACATCTCCATAGATGCTTCAGAAACAACCATTGGGGAAGTGCATGGATAATAAAAAGAAAAAATATCCTTATTTACTTCATTAGCAAAAATATTGCTCCTACATAATTGAATTACACAATGACTAAAAAATAATTTCTTCCACAATATATTCTATTAATAAGTTTTTTCATTATATTGACTAGGTATCCTATTTTTATACATATAGATCACTCTACCATTATATATTTAATGAATAAACCAATTACTAATGGTAGAGTTACTAGTTGGTTACTACCATTGTAGGACTTTGACTTCAACATCCGGGATAAGACTGGATGAGAGAATGTCATAGTACACTTCCTTTCTAGGCGCACCACTGCAGAGCATGCCATTCTTGTCAAAGATGTTTTTTTATGAACATTTATTTGCATTATCTACTAACACTCCATGGTTTGTATATTTTGCTAATTATTTGGCTACATAAAAACGTCTTTCACATATCGTAACAAAAGAAAGACAAAAGATTATTAAAGAACCATGTACTCCTAGGTTCAAGGATAGCTCCTTCACATAGGGATAGATCTCACAATCTGATGGTGTAGTTGAGAGGATGATATATATGAAATACTAATATATTTCCATGACAGCCTGTAGTTGGCACTTTGTTGATAAGAGCACTGCTCATAAGGTTTTGCATCTAGGCTACTATTGGCCTAACATTTTCCAAGATGCCAAGTAGCACGCGAGGAGATGTGATAGTGGTAAAATAATGGTACAACATGTTTAGTTTGATGAGATGCCACTCCATACTCAACTCATGGTGGATCCTTTTAAGAAATGGACTTTGGACATTATAGGGCATATCAACTGTCCATCCAGACAAAAAATGGTATCCTAGTATACATTAACTATGTCACCAAATGGGTTGAAGACAAATAATTTTAGAGGGCCACGAAACAAGCATTAGAATATTTTATATATGAAGAGATCTTTGTTCTCGATGGTGTACCACGAGAGACTGTTACATACCAATGAACCCAATACACTTCCAAACTCATTCATGACAACACCAAACAAGACTAGATTCTACAGATGACATCTACACCATACCATCCACAAGACAATGGCCAAGTAGAAGTCACTAATAGAGTTCTATAATCTATCTTAACCAAGACTATGCATATCCATCGCAAAAATTGGGACAACTGACTTCCAAAGGATCTTTGGGCTTACTAGACCACTTGGTGAAACACCATGGGATTCACACCTTATTAACCTTTGTATGGTAATCATGCAGTACTTCCCATTGAGTTTGAAGTAAAAACACTAAAACTTGCATTGCAAGTGGGATTGGAATTGCAAGAATCCCAAAAGCACTACTTGGAAAAGTAGCATGAAAAAATTATCAAGAACAATAAATTCTAGGAAGGAGACTAAGCCCTTTTGTATGGTTCTAGGTTCAAATATTTCAAGGGAAAGGTTTTAACTCTTTGGTTAGGGCCATATGAGATTGACATTGTTTATGATAATGGTTCTATAAAGTTGTGCACTATTGATGAAGCTCAAATACTTCTCAAGGACAAAGGTCAATGTTTCGGAAACTAGCATATGTTACAAATCCTTCTACTCCTTTGTTGAGATGTTTGTTGTGGATCTTTGGACATATTAATTTGTCGAGACATTTATTGGGGATCATCCCACTCAGATTTCTACCACTCCATGGAACTACTACTATGAAACATGTTACTACTCTTGTCACTTAAGTCTGCCATCATTGCTAAATACTGCGGGAAGTATGAAGGTATGCTTTCTTCTTTTCATTTGTAGTATTCATTTAATGCTATATTATGATTCAAAAAAAAACTCCTTCCTTGGTTGTGTAGTCAACATGCTTACGATGTCATGTCATTTCAGTTGTGTGGTTATTGTTACAATGTCATTTACTCTACCATTGCTACCACTTCAATTCACCACCTTTCCTCTAACATTACCTTACCTTTTGTGATAATTTCATATCTTGTAGACCTCTGTTTCCTAAATTTGCAAATTATCGATGTGATTTTATGACCTCCAACCTGCTATATTCCCTATACATCACTTATTTGGTAATTCAGTGGACCATTTTTTTCTACAACTTTATAGTGCTTCTATGCTTCTTGTTGTTACTCTTTCCTACTATTTATGCTACTCCTCTATTTTTCTATGGATCATCAATTTTTTTTGCTACTATTAAAAGTGGTGGTTCAGTTGTCTATCATGAACATGCCACTTTGGAATAATTAAAAAAAACCTTGAGGTGCTTCAAATATTTCAAGAGGCAGGTTGGCTTGTGTATTTGGAGCATTTGCAGGGATTTGACATAGACATTTCCCTTGAATTTTCTCAAATATTTTGATTATTTATTTCCATAATATGGAGACTGGAGATTTGATTTATAGAGGCCATTGTGGCCATATTTATAGGATTACCTTACACTAATGAGCATTGTTTTACGCAAAAGGTTATCCTTCCACATGCAAGGATTGATTTTCTAGTAAGATGTGAGACTCAATATGAATGGTGGAAAAAAAGTTAATAGAATGTATTTATTGCATCCATCGGTAGAGGTGGATTACTTCATTTAGAAATATGGTACTTGACAAGGTCAACACATTCTTCTTTTTGGGTACCATTTAAATCTCTTGATGCACCTTCGACATAACATACCCTATTTTTGGTTGAAATCCATACAATCGATGGAACACAATGTTAGAAACATGAGAAACCATGTACCCAGCTTATCACACATGGCTTGATCAAGTTTTTGATAGTTGATGTTTTTTTCTCAATCCAACCAAACTTTGGAAGCATTCTTATAGAGGCCTCCCTAAGTTCAGGAATAGGTAGCTGGAGCACATGAAGATGAACATGAGGGATAAGTTGAAGAAGCTCAAGAGCATGAACATGAACAAGAAGAAGAGGATGAGCATGTAGTTAGTTGCAGGAAATGCAATTGTATAGGTGGAATATCATGGAGTAGAAGAACTTGCAGTTGTATAGATGGGGGAAGATGCATATACAATTGTTTCTAAAGATGAAGAGGACATTGAAGTGGATATTATAGAACCCCCCCCCCCCAACCCCATGAGTGGGATTGTAATAACAAGGGGTTCCTACTAAATCGTTAAAGAGAATCCCCTCGTTTTCAATAAATATTTCAGATGACTCAAAGAAGAGGCACATGACCGAAACAACTAGAAAATTAGCCACCTCTTCAAAGTATCCAAGAAAGTGAAGGAATAGATCCATTGTTTCTATAGAATATATTGAGGAAATCATCTCAAGAAGTTATTGTTACACAATAGCCAATAGTAGAACATGTATCAACATAGAATTTCATGGAAATTGCTCAGGAAAAAGATATTGATTCTATTACACAAGAATTAGCATTTGAAAGCCTTGTTTCTATCACACAAGAACCAACATTTGAAATCCATGTTGCTATCACACAAGAATGAGTAACAATAGGCCTTGCTACTACTACACAATAACCAATAGTAGGACACAAATCAGTAGAATGAATTCTTCCCCAGGAGCATATTGAAGACACCTTTAACTAGAATATGGATTCTGTTGATAGTACACCTCAACATTTTTAGGAATATTTCATTGCAAGAGTCTTAGAATTAAGCATGACAACAACTAAGAAGAAAATAAACACTATACCTAATGATTTGCTTTTAATTCCTTGCAACAATACCCTTTTGAATCTTAATCATAAATTAAGGAGAATAAAATAGTGAGACAAGAATTAGATATTTCCAAAGGGAAGAGAAGGGAATCCAAGCCTCATGCAGGGATATACACACTTGTATAAGCCCTTGAAGAGTGGATTTGGTCACTTTCTATTGTAAATGAAGGTGACCTTGTGAAAATTACAATTTCTATGGAATCAATGGGTAAACATGTTGCTATGAAATCTACAAGCGAGGCTCTTGTTGCTAAAGCAAATATTGAAGATGATGATATTACACTTGTTGAGATTGTTACTGAGATTGTTTTTTAGATTATTTATGAGATTGATGTTGTTGAGATTGTTCATAAGGCCAATCATACTGTGTATGTTAGTTAGATGGATGCTACTATTGTTGTTTAAAATACAAATGGAATTAGTGATAATGGTAAAAATTATGCTGAAGTTGTTTATGAATTTGTGAACAAAATCATGAAGTCTGTTATAGAGTCCTCTACTATAGAGGAAATTTATAAACCTCTAGATTCACATGAAATTGGAATACTCATTTCTATAGAACATGTTGTCCATTCAATAGGTATTAAAATAGAAGAAGAAGAAATAGTCAGTTTCCTTGAAGTACAAAGATTAAGGGAAGAAGTATCCAAGTGGAGGTATACTGCAAAATCATATGGGAAAGGTGCGGTCTCATTAAAGAGAATTGACAAATAATTAATACCCTAATAATGCAGTGAGTTGAGTTCTATTCCATAGAAAAGATAAAATGGGAAGAGCTTGAAAAAGAGAAAAAATAATTCCTAAATTGGAAGTTTAAGTGAAGACATTAAAAGAGGAAAAACTACAATTGAGTAATATAGCTAATGTTGTACTCATCTCTGGAGCACTTTCACTCATTTATGATTTATTTTTAGAGGAAAATTACATATTATTTTTACTTCGATCTTTGGTTGAGGGAAGTAGTCATGATTTCAAGACCCCTGTTGATAAAATATCCTCAATAATAACACAATAAAAAAAAATCACATTATCCAACTCTCATATATTCTTCACACCAAAGCTACAAATATATAGTACAATGGGTGATTCCACCTCATACACAGATTTGATCTAGATCCTAATATAAAGTAATGATTATGCTAGGAAATCCCAACTAGCTCACTTAGTCATCATTGAGGATAAATGACTATTATACTAAATGAATAATACAAATAATGGTGACATGAAGACTAAGTTATTTGTAGGGTAAGGCATAATTTTTGGAAGCCTATTCTGCAAGTGAAAAAGAGGATACACATTTACTTTTTTAATTATACATCATGAGATTATCTTGTTTAGCGATAAAAAAATGGAACCCTAACATGTTTGTGGGTGACATCTAGCTAAGAGCCTTTAATTATTATATGAGAAATAAAGTTCATTGCGGTCATGTACAAAATACACTAGAAAATAATGAGCAAGGTATTAATTTATGGGTCAGAGGAGAAAAACACAATACCTTGACTATACATGTGTTACATTGGACATTATTTAAGTCACCTGAGAGGACATCTTACCTTTTTGAAACTCAATAAGAAGTAATCTCCTAGTATACACCCATAACCAACAATATAAGAAAGGTAACCCTATGTTTTCTGAACATAGATGGGAAACTTAAAATAAAGACTATAAGAAAGGGAAACATTTTCACACACAAAATTCCTTGAAGCATTAAACAAAGTATAAAGGTACCTACCATGAATGACAAGGCATGGTGAAAAATTAATAGGAATCTAAATCTAAATCTATTACAAAAAGGATCCACATGAGGAAAACGAGTTTTGGAAGACCATTGAAAAGAATATAGGATATTATGTAGGAGGGAACCTAGACACTCCTTGTGCAAGCTCAACAATATATATTGGTCCATTGTATACCCTAACATAGAGTGAGCAAGCAAGTTGCATAGGGACACACAAAAATTTAAACTGGGGGGAGATAATGGGCCTCTAATTTTCCATCCTTTAATCAAACCTTTTCATTACTCCTATAACATTTTTCTATCAGCCACCCTGCTTTTGAGAATATCCTCATCCATATTGATATATTTGTACAAAGGTGCTATTTTGTTTCAGTTTATGGCATTTAACTAAATTCTACTGGTGCATTAGGAGAATTTCATATGCTTTTTATGTAACTCATAAGATGAGGAATGCTACAAAACTTGCCACATGCATATTCTACATGTCTTCTACTCTATTGTTGATCCAATTCATATATTATGCCTCTACAGAACTCGATGCAACTGAATTTTGTTTCTGACTGAGCCAAGACATTACTACTGATCCCAGGTTGAAACAACACCCGAATCTACTCTTTTGGTCTACAACACCACGTTCCCAATTAAAATATGTATAACCAACCAATATGACTACATCTCCTCTCCTATAGTGCATACCAAAATCTATTGAACCACACAAGTATCTCAACTCATGTTTTGCAGCAATCCAATGAACTCTCTAAGGCTCCACCATGAACTAGATCATTGTGTTCACTGCAAAACAAATATTTGGTATGGTATTGACCAGATACATCAAATAATCAATGAGATGACGACATACTTTTAAATCCACCAAATATCTCTCATAATCATGAAGCTTCTTCTAGTTGGTGATCATAGGTGTAAGAATTGGTCTATAATCCTACATCTGAAATATCTCCAGAATATCCATAGCATACTTCCCTTAACTAAGGAAGATGTGCCTCGACTCTTGCCACACCTCCAGATGCAAATAGTAACGCATCAACCCAATTTCCATCTTGAAATCCAATGCATGATATTTCTTGCACTCTGCAATGAGTTTATTTGTACTTCTAATGATCAAGTCATCTACATACAACACCAGAATAAATGGATCCTCACCAACCATAATGTAGTAAAGTTTTGAATTTGCCTCGCTTTTCTGGAACCCCAACTACTGCAAATATGCATCAATCCTGGAATACCAATCTCTCAGATCTTGCTTCAGCCCGTAAAGGGCCTTCTTCAACCTGCACACATGGGACTCTCTCCCATGCACCTTGAATCCTTGTTTCTACTCCATGTACACCTCCTCTTCTAAGACACCATTTAGAAACGCTGTCCTCATAACCGTATAATGAATTCTCCAACCCAACTCCACAGTAATAGATATCACTGATCTAATAGAGCAGTACCTAGCCACTAGTACAAATGTCTCATCATAATCTACTCCCTCTATTTGTGAGAAGCTACGGACCACAAATCTAGCCTTATACTTCTCAATGCTTCCATCCGCAACATGCTTGATTTTGTAGATCCACTTGGAAGTCACAACTAAATTTCCCTCTGATCTCGGAACCACCTCCCAGATATCATTCTTCATGATGGAATTGTACTCTTCCACCATGGCATCTCTCCACACTTTACGTGCAGTTTCCTCCTCAAAAGTGGAAGGCTCTGACTCACGAACTCTAGTCACCACTGCCATGTAGCTAGAAAATATCTCTGGTGCTTTGCTCTCTCTGACCTCCCTCTTGTGTTTCCCAATAGACTCAAAATATTCCTTCATTAGTTCTTTAAGCCAACTTGGCTTCATTTTATTTGAATTAGCTTCCCGTGGAGAACTCTCCTCCTGAATATCCTCATCTGTTAATTGTCTACCTAAATAATTAGCACTTGACATCTGAGATCTTGTAGGTGGTGAACTTGTAACAAGCGAATATGATTCATGTTAATGTAAAACTGGTGTACCTATGACCCGTGAACCTGTACCTATACCATGATTCTCTGTAGACTTATTCATGAACCTAAAGATCCTAAAATTTGTGAACTAGTCACTCTTGAAGGTTATGACCCTATGTCCTAAATAGATGGGATGCAGGACCCTATGTCCTATAATCCCCTTCGCCTTTATATTCTTCTTGTTAAAATCTTCCTTTCCTATAACATATGTAGGTATTACCACTGGTTTATCCTGAGTATTGTTAACTATATCTCACAATTCATTCTCTTGAAACCTATCAATACTATTCTATCCTTCCATGGACTAAAGTTGGTTCCCTCGTCTAGCCTATATTCAATCATCAACCCAATTTCCATGACCCTAACTGAAAGTAAGTCCAAGAACCTATGGAATGAGCTCAACCACATGTTTTCCCTTCTTTCCAAATCTGAACTTGTATCACTAATTTTTTATTTTTTCTCCTCAAAGTGGCCCTGATACCATGCAAATTGTTTATGTTCCCAACTCGGTTTCAATTTTCAACTGTGCATACAGTTTGATGCCCAACCCCAAATTTGTTCTTAATTGCAAGTTGGGTTTTTTCTCATAAACCATACAGTAAATGAAACACTTTGGAAATATTTATACACTTTTCAATGTACATAAATTAAAATCAACTAGACCATAAAATTAAAAAACTTATAAGTTTTAGCCAAAATGGCTTAGGAAAAACCTTGAAGGGAAAACCTCTTGGAGAGAGATGATTTAGTGTTTTCTTCTCGAAAACATAAAAGTACAGCATAATAAGAATGATGAAATACAACTTATATCAACCCACAAAGACTATAATTGCTACCTCGAAAAATGTGTTGTGAATGCCTCATTTTTTGTGCAGATAATTATCTAGAAATTTGTGCCCATCTCAGGCTATATGGATTGTTTTCTCACAGCCAAAAAATTCCTAGCATTTCCTACCAATTTGACAGTCTTTTTCTTGGTATTCATGCCAAACTAAAATATCATATTTATACCTCGATTTATGTGTCCATCTTGACCTTGAAATGTGTGTTGTTGCTATAGAAAAGTACAATGTATTTATTGTAGAGTACGCCCTGCATTAAGTATTCTACATCCGTCCTTAAAAGCTAAGTCAATCACCTCAATTGTTTTGTTGTTAGATAATTGTTGTAGATGCCTCAAACTCTGTGCCAAAATATTTGAATTTTTTCTCAAAAAAAGTGCTAAGGTTTCTCTCCTCTCAAGTTCGACTTCTCTCCTTTCTCTCATTTCCTCCAAATCTCTTGGTGAGAAGAATGAATGAAGATTGTGCTTTTTACCTGGTTTTGTTCATAGTAACCACCACTTGAGATATAATGGCCAAGATTAAATATTGAGCCATGAAGATCTAGGGCTGATCATAAATTCTTTTTTTTAAAACTCAATAAATGAATTTAATTCCCTTTTTCATTAAATAATAAATGAGACATTTAATTATTAATTCACTTTATTTCTCATAAAGTCACCCTTTTAATTAAACTATGAAGTCACTTTATAAAGCGACTTTATTTCTCATAATGTCCATCTCACTTAGATAAAGTAACTAGGGACCACATGACCACGTTTCCATCCCTAGGAACCGAAGGTGGAAAAAAACACTTTCCCCGTCACAAATTTTAACAAATGAGAGTCAGTTTGATTGAAGAAATGAGATGTTATTACTGAATCATTTTTACCTATTTTTGTATTTAAATTACAAAGCGAAAAATGACGTAAAGCGTGGCACTATAAAAAGCATTGTAGATCTAAATATGCTAAAAACAGGAAGGAATCTGATGATACCCCTTCCACATAGGTGAAGGCCCCTTTAAAAGAACGATGGGACATGTACCTAGATTTCATAGGTACCCATTCATATTGCATGTATGGTTGATTGACTTGAGTGCATCTTTTCATATGAATCCCCACAAGGAGTGGTTTTGTGAATATGAAAAGTAAAATGGAAGAGATGTGTTCCTGGGAGATTAATTCAACAACTAATATTATTGGATGTGGAATATTTAAGTTGCAGTTGAAGGATGGAAGGATTAAAAATCTCCTTGAATTACTAAAACTTCCAAATCTAGCGAGAAACTTGATATCCATCAAAAAGATGGGTGATGCAGGTGTACAGACTGTGTTTGAAAAAGACACTTGCAAAATGGTTTGAGGATTATTGATCTTGAAGAGGAGAGTTTGGAATGGAAATCTGCACAAACTACTAGGAAGCAACATCATTAATGAATGTAACCGTTATGGTGTTCTTGAGGGAGGATTTAAAGAAGACAGAAACACAACTACCTTTGGAGGAAAGACAATGTTATGGCATCAAAGATTGGGGAATATTAGAGAAAAGGGCCTTTAAGCTTTACAAGGTAAAGGTATGTTTGATTGCACACTAAATTTTGATTTATGTGAGCATTGCATATATGGAAAACATAACCAAGGTAGATTTTCATAGGGCCCTACAAGAGAAAAGGGAATTTTAGAGTTAATACATAGTGATGTGTTTGGAACAATGCATGTTCCATCATTAGGTAGATATGTGTATTATGTTTCATTTATAGATGATTTCTCAAGGAACACATGGATATTTTTCTTTCAAAATAAATATGAAGTATTTGCTAAATTTAAAGAATTTAAGGCTCTTGTAGAGAATCAGGAAGAAAAGTAAATAAAGGTGTTGAGGATGGATAATGGTAGGGAGTTCTATCAGAATGCATTTGAGAAATTTTGTAAGTGCAGTATAGTAAGGCATAAAACTACTCCATAAACACCTCAAAAAATGGAGTTGCAGAAAGGATGAATAGGACGTTGATGGAAAATGCAATGAGCATGCTTAGCGGCGTTGGGATAGAACAAGAATTCTTGGTAGAAGCAATGCATATTGCATGTTACTTGGTAAATATTTCACCCACATCAACATTGGTTAACAAAACTCCACGTGAGGTATGGATTGGTAAGAAACCCTCCATTAAACATTTGAAAGTTTTTGGTTGCGATTCTTATGTACATGTTCCAAATGAGAAAATAAGTAAGCTAGCTAATAAAGCTGAAAAATGTATCTTTATCAGTCATAAAAATGTATCTTTAGCGGTGTTGGGATAGAACAAGAATTCTTGGCAGAAGCAATGGATATTGCATGTTACTTGGTAAATATTTCACCCACATCAACATTGGTTAACAAAACTCCACGTGAGGTATGGATTGGTAAGAAAACCTCCATTAAACATTTGAAATTTTTTGGTTGTGATTCTTATGTACATTCTCCAAATGAGAAAATAAGTAAGCTAGCTAATAAAGCTGAAAAATGTATCTTTATCGGTCATAAAGATGGTGTAAAAATTTTTAAGATTTGAAATTTTGTAACTAAGAATATTGTTTATAGTTGAGATGTTGTTTTTAGATAGGTCAAAGAAGTTCCCAAACAAGAAGTGACTCTAATGGAAGAGGAACCAGAGAAAATAAAGTTTGGTTTAGAATATGAAGAATTTGACTCAAGAGAAAAAGTTGAATAAGAAGAAAAAGAACATTATACTCCAATTTTGAGGAGATCATCTCAAGAAATAAGGAAACTAGAAAGGTATTATCCTCCTAATTTTTGGTCTAGTTTTTCTTTATTTATTATTGATGATGATCCTATAAATGTGAAGGAAGTTATTGATTCAAAGGATAGTGATCTATGGAAGCTAAGAAGGCCACAGGAGAAAAAATGGATTCCTTGGACAAAAATGAAGCTTGGGATCTATATGAGTTAATAACTAGAATAAAAGTCATTGGTAGCAAATGGTTGTTTAAGAGGAAGTTGAATGTAGAAGGTAAAGTGGAGAAGTACAAGTCCTGCTTAGTAGGAAAGGGATGTTCCCATGTATAGGGAATTGATTTGGTGAAATATTTTCTCTAGTTTCTAAATTAGCTTCTATTGCATTCCAGCTTTTGTTACTACTATTGCTTTTGACCTTGAAGTAGAGAAGATGGATGTGAAGACAACATTGTTACATAGGGATATTGAAGAATAAATTTGTGTGAAATAACCAAAAGGGTTAATAATAAGGTAAGGAAAGGGTTGGTCTGTAAGCTAAAGAAGTCCCTTTATGGTCTTGTTATAGCCCAAAATGGCACTTGTCCCTTCGTGACGACATTTACGTGTTTTGTCGCATGACGACACTTCATGAAAGTTACTGTCAGTCACCCAAAGGACATATGTGTATGGAAATGCCATATCAAAATTTTTGTAGCTCTGTTTTACCTCTTTTCTGGACCATTGGAAAGGTAACAGACTAAGGAATAACTTTCCAGACTATACCGACTCTTGAAAACCCTTGGAAATATCCTAAAAATTCCTTTTTTTACCCATACATGAGTTGTGAGTGGGAAACTTGCTTTTTTTCACTTTGCATATGCAATTTTTTAGTGTTGTACCCACGTATACCCCCTGAAATGGTAAAAATATATAAATTCTCAAATTTTGGGTGATTTGGGTGGTTTTGTAACTACCTCCTTGATTGTAATTGATCCATCCTCGACCCTAACTCTTCATATTACTATATAAGAGAGGAAGAAGGGACCATGAAAGGCACTCAACCTTTGGTATTGCTATGCTGGCAGAATTTGGAACCTTATCCCCCTCACCTTTTCCCTAGTTGTCATTTACCTCTGTTTAGATCTTGGAGGCTGGAAATCTTGGAGGAGAGAAGTAGGAGATCCAGATCGAAGGTTTCACAAGGTGCCTTGCATGACAAGAAGGTATATCTTTTACTTCTTCCATTAATTCATAAATATTTGTTGTTCTTCCCTTTCCAAATCGTTGTATAATGGATGTTGAATCTCATTTTATGATCACATGTTAATTAGGTTTTCATATTATCTTGATAATCATTGCTTTATATGTGGTCAAATTGGGTTGAGGAAGGTTTGAAGTATTTTTTCTAGGTCTCTTGGTTGGAGAGCAAGAAGAGGGATAAACAAAAATCTTGGATCAGCCTTCAGTACATAAGGTATGAAGCCTCCTAACCCTTGAAAAATTGTTTAAATACACACTTGCAGATCTTATATATTAGTATGTATAGCCCTAGCATGTTGGTGGCCTCAACCCCAACCATAGGATCAATTACTTAACAACAGAACAGGTGACTTCACTAGGGATGCCTTGTCTATTTTGGGGTCTCCTTGTCTATTTTTTCTAGTGTACTTGAAGGTATGAGTCCTTCTTTTAGGTTAATAACCATCCTTAAGCCTTTGTAGGCACCTCCCTTGTTGTTTTGAGGTTGTTTTTTTTTATCTTTTTTGGGCCTTACACCACCCATATGTGACTATTGCACTCAACAATAGTGTATTCCTAATACACATGCGATTTCATAGTGTCACACCTACACACCATACACGACTTAACCTACTGTTCACCTGCATATGCCCTGTTTCAGTGATTTTTCACCTTTTGGGCCTATTTGGGGTGGTCTATTGCAGTTTTTGGTGTCCTCATGTGTCCCTTGTCTATGTAAGACCACTGGTAAGTGGTGTATCCATTTGAGTGTGCTCTTAACCTGATTTGTAAGCCTTTTTTAATCCTCTAGGATTGTCTCTTGCTCTGTACCCCACCTCCTTCCTTGGCATGACCTTGTTGGGCAAGGTGTTTATCAACCTCTATTAACAGGTATAGACTGAACTTAGGATCCTTCATATCTCTATTGTCTTTAGTATTGTTGATTAAGTTCTTTATACCAAGGTGGTTGGCTTGTTCCCTTATGCAAGTCTCCCTCCCAAGAGAGGTATTGTTAGACTTTAGGGCAACTTAGGGTATGTTTTGTGGTCATAGGGCATAATTCATTTTGCTTTGTTTTACATCATTTACATGCACTTGTTTGTAGGTATTTTGTATTTGTCATTCAAAAAGAAAAAGTAAAAAGAACAAGTATTTTCTTGATATGAATTTAGGATAGGGTTTAGGCTTAGGTGCATTGCATATCTCTGTTTTTTGAAAATGCAAAAAGAGATATTCCTTTTGTGGCCTCCATTTTTAGTTCTGAAAATAAAAGAGAAGTAGAAGTTTTTCATTTTGATTCTCTTTCACATTGGTCATCTTGTTTCTTATTTCAAGTCAAAACATAATTGTTTCATTACCGCTACCTTTGAGTAATCAACATCCCTTAAAAAGAACGTTAATATTTAAAACAGATTCGTAACGTTTTCTTTTTAGGTACAACACACACTAGTCTAGGCTAGTGTTTTGGGTTAGGGTTATCTTTAACTACCCAAAATTTTTAACTCAAACATAGTGGCATTTGATTCATGAAATCCAATTTCACAAGGAAGTGAACCAGAAATCTCCTCTCACACATGAGTCGAGCACGAGCTCGTGCAAGATTGAGTTGTGAAGATACCCCTCCAATACTCAACCAAGCATGTGACTAGAGATGTTGCGCATTTGGGGACTCACTTAGTACCTCAATCTGGCCTCGTGTGGTGTCTGGTACTATTTGAGTTTTAGACTTAGCTACCCTACCCATGCGCATCAGCTGGACTGACGACTGTTCCACCGGACCTTCTTTCTTATTTTGGTAGCCTTAGTATCTTGACCTCTAGGACTCTACATAGGTTATGGTGGAAGGCTATTTCTGCTATACTTGGGGTAGGATTGGGAGGAAATCCCTTACATGCAATTCGGGAAAGTGGTTTGGTGATTCAAGCGCTTGGACCCAAGGAGGTGTATTGTGGACCCTGAGTAACTGTCATTTTCCCTTCAATGGTTAGTGTTTGGCCCTCGTCATCCTAGATTCTCCTTTGGAATATACCCTTGTGTGCTTGGTCTGGATATTTATGATTTTCTTCTAGTGGTGTGCTCTTTGTGTTGTTGGTTTCCAGTTGACCTCAGTTTTTTTGTTGTTGTTGAGTTAGAAACTATGGCTAGTACCCCTGGGAACACCAACCAAGATAACCACATACAAGAGGGTTCTTATTCTTTTCCTTTTATTGGGAATGCTGGTGTTCCTTTCATGGCCACTCTGAATCTTCCTGGATTCACCCTTGGGCTATTGGTTTGGTTTTTTTCCACTCTGACTATCCTAAATGCTCCCGATGCTTCTCAAGCAAGCACATAATATGAAGGGAATCAAAACAATGTCTCCCCTTCACCAGTAGCAACCTCTCCTCCTCCTTCTACCTCATGTGTTGAAAGTTCTAATACTAGTAACCTGTAGTCTAAAAGGAATAAAAAGGAGGAAAAATATGAAGGAGACAAAAAAGAAAGGGGGCAGTCACCTAGCCTCTGTAGGTTATGCTGGGGTCACTCACTCAATCTCTACAAGTCATGTTGAACCTAGTAACCTAGCCTTTGCAGGTCATGCTGGGGGCACCTACCCAACCCATATTGGACCCAACCACTTAGCCTCTGGAGGTCATGCTAGGGGAAAATAGTCAATCAATGTAAGTCGTGTTGACACTGTTGAGAAAACCAACCATTTAATATGCAAGCCTAAGTTCTCCTGTAATATTTTTGAGGCCGGGTGCCACCTTACTCATTAGTTCCTTGTTATTGCAGAGGTATGAAGAGTGTGGTATGAGTATTAAGTATATCTTGTTCTTGATCAACACATGGTTTCCCAACAACCCATTAAACCTTCGGTTGATAAAGTGGTTGAACCAATGCGATATTTGTTCAATACCACTCTTCCTTTGGAGAGTGACCCTCATCAAGTGGTTGAACCAATGCAATCTTTGGCCATTCCCACTCTTGCTTCGAAGAGTGATATGCATCAAGTGGTTGAACCAATGCAATCTTTGGTCAATCCCACTCTTCCTTCGGAGAGTGATTTGCATCAAGTGGTTGAACTAATGAAATATTTGGTAAATCCCAATCTTCTTTTGGAGAGCAACCTCGATCAAGTGATTGAATCAATGCAATATTTGATCAATACCACCCTTCCTTCAGAGAGTGAGTTGTCGATTATTTAAGTTTTCTTCAATAACAGTTCAAAAATTTCTAAACAAGGGGGCACTGACTTCATTTTGCATGAACCCCCACCAAGCCCTCAGACTACTTCCTTTGATTGGGATAGCCTAGCTAAACCATCCCTTCCTTTGGTTGCACCTTTTTAGATAAATATCCAAGTTGAACACTATGCGATTACTCGTTGTATTGTAGATGAAGGTGCCTCTGTTAGTATTTTATCCACGCATTCTTGGAGAGGTATGGAATCTCCCAGCCTCTTGTCGACTGTTCATTAGTCGTTGGCCTTTGATAGAAGACCTAGTCAAACTTTGGGATTTCTTACTCAAACACTTGTTACTTTGGGTGGAAATACTATCTTACTTAATTGTATGGTTATAAAGGACCCCTTGGACTTTAAAATGCTCCTCAAACGCGATTATGTATATGCTATGAAATTTGTGGTGTCTACTCTCTTTGATGTGATGTACTTTCCTCACAATGAAAGAATTGTCACTATAGACCAAGTTGATCTTAGTTGATCTCTCTCCTTACTCGACTATAGAACAAGTCTATCCTTTGTTAGTTCCCATTCTTTCAGTAGACACTGCCCCTCCATTGGTGAATTATGTGGCCGCATATCCCTCATGTCGAATTTCTACCGAGAAGAAGCCTTTGGATTCAGGCTTACCTTCTTGGAACTCAGTCTCGGGGGTTGACCAGGTGATCTATCCAATGGGGAATTTGGATCCCCCTCCCTACCCGATTGATCCAACTGAATGTTTAGACATGTGTCCTGTCTGGGAAGGGCTTTTAATGGGACAAATGATGTTGAGCACCAATAATTCCTGAATTATTTTTTCAATTTCATTCTTTTATGAAAAATGGTGGCAATAAGGGTGGGCATTGGGAGGTTGATTTCAAGGTAATACAAAAATACCATGGTCATATTACCCATGGGAGGTGGGTAAACCCTTTGGTGCCTAAAAAACTTGAGAAGACTAGAATAGAACCCATTACAAGTCATGGTGGACATCTGGTGTAAGCACTTCCATGACTTGGATGACATTGACATGAGCAATGATACTTGAGAAGTTGAGTGGTTTTTCTTCATTTATGAGATAATATTAGGACAACCAAAGGTAATCCCATTGAGGTGATGGGTATAGTCATATTGAGTAAATATGAGAGAGTGTTCCTTAAAATACATGGTGACATGGCCCAAAGTCCCGATCCATTCAACGCATAGAATCATATCACAAACACCCATGTCAATAACAAACATATGGGTTTTGAGATGGTAGTCACCTATTTGGAGTTTAACATTTTCACAATGGACCCCACATTTCATCATACTTCCACATGGCTATCATAATTTAGAAACTAGATATAAGGTGTATAAAGAAATGGGTTTCTTTAGCCATATGTCAATGAATGAATTTATGGATGCTACTACCATTAAGGAATATGATGAGTTTCAAGTGCTTTACGTAGCCAATAAATTTCAATGTTTGGGGCGTGGAGAAACTAAATAAGGCATGGAGTGATATTTGGGATTTTTCCTCTAGTACTGGCATGTTGAAAGCATCTTCTAGAAAGGGCACAATATCCTCCATATTATGTTCTAGTGGAACCTCCATAGTGATGTCTATAGGTCATTAAGTGGGATGCATTGATTTAAAATACTTTATGCCCCTCAAAATATTTTTTATAATAGTTGTATCAAAGTTTGGGGTGTTGGCACTCAACCATGGGATCTAGGGTTAACTTGTGAATATTAGACGTAGCAGGGTCGTGGAGATGTTGGAATTAGGATCTATATGAGACATGGTGTGAGTGGGGAATGAAGGGTGTGTGTGTTGGGAATCGATCACTAGTTTAGCTCTATGAGCTCTATCATGGGCTTCCAACCAAGTGGATGGTTTTTGCATAAGAACATGTGCATAAATTTCCTCTTTAAGGACAATTATGAAAAAATAATTAGAGAGGCCTTCTGTGTGGATTGCCAATTTCTCAAATGTTGTAATATAATCCAAAACAATGTCATTCTGGTGTAATTTGTTCAACCTTCCCAAATACCGAATGTCACTTTCAAAATGCTCATTAAATATGTTCACAAATTGGATCCAAGGGACACAACGATGATAAGATTTATGATACCACTGCCATCATTGTCATATTTTCGAATCTAAATATAAAACCTAAATTTTCAAAGTCTAAATATCATCTTTAATGCCATGGAGAGAAAAATTAATGTTTTATTTGGGTCATCCAACCCGAGGGGATAAAGAAATCAAATATACACATGTCAATCTTTACGAAGTGGTTCCATGTTGTTTTATCCTAAAATGAGTGATTATGGGTTTCGAGAAGAAAGTGTAAGAACATTGGTAGTTAGTGACAATAGATTCATTGGTTGGAGTATTGAATGTTGGAGAAAATATAACATGTTTGGAAACAACAGTCGTCAAATGATCATGGTTTTTCGGGTTGTTGGTGTGGTCAATCACTTTGAGGGTAACCTGGTCCAACCTATGATCCATTGAGTGTTAGAAGGACATGACTATTGAAATTAGGGCTTGAAGGCATTGGGGGGGATTTGGTTATGGTGGATTCTTTTAGGGTGGATTTTGGTTGGTAATATCCAAGTGGGCTTAGTTGATGATGTGTGCCATGGGAGATGAAAAGTATGAACATCAAAGAAATAATGATATGTCCCACCCAAAAAACATTGTGGTGTATGTGTGTGTGTGTGTATAATCATGATGTAGCCCGATGGGCTAGCTCAAGTGGTTGAGTGATGTAAGTTGTGAGCATAAGGTCTAGGGGTCAAATCCTCGGGTGTCTATACATTGCTATATAAGGGTTTCCAGGGTCCTAAAGATAATGGATTGTCAAGTTATATAGCTCTCTAATATACATACAGAATCCAAAATAGTACTCAACCCAATACCTTAGGGCACTAACTAAGGAGGTTCAATGGTTCCCTTAGTTGTTCTACCCAACTAATCATGTATGCAATATTATTGTTGAGGTAAGTATATGATTAATTAATTGACATTAAATTATTAACCAGAGAGTCATAGACTTAGAGGTGAAAATGCAGTATGTGCAAGATCAGAGCCTAACCTCGCATATTCTAATTCAATCAAACACATTTCAATGCGATAAATGAAATAAATACTGAAACTCAATTGACTTGAAATAATCTAACACCTTAGGATGATTCCCATTACTATAAGGTCATATCTCACGACTTAGACCTCGATCTTCCTTTGGTAATTAAATCTATTTACTTTATACAAATAAAAATGAGATTATAATGCAACAATAAAATACTAACTAAATGAAAGGCAAGTACGACTCGTGGGGGGAAGAGAAAGTAGTAAAGTTGAAATGTTGTAAATGGTTGTAAATGGAAGGTTTCATGTTCAAATCCCACCAAACTTACCCGTGCACCATGGTTCAGACCCTTGGAATGCACCTAGGGGTATATTAGTAGTGGGATTGGATATCTGGACCCCATGTCATGCGAGTACCAGCCTCGTCCCCAGTTGTTGATTCCCCTAGTAAAAAAATAAATGAGAGGAGGGCACGGGAAATAAAAAGAACTATGAGAAAACTAAATTAAAACAAACTAGCTAAAGAGAAAACAAATCAAACAAATAAGAAATGAAATCTAAATTCAAAATATGCAAATGAAATGTCCTTAAAAAAAGACATCGGAGAAATAAAGAAGGAAAGCGATGAAAAAAAAAGATGATAAAAAGAAAGACATTTTTTGTTGCTGTAAAGTTAACTTTGTTATGATTAGATAAAATTGTTTGCAATAATGGGCCACTGAGCATCTCAGGTGTATTCATCTAACAATATAATGTTGACACTATTTAATGTAACATAACAAAGCATTAAAGCACTATATACATTAGTGTAATAATAAAAAACAAAATATTATATTAAAGAAAGAATTATTAAAATAACAATAACATAATGTTAGTGAACAACTAATATATAACATTATTACAAAAAAGTGATAACCTAATTAACAACGTGATGATTAATATGACAAAATAGAAAGATAACCAAGTAATATAACATAAAAAAGTAATTGAACCATTAACATGAATTTACAACATATAACATTAAATAGTTCACATTATTACAATATGCAATATGGATCTCGGAAAAGGAATAATCTAATATACTAAAACAATGTACATGAAATAAGAATATGGTAACACGATACAATCATATATATATAGTAATGAATCTTCATAAGACATAACAGAAACAAAATTAGCACATAACATAATGAGATTCGATCATACATAGATGAATGATGAATTTGGCAATGTGAAAGATTGAGATGAAAAAGGTTGAATGGAATAAAGCAATGGTAATGGTAATGGTGGGAAGGCTGAAAGTAGAACTAAAAGAGCATGGGTGTGGGAAGTATGAAGTGCATGGGTGATGAAGTACTGAAGAAACAAGGTAAAGATGTGTATGGAAGACCAATTATCATTGCAGATCTAATAAGAATAAAAGAAATTTGAAGAGGAAGTAGAGAAATTGCTTGATGAACATGGGTTGCATATCTTAATTAAATGTAGAATTTGTGACAAGTTTGTTGAGATGATGAGAGTGAATCAATTAGTAGTTGAGCCTTTTGGATTAGAAATTGAACATAGAGAATAGTTGGATTGTGAGTGAAAGTGCAAGGTGGAATTGTATAGTTGGATTGTGAGTGAAAGTGCAAGGTGGAATTGTATAGTTGGATTGTGAGTGAAAGTACAAGGTGGAATTGTAGAAACGATGGTAATGGAAAGCTCTGGCAAAATGGGAAAAAATGATAATAAGTAAAACTACAGGTGTATCAAGCCATGGGGACAATCTGCAAATTGAAGTAGTGCAACTGAAATTAAACACAATCGTGAACTAAAATAAAATAAAATGCAATTTAAACTAATCACTGAAAAACCAAGGCATTACTGAATCAAGGGGCCCTTCCCAACCAAGATGGCGCACTTGGAGAAATGAACTCAATCCAAAGTAATGTACAATATCTCAAAAATAAACCAACTTTATTAAAGATCAATTTTTCATTTACAAATAGATAGCACTTAGTTCTGAAAAAATTATCACGACTTGTAATGCTGAGTACAAGAATGAGTACCTGACCTACAGAATACAAACAAAACCATAATAAGATCAAAACAATTTGCATATGATATACCGATTTCCATTTAAAAATGAATCCACATTATTAACCATAGAAAATATTATATAAACAAGAACTTTTTCTTGATTATCCATGCAACGCTGTAATAACGTACTTGGAATGACTATAACTAATATTTAGGCACAAATACTCATTGCAAATTAGAAGATAGCAAGCAAAATGATAGCAAATCTAGGCTTCATATGCTTTCAAAATTGAACAAAATAGAAAAATGTCACTCCCCATGCCTCTGGTTTGCATGTCCACATGCACACAAAGGACTTGCTCAATATATACTTTGTTTAATATATTTATTTGTTTGCTCTTATGGAAAAACATGTTATGCATTTCAGACTATCATAGATTTTTAACTTGATCTTTCAAACAACGAATCAAAATTTGAGTACAAGAGATTGGGCTATGAAAGGATGTTGGATGGTATGAGTTGGTGATAGAGACGGACTTAAAGGTGTTTCTTATATTCTATATTATTTTCTTGTTTTACTTTTGTTTAAATACCAAAATTTATTTCTTTTTGGGTTCTTTTGAATATGCAACAATGACTTCATCCTTTTATTAAGAACATTCAATTAATGGCTTTTTTAGAATGTTTTATGATATATAAGAATAAGACACTAAGAGAATTGCTTTGCATTTATGTACCACAATAACTTTGCTTTTCATTCTTATGATCTTATCATAGTATAAATTCTATTATGAAGAGTAGATTGTAAATTGAGGATTTTAATGATGGATAAAGATAATAGTTTATGAAAGATAAAAGTGTATAGAATATGAAGGGGTTAACTATCAAGTTTATTTAAAGTAAAGGATAGTAAAAGATGAGTTAAAGAATTTTAAGCTAATTTTGACTCAACTTTGCCTTAGCTTTGTTTCTACTACAATTTGAAAGAGGAATGTGTGGAATTGATGCATGCTCATTGAAATTCAAGATGCTAATTTGTTGAAAAATGTTGAACTACACTGAAGGAACTATGAAGATGCTGAGAAGAAAGACCTACAGATTCCTTCTCCCCCACACGTGATGGTTTGCATGTCCTCATGCAAATTTTTATTAGATAATGGTAGTACAAGAAACTTGAAAACAAGGAAAGAAATTTTTGCCTTGCATTAATCTCCTTTTTATTTTCCATTAATAGAAACATGAAAGATTTAATACGAACCTTGAGCAATAATTTAAAACTCTGACCATGTGCAAGAAAAATATCTAAGAAGACAACCATTTTTAATAAACAGGGTCTCTTTTTTTAAATTGAATGAGTCTAAATAATGCATCATTATTTTCGGGTACCAAATAGTACAAAATAGGAAAATTTATATATTTTTTTGAAAATAATATTTCTTGTATATAACCACCCAAAACAAGCAAGGATCAAAATAAATATTCAAAAGATTATTTATATTGTAGCTAAATCTATTTTTTCCTTAAGTATACAATGTTTATCAAAAAATAAATAGTTTTATTACAAGTATGTCTAAGTCAAAATCAAAGAATTTTTATCACATCTTTTGTGATATTATAAGTGGTTTTTATCACATCTTTTGTGATATTATAAGTGGTCTTTGTTTATGATATTCAATATAAAACCATTCATCCCTTTCCATTCCCTCCTAATCTAATAATAATCTAAGTAATAAAAATAGGCTTCTCAGCAAGTTCATGAAATTCTTAAAACATGGGTCCAACTTCTAAGACAACTATATCTTAGATGTAATAAAAGCGTAAGACAAGATCTTGAAAGGATGATTTAAGGCCACTCCCTAGTTACAAAATGACGGAGTCCCCTTATCCTTTTAAATACATCCGCGTGTATCTTCCATTCAGTATAACATCATAAGTAATAAAAATATCAAAGACAAATGGTTAGGTTCAATCACCATGTAGCATCACACGTCAAAACCTCCTACCAACAAGCATTCATATAGCCCCAACGAGGTAACCTCTTACTCCCTTGCCTTCCTTAAAATTATTCAACCCATAACCTTCCTAATTTCATATTTGTAATAAAGATATAGTCTAGAAGTGGGAGACAAATCTCAGGAAGTATGGGATGTCACATACAAAGTGATTTTAAGATTCTAGGCAATATGCTTTATTTCATACCAAAGGCTATTTTCCCTATTACCCCATCTTTATAGATTTATAATAAAGATAAAGGATGGGAGAATGAACACATATGGAAAATATGCTTTATTTCATACCAAAGGCTATTTTCCCTATTACCCCATCCTTATAGATTTATAATAAAGATAAAGGATGGGAGGATGAGCAAATATGGAAAGAGACATAATATGATACCTAAATAAGTTTAAAAGAACCCACTTAAAGTCTTTGCATAAATATTCCCATGAATTATCCAAATGTATTCTATCATGTGAATAAATTAATTTATGTGAAGTGAATATTGAAATCTAGAGAATAAATGAAAAAGGGCCTTAAGCCTTGCATCATAACTTATAAAATAATAATAGTGTCCATCCATGCACAAATCTCTTTATCCTGTAGTTAGTCTTGATAAATATACTTAGAGTACAAGCTCAAAGTTCATAGAATAGGATGTACCATCCTGTTATAAGCATCAATATACAAATCCCTCTTTTGTTCAATAAATCCCTTAATGATATAAACTTTGCAAGCAACATTTTTTATCAATAATAAAAACCTTATATCTCATCTGAAAAATTATTAGTTATGATAATATATCCTGGAATTATTACTTAATTTTTACTCTTTTCATATTTTTCTTCTATAAAAACTGTCTAATTTGTTAATTCAAAGAGAAAAAATGACAGCTTCGAAATATGATAAAGAAAAATCAATGGAAAAAATAAAACAACTTTGAAAAATAGTTTAAGGAAGCAACATAACCAAAAGAAATTTTAGTTACTTCCCATCATAGATGAATATGCCTTTTTAGTCCCACTGAAATGAGTACGTGTAAGATCCCAAACAAATAATCATAGCTTACTTTATTTAAAAAAACTTGTAAGGAGATCTAACTATCAGCTGGAAACATGTTAAATTTATGAGGCACCGACTCCCTTAATACTTGTTTTTCATCATAATGGTTTCTACTTATTGAAAAACATATAAAAAATGATGTTGCATTATACTCTTAAGCTAAACTAACAACTAGAGCAACATTTATTTATTTATCTATTATCCTACCTTACCTAAGAAAACCCTTATCTCAAGTATAGGAGTATTTCCAATGGATCCATGTGTGTAATGGAGTTATACATATAATCACATTCAAGTTTAAACAATATACTTGAATACGTACCAAAACACGAGGAAGAGAATGTTATAACATGATATTTTCCTGGAACGATGCTTGAATGTAGTCATGGTATTTTTGGTTCATTTCCTCATTTGAACCACTATGAATGTATTCTTATATCATTCGATGCAGATCGTTTTGTTTTGAATTATTGATCTCTAGAGTGCATATAGGGCCTGTTGATATGCATGATAAGAACTCCTCAATATTAGTTTCCAATGGTTTTCGCTCATCATATGTGACCATGGTCCTTCAATCCCTTTGGTAGATTGGAAAGGGGAATCAAAGGAGACTTCTAAATATTTTAATGGATGTTGAGCGGTATATAAGTTCTTGAATGCCGTCAAGATTTGTTTTTCCTAAGAGAGAGATTGAGATCCCAGCTACTGCTAGGATTTGAGAGAGTTGATATTCCAAACTCTTGATCATCCTTTAATCGTTCTTACTGTTGATGGGTCCTATCTCACACATGTATAATGCACTAGGGTTTATGTGATCCATGGTTATTCGATCTCTTCTATGGATTGGAAAGGGGAATCAAAGGAAAATTCTAAATATGTTAATGGATGTTGAGTAGAAGATAAGTTATTTACTGTCGTCAAGATTTGTTCTTCCTTGGAGACAGAGATTGATAACCCAGCTGCTGCTAGGATTTGAGAGAGTTGATATTCCAAACTCTTGATCATCCTTGAATCGTTCTTGTTGGTTGATGTGCCCTATCGCACGCATGGATTAGTGCATTAGGGTTCTTACAACACCCAAAACTAATTGAATTTCAACTTTAAAAAGGTTAAAATAAAAGAAATGAAATCAACTGCAAAATTAAAGAAGACCACGCTTGCATGAAATAAAACAATCTTGCAGGAAAGAAATCAAACTCGAATAAATAAAACACCCTTGCATAAATGGTAGCACTGGACGTAGACTCAGATACTTAGGCCTTTAGTGTCGAACTGTTATCAATTTGCAATATTCAAATTATGGCTTACATCTATGTTAATTTACAATTTCTCTTGAATTGTGTTTCTTTAAATTGATATTTTAAAGAGTTTACTATTTAAAAATCATGGCACACAAAAATTAATTGTTAATACGATCCTATAAAATTCATATCACCCAATATGGGATATGAGGTAACCATGGTGAACGAAAACCTTCAAGCTTCTCTCTCTTATCCCACGACCCATTTTCTTCCATGCTTAGCCAAAATACTCACCTCCGAGCATTTGCAAAGATCTCACTTAGCCATCCCAACCATGTCACTCTTTTACTATTGCCCCACATAATACAAGGAATGTGTTTCCCTTCACTGCTCCATAGTTCCTTTAAGAAATCCAACCCTTACAGTTCTTATTGGTGTGTGCAAAAGGACTCCATTATGATGTATGTTGTTGGGAAACCTCATGTAACCTTAATTCATGGATTATAAATCATGCACACGCAACAGAACATACTACAAAAATTTTCCTATATTTCCTAGCATGTATGCCCATCTATAACCATCATTTTTCTCTAAAATATGCAATTCTCCTTCATGATTCAAATTTATGATTAATGCACAGTCTCGTAATGGTAATTGAAATGGAGAGAATATCATGAGAAAAACTATACATAGTGTAAAATTTACATGAGAAATGAGTGGTAGAATCCAAAAGATATGAGAGGATGGTGAAAATACAACTAACATGAATTTCGATTATAGAAGAAAGTACTCTTAAAACTTTCATAGAAGTATATTCATCCCATTCTTCCATAAATACAAGAGAAAAATTTCCCTACCAACCTCACACATGCATTCAATGATTAGATTAATAGTCAAAAGGAAGTATTTGTCTCATTTAAGGCACATGGAAGAAAATGGATGACTTCTAAGGTTTACAGTTGGAAATATAAGACTTAAACTCCCATATCCCCACTTTCCTCTTCCCTTATGTTTGAATCATAGCCCCTCTAGTTCTTTTCACACATCCGTCTTCGACGATTATATTATTTTTCCAACATAATATTTACATATATTTTGAGTAAGCATGACAAGCCAACCACATGGTACATATAGATATATTTACATTATACATGCCTATCCATTCACTAGTTGGGCCCTGGCCTTGAGCTCCAAACTAGAAATCCTTACTATAAAATTTACATCATTTACATAATTTGATTCAATACATTCCAAGTCAAAACTAGGGGTATTACAACAACTAATGTTTATAACCCATGATATCTAATATATATAACCCCTAAACACATACTCATACCAACCCTAACCCTTGTAACAATTTACCCTAAACCCTCTAACGCCTATCACAAGTAAGACACATGCTTTATAACAACTAGGAACGATGCAAATCAACCTTATTAACCCTCCACCCCTAAATCCTATAATACTTATATAATGTAATATTTACAATCTCTTTTAACCCTAAATACTTTCCCATAGCCTGGTCAAAATTCTTATTTGTGACACTCTTGAAACTCATTACGCTCCTCTATCATGGTAAAAGTTTCTCAAAGTTAGCAACAGTAAAATACAAGCATATAAGAAAGTATCACAATCACCATCTGAAGGAGTACAATCATGACCCACACCTCCTCTTGAAACACAATCACCTCCAAAAGGAAGTTCATTTTGTTTCTTATGCAAGGAAAGAGAGGAATACCAACCAAATTTATGTTTCTCAAAGAGCAAGGGATTCCATGAAGAGGAAGTTTGAACATGGAATGCAATAAGTCCCTAAGAAGAATGGAAAATTTACATAAATTGTATCACATTTCTCCAACTCAATACATCTAAGCAAACTCCTCCCAAAGGTAGTTTACCACTGCCTTCAAGTTAGAAGAGTGAAGATGCAACTAAGAAAAAGATAAAAATGGATGAAAGACGCTCATAAAAGGAAGTGCAATATTCTATCTCAAAAACAAAAACTTATGAAGATTAACAAGATGTAGAAGATGACATAGAGATCCCTACAAACCTCCTTGATTCTACTATTAAAAAACCTTTTACATGTATGTAATAGCAGTATGCTATTACATGAGAGAAAAAAATTGCAATTACAAAGTCAATTAAAAGAACAAGAGCAGGAGACCCTAAAATGGAAGAAAATGGCTCACGTGATGAAAGCATTGAAAGTTGACGGAACCAAGGGCTCACAAAGCCACCAAGAACATGAAATATATCCATTTGAAGAAAAACTCCACTTAATAAATATACAACATATTGAGGACAACCAACAATTAGTGGGGGTGAATCACATATTAAGCCAATATTTGCAAGCCTAGATATCAAGTTAGAAGACAAAATAAAAGAGAAAACAAAATTAGAGGAAAGAGAAAAGAAAAGATTCAAAATCATACAAGAACTAATGTGATGCATATCACCTTCCAAAGACTATATTATGTTTTCCTAGAGGAATGATGGTTATGATACCAGATAAAAGGACTTCAAGATCATATATCTGAATAGTTGGATACCCCTAAATACTTCATAGATACTTTCCAAAGAATGGGTGAAATGGGGAAGGATTAATTGAGTGAATTCTACATGCACAACGAAATACTTCCTCATCCCTATAGGTGGTCACCAAACCCCTATGTAGGAGATGTTCAACTCAAGTCTCTATGCTCTCGGTTCACAAATGGAAGCAGGAGGACCACAGATATGACCCCGTATTATGAAACCGATAAGAACTCACAACTATGGATCAAAATAGAGGCTCATAATCCTGAAGTTTCCGTTACCTCTCACCAACTATTAGAGAAAGATCTTGAGTCGACTCTAATATTAAAAGATAAGCAAGAAAATTCCATAGCAAATTTTAGGGAGTAAATATTGGGAGAAGAAAAAGATAGGATAATCCAGTATAGTGCCACCAAGTGGAAATATATTCCCTCCATATTACAACATATTGAGATCCATTCACCATCCAATCTAGACAGAGCATTGTTCAAATCATTTCGATATATATAGACTTTGAAAAAGGTGGGACTACAATGGATTGGTCTAAATTTCAGTCCTCCATTGCTCCTACCTAACATTAACCCGGACTAAAGTGAAGAAGAAGATGAAACAAAATGGGAACAAATAGAAAAAGACACAGGGTTCCATCCAGAGAAATAAAAATAAAAAAATGTTTGGCACACAAAGAAATTAGGGCTCACTCTTAGATTTCGTAGGTATTTGCAATTTATTTAGTTGGGGAATATGATGGCTTCCACTTTTTGCGTCCAGAGGAGTTTTCTACAACTTAAATGGGCGAGATATGTCCCGTCTGTAACGTTGATGTGGCACACGTTGACTCAATAAAAATAATAATTATAAAAAATAAAAAAATAAAAATAAAAACTATAACATGTCGGCTTATATAAATATACAACCATATTATGGCAATACTCACAATCTTACAAACTTAGTAAAATATTAATAATAAAATTCAATTGACTTAGTAGTAAAAAGAAAAATTATAAAACCAAGAATATATAAAATTTAATTTTAAACCATTGGCCACTAAAACCATGTGCCTTAAACCATGGATTATTTTACTCGTTAACTACTCTTAATATTCATTATTAGTTTTAAAGAAAGACAAGTAAATCAATTTTTGGAAAACTATTTGATTATATGATTATTAATGTTACTGGATTCGTTCTTCTATTAATATTTACCCTATTTTGAAATTACTTAAGCAAGTTGGGCATTTCCCTCCCAAGTAGGAACACTTATTAGACATTTTTGTAAATTAAAAAGGATTTGCACCTCAAGAGAACTTGATCCCTTGGATGCTTGGTAGAGCCATAGTTAAGATGGATCTATATTCGTGGATAAGAAAATACATCCATTTTCTTATTACCTCGCATACTTAGAACTAGAAAATGAGATAATATGAAGTCCAGATGTATGAAGTGTGCATTTTAGTTAAGATTACATGTTGAAATCAATAATTTATTTAATGTGATGAAGTCGTCCTTTTTATAACTAAATTGAATATGAAACTAATGTATTGATTGCATGCAGAGACTATTAAAGAACATGTTTATTTGGCACGCATTAAGGAGATAATAATCAACATAATGAGATCGTGACCCAAGTAGAGAGGGTTATAGTTTTGTGCAATTAACCGAGTTTTGCGTAGTTAACTCCTTGATCAATGAAACAACCCAGTTTTTCACAGCTAACTCCTTGGTTAGCAGCAATTCACCCTCAGTGCAACAATTCACCCTTGGCATAGACAGATCATGGATTACGAAGGGTTTTAAAGAAGAAAAAGTTGAACGTATTGTGGCCAAGATCCCTGAGAATCCACACTCCATCCTATCATGGTGACTAGACTCTTCCCACTATGCGTTACTATTCATTGTGCACCATCATTTAGCACAGGGCGTCACAAAACGTTGTCTCTTTGATTTAGAATAGAGTTTTCAATTAAGTAGGTGAAGGGATTTTTGTATTTAAGCTTTATGGACAAGTCAATTTAGGCTGACGCTCTTTTGATTATAATGTTACTGTATTTACCTTTGACAGTTATAGTTTAGAGATATTTTTTTGCATGTTAACAATTTCTACATTTTAATGGAAAGAGTTCTTGATCATGCATAAATCTGAGTAATCCATCCTCCCTGTATGACCTTGGATAAGGTCCCATCCAAAGGGAATTACAAGAATTTGTTTCATTAGAGTTATTTCATTTTCACTTAAACAAAACAACTTGGTGTAGATTTTCAGCGTTTTGCAGAAGCTACCAGGCTTGGAATTTCAAATTTTTGTTACCTGTCAAATTAAAATTTACAAAATTTTATGACGGTTTTGTGTTTTCCATATCAGTCGGTTTACGCTTTTCATTAAATTAATGAGTATCAATTTTTTTTTATCTATTTTGAAAGAAATTAAAAAATGTATTTAATAAATCAAAATGTTATAAAAATTGAATATATATATATAACCAGCCTAGATCCAAATCCTAGGCTCTATCAAGCCAAATCTCTTGAGCAGATATTGCACGCAAGGAGCTTTTCGAGGAGAGGTTTTCACTTAGGGAGATTTGATCCCACTTGAGGCTTAATAGAGCCTAGGATTTGGATCTAGGTTAGTTCCAGTCATGGGAAGTGACCAAAACTCGAGTTTGATCAGCATTGAAAGAAACAAGTTAAGTTGACAACATATAGATAGAATTATGTGGATTATCATAATCTAATTAATAAGTATTTTTAACATATTTAGAGAGAAATAAAATCTTTACTAATGAGTCATTTCCCTTAACTAAACTTATTTTCAACTATACATATCAACTCTTACAATTATTTGCTGTTTCTTCCTCGGCAATTGCATTTTTTCTAAAACTCCAATGTTCAGAGTTTAGTTTCAAGTTTGAACGGATGTAAGGCCGTGCTTATTTTCCTTTCAGATTCTTTGTTTAGATAAAAGGTTTGGTCTTTTAGATTTCCATGTAATATTTATATCAATGCACTCACCCATCTCTCTCTCTTTATATTCAGTTTGTTTATCTTCGTAGTTTGATGAGTCTATTGTTGATATGGACTCAATGTCCATAACATGATTTTTGCAACAAGCATATTGTTTAGGTATATGACTAGATGAGGGATAAAAGATAATTTGAAATGCAAATTAAGATATAGGTGGATCAAAATATTAATATTGTAAGTGTTCAGATTTGCATTTTAACGGTTTTTTATTTATTTAAATGCTAGTAATCCGGGAAATAAGATAATTTGAAGGTTTTGGCAACAAAAAAAATAACAAGGATTTTATGACCTAATATGTAGCACACCTTGTAAATAAGGATCTATTTATCCAATAATAGTATCTTAAGATTTACACTTAGTTTAGGGTTTTCCATTTTACCCCACAATCACTCTTCTTTTGTTTTGCTTAGAAGAGACACATTCTAAATTACTGTACATTTTTTACATTTCCACTTAAAAATATTTACATTTAGAAATTTGATCTATTTCTACAATTAGTAGTTTTTTTTAACATAGATCTATTCTAGTAAAAGACATTTGTAAATTCTGAACTTGGGATTTTGTTGCTGCCTACAATTTCCAAAACTAGGGAAATAATCTTTTTAGAAATTTTAAAGTATAAAAATGAATTCAAAATTTGAGAATATATTAATTTTGTTTCATAATGATTCACCGATGGATGGTACAGTGCTCATGGAAAAACAATCTTGGGAAGTAAAGGTATTGATTAGTTTTTGAAATAAT
>LPNX010649838.1:477347-491172 GCA_001517045.1 Pseudotsuga menziesii
TTTATGGATCTTCCTCCACATATTTTCAGCAAAAGTATGCTAGGATGTCTCTCCATTGAAGGGTGCATCTTTCTGTTGATGCAGAATTCAATTTCAAGCATTTTTAGTTTCGATGTGGGAATTAGGGCTTTCTACAGAAGAGGAATTTTTGGGTGAGACCAGCATAGGATTGTTCTCCTCATCAAAACCGAAATTTAGAGACCTATATCAATAAATTTGGTTGGGTGAAACTCCGGGAAATTCAAACCCTAGTTTGACCTTGAGCTAGGAGAAACCCTAAATACTAAAACTGCTACGTTTTGGTACAGTCGCTATATTCCAAGATTGGCAAAGTCTCAAAAGCTGAAAATTGCAGGGGCCGAAGATAAAATCCTAATAAACACTCTGACCAAAGGGAAGCCTCTGATTCGCTGTATTCCAGGAGATATTATCTCTCCAAGTTAGGGTTCCAGCCTCTTCCAGAAATCATCCATAAACAGGACACCTGGGGAGATCTGCAATATCTTGGGCTACAGAGGTCTAAATGCAATTCCTGAAGATGTTCCAGAAATTTCACGGAATTTAATTTCTGTGGTCCAAAGTTCAGACTCAGAATATGAACCAGTGACACGTGGCATGCCGTACAACTTCGCTATTCTGAACAGTCCTGTAACAGGTCACCTTGGGAAAAGGATCATAAATACCAAATGGTGAAACCAATTCTGATGAAAATAGCGGTGTTGGATCAGGGACATGCGAGGTTACCTCAGTGAGAAATTTCAGACATAGAGGATCAGTAATTTCGTAGATATCACAGAAACAGTAACAGGAATTTCTACAGAAGAAATAAGAAAATTAGGGCTTCCTGTTCTGGGAGCTTCCCTCCACTGTTTTCAGAAAAGGAGTACATTGGACAGCTCCATTTGAAGAGATCTATCTGTTCATCCAATCAGATCTAAAAATTTCCAAGTTTTGAAAATTAGGGTTTATGCAACAAACCCTAGATCAGCGAACTCCGGGACAAGGACGGACACCTCAAATCGGTAAGATCTAATCCATTGCTATTTCCATTTGAGGTTCTCATTTCAATATTATATTTTACATCATCTTAGTGAAAATCTTGCGGAAGTTGACAACTTCCAAGCCTGGAAGTATATGATCTCTTTGAAGAAAATGGATTGGACACCTACATGAGTATGGAGGTTCCAGTTTCAGAGGGAGACGAGGCCAAAGAAGACATCATGCTCATGCTGCAGAGGATGATGAACCATCCAAAAAGAGATCCAGATATGAAAGTGAAGATTCTTCAAGCGAGGATGAATATGTTCTAATATCAGCTCTCATAGGTAACATTACTCATGGAAGTGATGATTGGCTTATAGACAGTGGGGCTTACAAACATATGACGGGATTCAAGGAATCCTTTGTAAGACTGTCAGAACATGAATCACCTCACAAGGATTGAAGAAGAACCTTCTCTCCATTTCAGCATTGATGCAAAAGGAATGCGGGCTGCATTCATAGATGGTCAAGTCATCATATGGCCAAAAGGAAATACTATCGATGATGTGGTAGTGATTGAAGAACAAGAAGGAGGCTTGTACAAATTAAAGGGATATCCAGAACAAGCCTTAATCCATGACATAGTAGAGCCAAATGAGCTTTGGCATAGAAGGCTTGCACATGTGCATTACAGAGCACTACCTATTGCAAGCAATGTTGTTGAAGGTCTTCCTGAATTTCAAGCTATTTGAAGGGAAGAACAAAATCAGAATATGACCTAAAGAAACCAGTTGAAGAATGTGAAGATCTAGAATGCAGAAACCATGCAGTGATAAGAGTCTCTCAAATCAAGAACAACTTGAAGCGGTAAAAGAAGCGGTGAAGAATGAAGAAGTGGTGATGGCCACCTTGAATGGCCTCCTAGGATCATAGAATTCATTCATTCAAGGAATGTGTTCTAGAAGGAAGTGATTACTTTCATCAAACTTTGGGAAAAAGAAGAAACTCTACCCATAAGAAGAGAAGATAAGACGGGAGCATTTGAAGATCCGGCTCTCACCATCCAAAGAAGATCCCTCAAGCAATGAGGAATATGAAGAACTCAACTCTTGAAGAACCTCTTATCCACCTCAGCATTTGGATAAGAAATGATGCGACTATGAATGAAGAAGACGATGAAACTGAAGGCTCAAGAAGGAGTCTACCCTCGAAACAAATAAAGGTAGGAAAGATCGCATACATAATCGCCTACAAGCAAAGAAGGATGAAGACTTGTTCCGAAGAACAAGTGACGACAGTTCAAAGACAAAGAATAATATGACAAGCTAACAGATGGGTGCAAGATGAACTTTTGAAGAAGTTCAAGATAGAGGATCTTAGTATCCAGTGATCCTAGATGGATACTACTTGTCACTCCAGTACAGAATGTTTCAGTGCATAGAGTACGGAAGATAGAGGGAGTATGATGCTCTGCTTCAGAGGGAGTGATTGCAGAAGATCCTGAGGTTCAACATGGTACGACAGGATGGGCAGATTACTGATGATTCTAGGCTTTACTGAGAGTAAAGTGGATTCCAACCTTTGTTCCAGGGTTGAATGTGGAAGACCAGTGATGCTCCTGTTATGTGTCGATGCACTATTGTTCTAGGTATGGTGGTGTGGCAGAATACAGATGGAATCTTCCTTGGACAAGGGAAGTATGCAGTAGAGATCCTAAAGAGGTTCAGGATGATGGACTGCATGGCCTCACCTATGGCATCAAACCTGAATCTTTTGAGTGATGCTTCTTCAGAGATGGTTGATGCTACGATGTATGGTCAGATGATTGGGTCCTTGATGTACCTGAGACCAGATATTTGCTTTGCTGTGAACACATTGAGACATGTTCACTTGATGGTTGAGAGTCTTCCATCATTAGATGGGATTGTGCCATTCTGACGAGCAGGTCAGATGTAAGGGTAGAGCCATTCTGTGCATGGCTAAAGGATTTAGTTCCTTCCATGGCAGATGTAAGTGCAGAAATATCTCCTCGTTGGAGTTGAGAGTCTTCCATCATTGGATGGGATTGTGCCATTCTGACGAGCAGGTCAGATGTAAGGGCAGAGCCATTCTGTTCATGGCTAAAGGATTTAGTTCCTTCCATATCAGATATAAGTGCCGGCCATTCTGTCGAGTAGGACAGATGTAAGGGCAACTGCCATTCTAGGAATGGAGGCACCTGGTCAGTTACCAGGAACACTCAGTCAGGTTGTGCAGATGAGCATGTAATTCGGAGCCCTGGGAGATTTGCAGATGGTCTTTCGAGGTTTTTCCTATGGCATGTAATTCGGTGCCCTGGGACATCTGGCAAATGCTCTTTCGAGGTTTTGCTCTGGGAGGACATGTAATTCAGAGCCCTGGGAAATCTGCAGATAGTCTTTCGAGGTTTTGCCTATGGCATGTAATTCGGTTCCCTGGGATATCTGGCAGATGCTCTTTCGAGGTTTTGTCCTATGGCATGTAATTTGGTTCCCTGGGATATCTGGCAGATGCTCTTTCGAGGTTTTGTCCTATGGCATGTAATTTGGTTCCCTGGGAGATCCGTTAGGTTGGGCTGTGTGCCCGTAATCAGTCTTGGGATGCTCTTGCGAGGTTTTGCCATGACCACATGTAATTTGGAGCCCTGGGAGATCCTATAGGTAGAGTTGTGTGCTCGTAACAGCCTGGGATGCTCTTGCGAGGTTTTGTGGTGAGGTCACATGTAATTCGGAGCCCTGGGAGATCCTATAGGTAGAGCTGTGTGCTCGTAACAGCCTGGGATGCTCTTTTGAGGTTTTGTGACGCACGTAATAAGTCCTGAGGATTCCACAGTATGGCCGGTGATGATGAAGACCTGCAGGTGGTGGGCCTACATCCAGCATGAAAAAGGGCTGGCTCTGTAGAACTTCCTATGACGAGATAGTACACACTTGATGATGACCAGCGAAGATCCAGATCGAGTGATGATCCAGATCCAGCAGTGATGATCCAGATCTAGTCCAGAGAGATGATCCAGATCGAGTGATGATCCAGATCCAGTCCAGTGATGTTGATCCAGATCGAGTGATGATCTAGATCTAGTGATGCCTTTGTATGATGATCCAGATCGAGAGATGATCCAGATCCAGATGACTTGAAGATGAACATGACTTGAAGACGAATATGACTTGAAGACGAACATGATCCAGTGATACAGAGAAGAAGACCAGTGCTGAAAATTGTGTCGAAAGAATACCTTCCTAGTTAAGAGGGAGTGTTGATGTATATGTAACTTCGGAATGTATTCTTCTATGTATTTCATATATTGTAACCCGATGTTTATTCCGGGATGTTTCTATTATGTATTTGAGTCATGTGGTCATGCCCTGATGTTCCGATCAGGAGGATTAATAATGTAAACAAGTCATATCAAGTCATTAGGTAAGTCCCCACAGTTTAGGGGCACTTGGGTTATTATACACTAATTAAGGTGTAGGCTCAAGTAATTAATTATAAGTTAAGCCTACATGGTTGAGTGCACTTCAAGTCAACGGAAGAATATAAATAGAGAGTGAGAGTCTCTCTATTTATCACTTGTGACATACATCACTTGCTCTCTCAAGTGTGGCGCACTTTTGGAGAAGGAAATTCTTTGGCTTGACAGAAGACAGAAGGCTGCTATTGTGTTGGGAGGTCATCTTACTGTTTTGGGATCACATCTTGTGGTGATACTATCTTAGAGGAAGTTGAGGGGTTTTCTCCATTTATGGTTTCCCCTCCCAAAATCTTTGTGTCTCTTGTTTCTTGATGTGCTTATGTGATTGTTGTGCTTGTTATTCTCTCAGTGAAAATATCTTGTCATAATGCTAGCTTAAATGTTGAAAAACTAACAACAAGCTTGATTTTGGAACCCCCGTGAAGATGAAGGAAGCCTTATATGTACTAGGTTTTAAGAATAATTTACTTTCTATCTCAACATTAGATAAGAAAGGATATAGGGTTGCATTTATAGATGGACAAGCAATTATGTGCCCCAAGGGAAAATCAATTGAATATGCAGTTTTCATTGGTGAATAAGAAGGAGGATTGTATAAACTCAAGGGACATTCAGAAACAACCCTTGTTCTTGAGACCACTATCCCAAGTGAACTATGGCATAGGAGGCTGGCTCACATCAACTACAAATTACTACCCCAAGTGAGAAAAGTAATAACAGGTTTAGCATATTTGAAGATCGATCATGAAGGAACTTGCAAAGGATGTGCAAGAGGAAAGAATATCAAGAGTCCATTTCCGAAGAGTGAAACAAAGGCTAAAGGTACAATGGAATTAATTAATTCAGATGTGTGTGGTCCAATTCCCTCCACATCTTTGAGTGGTTATGAATAATATGTTACATTTATTGATGACAATTCAAGAAAGACATGGATATATTTCTTGGAAACAAAGGATGAAGTATTCAGAAAATTCAAGGAATTCAAAGCCTTGATAGAGAATCATTCAGGAAGAAGAATCAAGACACTCAGAACAGACAATGGTGGATAATATACTTCAAAAGAGTTTGAATCCTTTTGTAAAGAAGTTGGAATAAATAGGGAACTGACCACTCCCTACAATCCTCAACATAATGGTGTTGTAGAAAGAAAGAATATGACCATTATGGAAGCAGTGAATACAATGATACGTGATCAAGATCTTCCTATGCATCTATGGGATGAAGCAACAAGAACAACAATTTATGTATAGAATAGATTATCCCATAGAACCCTTGGATTCAAGACTCCAAAAGAAATTTTCACAAGAAAGAAGCCTAAAGTAAGCCACCTTAAGATATTTGGTTGCCCAATATATGTTCACATACCAAAAGAAACTTATAACTAAGCTGGACCCTTCCAGAAAGAAGGGAATATTTGTTGGATACTGTGAAGTCTCCAAAGCCTTTAGAATATACATTCCAGGATCCCATCTCATGGAAATTAGTAGGAATGTCACATTTGACGAAGAAGAATCTCTCAAGATATCCAAAAAGTGTCATAATGAAGAAGTATATGAAGAAGATGCACCTCCTAGAAATATAGAAGTTGCACCCTCCCCTAAAGAAGGAACATCAGAGGACCATGATATGCTAGAACCTAAAGAACCTCCTACTATGAATATATCATGAAAGAAAAAGCATGCTTGGGTAAGATAAATTATACAAGAATCAGAGAAGTATGGAGCTCCAGAAAGCTCCACAAGAGTAAGCGAGAGATCAAATCCATTTTCCAGTTATGTAGCTTTGATGTGTGATCTTGTAGATCAAGAACCTAGCAGTTATGAAGAAGTTGTACATAATAAAGAATGGGTAGAAGCAATGACAGAAGAATACTAATCAATAGTGAAGAATGATGTTTGGGATATAGTTCCCAAACCAAAAGGAAAAGAGTGCGGTATCTTCCAAGTGGATCTACAAGATAAAGCATGCAGTTGATGGAAGTTTTGAGAAATACAAGGCAAGGTTTGTGGCTAGAGGATTCTCTCAGAAAGAGGGAATTGGTTATGAAGAGACATTTGCACTAGTAGCAAGGTACACTTCCATTAGAACTAGCATGCACTTGCATCCATGATGAAGTGGAGTTTACACCAGATGGATGTGAAGACAACCTTCTTGAATGGTGTTATTAAGAAAGAAGTGTACATAGAACACCCACAAGGATTTGAAATTGAAGACAGATGATCTCACATATGTAAGTTGAAGAAGGATTTGTATCGACTAAAGAAAGATCCTAGAGCTTGGTATGGAAGGATAGATAGCTTTTCGACGAGCTTGGTATTTACCAAAAGTAAAGTCGACCCTAAACTTTACTTTAAGGTTATTGATTATGAACCTGTCATATTATTGTTGTATGTGCATGACTTATTTCTAGTAGGAAATAAGAAACAGGTTGTAGAGTGCAAGAAGAAGCTCGCTGAATAATTTGAGATGAAATACCTTGTATTGATGCACTATTTTCTAGGTCTGGAAGTATGGAAGAGCCTAGAAAGAATCTTTCTCAACCAGGGAAAGTATGTTGTGGAAATCTTAAAAAGATTTGATATGTTGGATTGTAAAGCCATGGCCACACCCATGGATTGTAAAGATTTGATATGTTTGATATGTGCATGACTTATTTCTGACAGGAAATAAGAAACATGTTGTAGAGTGCAAGAAGAAGCTCGCTGAAAAATTTGAGATGAAATACCTTGTATTGATGCACTATTTTCTAGGTCTGGAAGTATGGAAGAGCCTAGAAGGAATCTTTCTCAACCATGGAAAGTATGTTGTGGAAATATTAAAAAGATTTGATATGTTGGATTGTAAATCCATTGGCCACACCCATAGATACCAACATGAAGTTGTTATATGATATTCTATCAAAGTTATTGGATGCGACTTAGTACAGACATATTATTGGGTCGTTGATGTATTTGACGAATACTGGGCCAGATATATGCTTGTTGTGAACACCCTGATTCAGTATCTATTTAAACCTAGATGTGTTCACCTGATAGCTGCAAAGCATGTGATGATGTACTTGAAATGTATGATAGACTTTGGTCTATACTGTGTTGGATATCATGACTACAGATTGTATGGTTATACAGATGCATATTGGGCTGGAAGTGCCTCAGAAAGGAAGAGAACCTCAGGTGGATGTTATTGTCTGGGATCCGGCATGATCTCATGGTTTAGCAGGAAGCAATCCAATGTTTCTCTCAGATAAGCTAAAGCATAGTATATAACAACTTCTCCTGCTAGTTGTGAATCCATATGGATTCAGAAGTTGATGTCAGGTCTATTTGACCTGGAGTTGGATACCACAGTGATTCTATGTGACAACCAGAGTTGTATAAATATGAGGGGTAAACCAGTGTTCCATGACAAATCAAAGAACATAGAAATTTGGTATTTTTACATACGGTATATGGTACATAAGGGAGCTATAAATATCCAATATGTGAGTACCAAGGAGCAAGTTGCTGATGTGTTGACTAAGCCTCTGTCTCAAGTAAAGTTTGAATACTTTCATGACAAGCTTGGTGTGGTTTGAAAGGACCTTCCTCGTAAGGAGAAACAACGATGATGATGTTGTAGACCTTCATCGAAAGGAGGAATAGTGATGATGATGTTGTATACCTTCCTTGAAAGGAGGAACAATGATAATGATGTCGTAGACCTTCCTCATAAGGAACAATGATGATGATGTTGTAGACCCTCCTCGAAAGGGGGAGCAGGTTGTTGATGTTTTAGACCCTCCTAGAAATGAGGAGCAAGTTAAGGATGTTGCAGTGGGATTGTATCACCCCTACACATTAGTCCTAAAGTGATCCACAGAATTTTGTCTCCATGTTGTGGTAGGATTTCATCATCCTTGGACTTATGTCCTAAAGTGATAAGGATTGATCATCCTGTAATCGGATCTGCAGAATTTTGTCTCCATGAGGTGGTAGGATTGCATCATCCTTGGAATTTTGTCCTAAAGTGATAGGGATTGATCATCCCATAATAGGATCCACATACTTTTTTCTCCGTGAGGTGGTAGGATTGCATCGTCCTTAGACTTATGTCCTAAAGTGATATGGGTTGATCATATCGTAATTGGATCAAGTAATGATTGCATCGTCCTTGGATTTATGTCCTAAAATGATAGGGGTTGATCATCCTGTAATTGGATCAGGTGATGATTGCATTTTCCTTGGACTTATGTCCTAAAGTGATATGGGTTTATCATCACATAATTGGATCAGGTGTGGATTGCATCATCCTTGGACTTATGTCCTAAAGTGATATGGGTTGATCATCGCGTAATTGGATCATGTGTGATGCAGGTTATGTTGTTTCTAATGGTGATTTTGTTGATCGAAAGATCTACTATTGTTGCAGATGATTGAGTGATCGAGTGCTGCTGAAGATGAATATCAAAGATGAAGAGTGAGTGTTGTATAAGATGATGCTCCAGTACTAAAGATGTTGAAGATGTTCCAGTAAATTTTTCAGTTGTTGATGATTGTTGAAAACTTCCAATGACGTATAGATGTATCACCTTGATGATGTTGAAGATGATCTATCTCCTTGCTCCTACAGTTGATGTTGTTGTTGACAGTAGAATACCCTTCTCATTAAGGGGGAGTATTGAAATATTGTAACATCAAAGAATATTCTAAATGTATTTTATTGTTGTAACATATCAGAGACGTTTTATTCCTCTATCAGGATGTTACTATTGTATTTGTTCATCATAGAGTCATGAGGTAAAACCAACGTTGTAATTCAAGTCGATAGAAACCTCTAGAATATAATATTATATTGTTCACTTGTGTATAGAACATATATATATATATATATATATATGCAAGGAGAAGGAGCACCTGTTTGGGGTTTTATCTTTGTACTTTTGATACATCTATATAGATGAAGTTTTGATGGGTTTTCTCTCCCTAGAGGGTTTCCTAGGATAAATCTGTGTCTATATTGTGATTATGTTTCTTTTAGTGATCCTGCATATGCTATTGTTGTGAAATTGAATTGAATACTAATGATATCTATCTAAGCATATAGAATATTAACAAGATGTACCTATTATTGCCCCCCCATTCTAGAAATTGCTCTGTCACATAACATAATAAAAAGTTTCATTGATAACTCTACAAATTTTGAAATTATTCTCCACTAATATTCTTAAATTAATTTGTTATTCATGCTATTAGACCACAATATTTAACCCATGGATTTTTTAGAATACCATCTAACAAATAAAACTATGGATTTTCATAGTACCCTTTCATTAAACACGTGTTGTGAAAACTTTGATTTTTGCATGTAAGTGTGCATTCCTTCCTATAGAACTATGGTGTTGCAATTAAAAGAGATCTTGATACCACTATGTGATATCCCCATCCATCATTTCGACGATAGAAGGGGGTATTTACGAATTTCAAGATTATAAATTTCACCCATGGGACATAATATGAATTCATAAATAAGAAATGTATGTGAAAATACATAAATGTAAAACATAGCAGAAATAAAAAATTATTCACACATGCATCATCCATAAATAAGCCTATCTATCATAAGAAGAAAATAAAATCATTCAACATTCATATTTTAAAGTATAATACTTACCTTTTAATAAAGAAGATCCAAGGAAATGGATGTGTAAGAGTGATTTTCACCCTAACCATAGGTATCAACTTTAGATACCATCCCCAAGTTGGGATATGAGGTCACGATGGTGAAGGAAACACCTTCAAGCTTCTCTCTCTCTCATCCCATAATCCATTTGCTTGCATGCTTAACCAAAATACTCACCTTTGAGCATTTACAAAGATCTCACTCAACCATCCTAGCCATGCCACTCTTTTTCTACTGACCCACATAATACAAGGAATTCATTTCCCTTCACTGCTCCATAGTTCCTTCAAAAAATTCAACCCTTACAGTGCTCACCAATGTGTGCAGAAAGACTCCAATATGTTGTATGTTGTTGGAAAACCTCATGTAACGCCTTAATTCATGGATTCTAAAGCATGCAAAAGAAGAAGAACATACTGTGTAAAGGATCTTATCTTTACCGAATTGTATGCCCAACTACAACCATTATTTTTTCTCTAAAAATATTCAATTCTCCTTCATGATTCAAATTTCTTATTAATGCACAGTCTGGTAATGTTAATTGCAATGGAGATAACATCATGAGAAAAGATCTAAGTAGTGTAAAATTTACATGATAAATTAGTGGTAGACTCCAAAAGATATGAGAGGATAGTGAAAAGATAATAACATATATAACTTCTTATTATAGAAGAAAGTACTCTTACAACTTTCATAGAAGTATACGCTTACATAACTACAAGAGAGAACTTTCCCTACCAACCTCACACATGCATTCAATGATTGGATTAATATTCAAAAGGAAGTAATCGTCTCATTTAAGGAACGTGGAAGCAAATGGATGATTTCTAAGGTTTACACTTGGAAATATAGGATTTAAACTCCCATAGGACCCGTTTTCTCTTCCCTATAGTTGAATCATAGCGCCTATAGTGCTATTTACATAGATATATTGGATCAAATTATTATTTTTCCAAAATAATATTTACATATATTTTGAGTTATCATGACAAGACAACCACATGGTCCATATAGAGATATTTACATTATGCATGCCTATCCATTCACTAGTTGGGCCTTGACCTTGAGCTTCAAACCAGGAATCCATACTTGCAAATTTACATCATTTACATAATTTGATTCAATACATTCCAAGTTGAATTTGGGGTATTACAACAACTAATGTCTATAACCCAAACTATCTTATCTAGATAATCCTTAAACTTATACCCATATCAACCCTAACATTTATAACAACTAACCCTAAACCCTATAACACCTATCACAAGTAAGACACATGCTTTATAATAGCTAGGAACATTGCAAATCAACCTAATTAACCCTCCACCCCTAAATCCTTACTAAAATAACCTTTAACTAATCCTTATAACTAATAATCCTTATCCCCTAAACCCTCTACTACTTATATAATGTAATATTTACAATCCCTTTTTACCCTAAATAATTTCCCATAGCCCCTATAATATTTAACACATATCACTATTATAGCCTCTAACCCTTCAAATCCATAACAACTATAACCAATATAGCACTTTATATCTATGATAAACCCATATGTCCTAACCCATGACATCTTTGAGATAGGATATATCATGTATGACCCCTATAAACCCTAACACTTATTTCAAATGTAACCTACAATTCATAACCCCTAACACTTATTTCAAAAGTAAAGTCTAATTCATAATCCTTATAGCCCCTGTGTTAGGATATTTAGACACTTAGGAGTTAGTTAAGATCAGCTTGTGTAATATATCTATTAGGTAAAGTGTGTTTCTTTAGCATGCATTAGTATGCATTTGTAAATATTTTAATCCAATGGTCACGATATGTTCTAGACATAAAGTGATCCGACGGTTCAACTTCTCTTAGATCATACCTACCATTGATCTGTGGCTTAACACCCGATTGATCCATGATCTCTATTTAAAGAGCATGGAGGGTCCTTGGCTAGTTGATCGATTATGAGAAGCTCATGTAACTTTCTTTCTTTTTCATAATAAATTGCTCCAAGTAGCTATTTGGCTGGGGTCGTGGACTGTTTCCCTCTTGAGGGTTTTAACCACGTGATAAAAATTTGTGTATTGATTTGTGATCTATTTGTGTGAGTGGCTTCTCTTGGTGTTCGGTCTTTTGGGAGTACCTTGTGAACCCGAACATGGTATCAGAGCATTTATGAAGAGTCGCTTCCATTTGTGATCAAGATCTGGAACCGGTGTTGCCGAAACTTTGAAAGGGTTTCTGGTTCTATAGTTTCTCCACATTTGTGGCCTATGGGAGCTATTTCATTGTGTATGGAGTGTCGTTTCCATTGGGAAATAGTTTTCGTTTCAACGAAAATTGTTTCTGTTTGTTCCAGAAACACCCATTTCGGCAAATCTAAAAGTATAATGTTACAGTGATGGATTTGTTTTTTCTTAAAAATCTTTCATATTTTATCAGTTTTATCGGTAGATCGTTATTGTTTTAGTCTCGGACTGTTTCCTTCCCTGACTCCGTATGCTCTTTTCCATGCACCTTGCGCAATCAAGGCGAATCATAAACAGAAAGGGAATTTTTTTTTGTCTTCTCGACTACATATGCTCTTTGTTGTGCACCTTGTGCGGTCGCGGCGAATCAGAAACAACGAAAAAACTTGAAAATGCAGACTTTCCAGGAAAGCTAACCAAAATCTAACCCCATAGTGTGGAAATTGGTTTTGTTTTGTTTTTGTTTTTCGTTTTTTTTTTGTGATTTGTAGGAAACTAAGGCAAGCACGGAGAACGAGAGAGAAGAGTAAAAAAAAAACCCTTCCTCTTTCCATTCTTTTACGTATCTTTTAAACTTAGCTCACTTGGTTCAAGTTGCTTTATTCCTTAATAGGTCTTGAGTTCAAGTCTTATTAAGTTACTTTTTAGTGCATGCAATTTCTATTTTCAAGTCACTTTATTGTAAAAGTGCATCTCACTTAAATAAAATAAAATAAAAAGTGAGTCACTTAAGTCTTTTAATTTATTGACGCACTATTTAAAGTAACATTATTGTAAAAGTGAACATCACTTATTCTACAAAAGTGATTCACTTAAAAACAACTTTATTGTAAAGTGATTGTCAAAGGTTGATATTGGGAAGAGGGGGGTCCTTTTTTTTAGTTGGTCAAGTTAATATCTGCCACATCACTATTGGGGACATCTTCAATATTTTCTTTGATCAAGCATAACTTCATCATTCGGAATCAGTTTTTAGTGTCGTTTCTTTAAAATAGCCTATTTTTTCGAGCTCTTTGCATCCAGGCAGTTAGTTTCTATTCTTTCAGCCATTATTTTCAAGTATGGCCGCCCCTTGTGATATTATACTTACCAGTTCTAACTATTTCTCATGGAAATCTTGTATGGAGGATGTTCTAAGAAGTAGGGGACTTTTCAGAATTACCTCGGGGAAAGAAACAGAATCCACTGATGATGATAAGAAAATAAAATGGGCAAATAGATGTGATGAAGCTCGTGGATTGATTGGGATGCCAATATCTACTGATTTGCAATTCCACATATCTGGAATTGATGAACCTGATAAAGCTTGGGAAAAGTTGAAATCTGTGTTTGGTAAACACAATAAAATTCGAGGTCATCAACTTGAGAATGAGTTGATTTCTTTGAATCCAAGTGATTTTTCATGCATTCAAGACTATTTATCTAAGTATAAAACTCTTAGACT
>LPNX010649838.1:491210-538058 GCA_001517045.1 Pseudotsuga menziesii
AGAATGTATTTATCATATTCTTTCCAAACTTGGACCTGCATATTCTGTTTTTGTATCTACATTTTACTCCATGAAAAAATCATTGACTGTAGCTAGCTATCAAGAGCCTAGTCTTGAATCCTTTTGTGATTCCTTAATTAGAGAGCAAGATAAGCTCATTCATCTTGGAATAATTAACAATGCAGATACATTTGGGAAAGCCTTATTATCCCAACAAAAAGAAAAGTCCAAGCCTCCCAAGAAATAGAATTTTTGCAATAATAAGCCAAACAAGGGTTCCAAACCCTCTCAGTCAGCTCCTTCTTTAAAAAATGACAAAGGATCCAAGCCAAAAGGAAAGAAGACTAAGTGTCATTGCAATTTTTGTGATAAAGGTATTCATGATGAATCTAAGTGTTTCAAGAAGATGGAAACCTTGGAAGCAGCAATGAAGAAGCACCACATCAGCCTAGATTTGTCTTCGGAATCTACCTCTCATGGACATGTACTTTGTGCTTTGGGTTACTCTTATACATCTGCAACTTCTTCTTCTACTTCAAATGAATGGCTCATTGATTCTGGAGCATCTTATCATATGGCTAAGGATCAATCCATCTTTTCTACTATGCATGAATGTAACACCAAACAAATATTTGTTGGTGATGATAGATCTCTAAGTGTTGTAGGATCTGAAACAGTTCCAGTAGAAAATGGTCATTTCAGTGATGTACTATGTGTTCCAAAAATTTCCTGCAATTTGTTATCAGTCTATAAAATTACTCATTCAGGCGAAGGTAAAACGGTGACGTTTACACCTCACCAAGTTGTAATCAAGGATTTTAAAAATCCTCAAAATGTCCTTGCTACTGGAACTGTTGATGATATTACCAGGTTGAACAAATTTAACAACTTTGGGTCATCACCTTTTCCTTTATTTTTTGTTGCTCATAGTGATAACTTGAGCAAACATTGGCATGAGTGATTTGGACACTTAAATTATCACTCATTGTAATAACTATGTAAAGATAATATGGTGAATGGTATTCCGATGGTATCTTGCAAGGATGGTGTTTGTTCTGATTATGTACTTGGAAAACATCATCGGGACAATTTTGACAAACGTGCCTCTTGGCATGCCTCAGTTCCCTTGGAGCTTCTGCATAGTGACTTGTGTGGTCCTCTTCCATTTGCTTCCTTTTCTGGTTTCAAATATTTCTTAACTTTCATTGATGACTACTCCAAACACACTTGGGTTTACTTCCTAAAACTTAAGAGCAAAGTATTTAACATGTTCTTGGCCTATAAGGCCCTTGTTGAAAAACAATCTGGTCATCAAATTATTAAGTTAAGATCTAACAATGGAGGAGAATATGTTAACAAAAATTTCATTACTTTCTGCACTGAATAAGGAATCCAACAACAACACATTGTTCCTTATACAACACAACAAAATGGTGTAGCTGAATGGAAGAACCGCACTTTAAAAGAAATGACAAATTGTATGATCCAATCTAAGGGACTAAGTCTTCAATATTGGGCTAAGGCCATAAATTGTGCAAATTGCATATTTAATCGCACACCCACTAAAGTTTTACAAGGTATAACACTGGAATAAGCATGGAGTAAAATTAAACCAGATGTAAGTCACTTCTGTGTGTTTGGTTGTGAAGCATGGGCTCACATTCCGGATGAAAAACGGAAAGCATTGTAGCCTAAAAGTGAAAAGTGCATATTTGTTGGATATTCTAAAGATGTAAAAGGTTATAGAATTCTTCAGCCACATTCTAATGATATAATCATTAGAAGAGATGTTAATTTTTGATGAAAATATCTTGGCATGCGAGCCTAACTTGGCGGGTGTGCCATCTTTGGCATGTGAGCCTGATTCGGAGATTGTGCCTTCTTCTTCTTCCAACTTCCTTGACAAGTTTCCAACTCCAGTTTTTGATGATGACAATGAAGATGAAAATCCACCTTCGCCTACTCATGTTCCTCCAATTGGACCAGCACCAATGCTTCCTCTATGGGTCCGTTCAACATGTGAAGCAGCTGGTGATCTTGCCGATGATCCTAGAGAGCAGCGCCGAACACGTTCTTAGTTTCAGCAAGCCTCTTCTCTTTTGGCTCAAGTTTTCAAGAATCATGATCTAGAAACTTTTGCAGAAGCTTCAGGAAATCTAGATTGGGATACAGCTATGGATGAAGAATATCATCCCTTAATGGAGAACGATACTTGGGAACTTGTTCCTCTTCCAAAAGGAAGAAAAATTGTCAGATGTAAATGGATCTACAGAACTAAGTATGCATCATATGGAAGAGTTGAAAGACTTAAGGCAAGGTTATTTGCAAAAGGTTTTTCCTAAGTTGAAGGGATTGACTACAATGAAACCTTTGCCCCTATCACAAAAATGAACTCCATCAACCTTGTTCTTTCCCTTGTAGCCTTACATAACTGGGAAGTCCATCAAATGGATGTTAAGTCCGCCTTCTTACATGGTGATTTACAGGAGGAAATTTACATGGAACAACCTCTTGGATATTTTCAGAATAACTCTAGCCTTGTCTGTCTCCTTAAGAAATCCTTATATGGCCTTAAGCAAGCTCCTAGAGCTTGGTATGCCAAAATGGATAGATTTCTCCCTGAAATACCAATGTCTATACCAAGAAAGTAGGAAACCATCTCATCATACTTGTTTTTTATGTTGATGATCTTATCCTTACTAGTAGTGACCCTAAACTTTTAACCCATGTGAAATCCAGTCTTAAGCAAAATTTTGAAATGTTTGACTTAAGACATTTGCATTATTTTCTTGGTCTCCAAGTCTTGCAAACCAAAGAAGGAATCTTTCTTTCCCAGTCTAAGTATGTTTGTGACCTTCTTCATCGCTTTCACATGGAAGATTGTAAACCAGCCCCTTCTCCCTTCCAATCTGGAGTCAAAATTTTTGCCACTTGTACTTCCCCTGAAGTAGATGCCACCTTGTATCATCAGCTTGTTGGTAGTCTCTTATACTTGACTCATTCCCTTCCTGACCTTTCCTTTGTCATTGGTTGTGTTTCCTGTTATATTAAAACACCTCATGAAAGTCACTGGAAAGAAGAAAAAAGAATACTTTGATATATTCGAGGTACAATTCAGTTTGGGATTCATTACAGTACAAGAGGGAAACCTTTGTTGGTTGGTTTCACTGATTCATATTGGGTCAGTGATCCTAATGATCGAAAGTCTATTGTAGGTTATGTTTTTAGTCTAGGATCTGGACCTGTCACTTGGGCTTGTAAGAAACAACAAGCTCTTGCTCTTTCTTCAGCAGAAGCAGAATATCGAGCCACAGTTAATGCCATTCAGGAAGCTTTATGGCTTCGACAGATCATTTTAGAGTTTGGATTCGAGCAGCAGCAACCTACTCCACTTTTGTGCGACAATCAAAGTGCCATCAAGCTTGCCAAAGATCCAGTTCTACATCAACACAACAAACACATTGAGCTACACATGCACTTCATCATAAATCTTGTTCATGATCGTGTTCTTGAAATGCTCTATTACCCTACAGATGATCAAATTGCAGACATCTTCACCAAGTCTCTTACAAAAGCGTAGTTTTCTAAACTTTGATCTATGTTAGGAGTTTAGGAATGTGTCCTTAAGGGGGGATAAGCTCTAATGCCTCCTTCCTTCTCCTACTAGTGTCACTTTTGTAAATCCTTCAATCCTATCCCAAGTTTTTCTTAAGGGGGGATGTTAGGATATTTAGACACTTAGGAGTTAGTTAAGATAAACTTGTGTAATATATCCGTTAGGTAAAGTGTGTTTCTTTAGTATGCATTAGTATGCAATTGTAAATATTATAATCCGATGGTCAATTCTCTTAGATCATACCTACCATTGATCCATGGATTAACACCCGATTGGTCCATGATCTCTATTTAAATAGCATAGAGGGTCCTTGGCTAGTTGATCAATTATGAGAAGCTCATGTAACTTTCTTTATTTTGCATAATAAATTTCTCCTAGAAGCTATTTGGCTGGGGCCGTGGACTGTTTCCCTCTTGAGGGTTTAAACCACGTGACAAACATTGGTGTATTAATCTATGATCTATTTGTGTGAGTGGCTACTCTTGGTGTTCGGTCTTTTGGGAGTACCCTGTGAACCCAAACTTACATCTTTGAGATACGATATATCATGTATGACCCCTATAAACCCTAACACTTATTTCAAATGTAACTTATAATTCATAACCCCTAACACTTATTTCAAAAGTAAATTCTAATTCATAATCCCTATAGCCCCTAACCCTCAATGATTAATTCCCATAACCCATCTAACTCCCAATTACTAAGCATCGTAACTCCTAAATTCTATAATCTTACAAATATATGCATGTAACCTACATAATAGTTGTATTTATGTTGGTACTATAACATATATATCCTTCCAATAATATTATAGCAATTTCATCACCTAATCCATATAACCCATAACATGTCACCCCCAACACCTAACATTTATAATGCTACTTCATATAATGGTTATCCCTTGTAACCCCTATAATGGATAATGCTTAAACCCACAAACCTAAATTTTTTATCCTTTATAACCCCTAATCCATATAATGGTCATATCTCTAAAACCCCATCAAACCTAACCCTAAAACCTATAATAATTGAACCATATAAACTATATAACCCTTATAACACATAACACTCTTAACCCAAATATAAAATATAACTACTATTATTTCATCTTTATAACACTTATCACCTTAAATCCCTATGGAGAATTTGAGGGTCTGGCTACTAATTTGGGATTTCCTAAAGCTGTTGCTAAGGTTGGTGCCAAGGAAAATACTAATCCCAATGCAAAATATGGCACTATGTTGACTAGTGCAAAATAGATCGTTAATCCATGAGAAAGGGGCACCCACATTAACACTAATTGTCCAATGAATTGGAAAAAAAGAAGAAAAAAGGCCATGCATGAGGGCCTCTATGGGAGGTAAAAATGAAAAATGAAAAGAAAAAACACTCATTTCAAACATTTATAAGCAAGAAGAGCCATTCGATATGAATTTTAACAATTCATACCTTAAATATCTTGATTTTCTAGGTAAAATGTCTCTTTTGAATTCTCCCTTTGTGTAACTCAACTTCAAGAGGATTCTTTTTGGTTTCCTTGAAGAATTTTCCTTCAAGAAGAGGGTTTACAATACAAATACAAAGAGTTTTAAGATATTTTCCTTGAGGAAGATGTATTATAATCTGAATACAAAGAGGGTTGAGGAATTTTAGTTGAGAAATCAAATACAAATATTGAAGAGGATCAAAACCTAGGTTTTCAACAAGTGAGGGCACAAATACCATCAATTACCCTGTAATGGAAAGTGGAGGAGAAGGTACAACCAGAGGAGAGAATGTATGCTTAATTTTTATTTATAGAATATTTAGTTGATAAAAAAAAATAGTTTTTGCTTTATTTTTTCATGTATAATGGGAGTTTTTAAAAATTAGTATAGTCATAAACACTAAAAATATCAATTGGATAGGGAAATGATGTCGACCTAGATTCACTATTGACATCTTTGGGGATGGGGACACAATAAAACTTAAAAAATATTCCTCATGAAACCTTAAGAAAATACCTTCAAATACAATAATATGAAAATATTTAACCCCCTCTAGGTAATGAACTGATACCATGTGAATCAATAGAATCTACATGCACTCTGTTGGAATATACTATATTCCTTGGAAGGTAATAATGTCTTTGTATTATGTCAGACGTTTTCCACAATATTATGTAAACGAGTAATACATTATATCCCATATTTATTATGGTAAAGTGTACTCTTGATATCCATCGTTATATAAAGAGATGTTATTTTAGAGAATTATATTGTCCCACATGCAATATGTGAGAGTAATTCCTCCACATATCTGGGTATATAATAGGGTCAAGGGAGTCTCTTTATATATCAAATATCATATATCATCATATCATATCATGATACTGCATCTTGAATGTTCTGTAGACATATCTTGTATATTGTCTTGGGATTAGTGCTCTCTTTGTAAGATTAAAGGAGATTTCTGGAGATAATAGAAGACAACCTTTTCTTGGGCGTAGCCCAATTGGGTGAACCACAAATATTTGGTGTACTCTTGCCTCTTTTCTCTTTATGGTTCTTATGTTTGATATGTTGTTGTTTTTCTTATATGGATATCTAGTGTAGTTGATCTAATATTCTAACACAGTATCAAAGCGTAGGTTACTATGATCTAGTATCTTCTTTGAATTTAACCAACAATATCTTCATATTTGTTATCTAGGCACACACTATGTTTTGAAGATTCGCTTTCTCATTTGGTAGCCATTAGACTTCTCTTCAGATCTGGGCATTATTCTATTTTTTGTAGATTTGTTTTCTAATATGATAGCCATTAAGCTTCTCTTCAGATTTGGGCATGATTATACTTGTTTAAGACTTTTTTCAAACCCTAACCCTCTATTGTGTAGATTTTTGCAGAAAATTTTCAAGAGTTTCTTGACTGTTTTTCTACAGATCTATATGAAAAATTGATTCTCCTCGAGGAGATCTATCTTCTGATTATTCAGATCTAATTTTTTTTGCAATAAAAATCGAGGTTGCAACTTTCAAATCCATATATGAAACTTTTGGTGCAAAATATAGAGAAACTAGTTACATATCTGAGTTCTTCTCGAAAAAATATGCAATTTAAAAAAAATCGTCTGATTTCGTGTCTGGAATGCGAAGATATTGCTGATTTAAAATCAATTATTTTTCATAAATTTTCTGTACAAACGAAAATATTGTGAAGTTGATATCTTTTGAATGAATACCCAGATGTGTATTTGGTTTTCCTTGTTGGATCCATGTCATTTCTTGAAACATGTTATAATAAAAATGATCAGTCATGTTGATCACGTTATGGTCATTTCAAATTTTCAGCTCAAAACCCTTGATCTACACTAAAAATAAAAATTGGTAAGATCTTTTCAGTTTACTCATTCTATCATTATGACTTCAAAATTAGCTTGTGTTCCTAAACTTGTTGGTCCTAACTATCTTGCATGGAAAAGAAAAATTATTGATGTTCTCAGGAGTAAGAATCTATGGAGGTTGGTTAATGGTGAACACAAGAAGCATGCAGATGCTCAAGCTATGATTAAATGGGAAGAAAAGTGTGATAAAACAAGAGGGCTCATTGGTCAAATGGTTTCAGATAGTCTTCAGGTAAGTATTCAGGTGGACGACAACCCGATTGAGGTATGGAAAATTCTTACTTCTTTATTTGATAAATTTGATGATGTTTATGCTTATTACCTTGAAAAGAAGATTCATGAGCTATATCCTACTAATTTTGAAAGAGTAGAATTATATCTTGTTGAATTGAAAACTTTCAATGAAATATTAAATAATTGTGGTAAATATTACAAGAAGATAGACACTGCTCTTATCATTATTGTAGAACAAAAAATTTCATATTCTTTTGACATGTTCATCCAAACTAGGAATAGGGATCTTGAATTGTCTCAAAGTACCACGAAACCTACTTTTGGCGATTTTTGTAAAGGGTTGATAAATGAATAAGAAAGGTTGATTATTTCAGGACAAGTCTCACCTAATAAAGCTCTTATGGCACATAATTAGAATCCTAAGAAATTTTTTAATAATGTTAGAGGTTCTAGTTCACACACTTCTAATCCTATTAATAATTCTAGTCATGCTTCTGATGCACATCATGAAAATAGTAAGAAGAATAAAGTGTATGATCCTTGTAAGAATTGTGGTAAAACTAACCATCCTGAAAAAAAATTGCTTTAAAGCAAAACATTTAAATTCTAAGGCTAAAAATAAAGGTTTTGATGAATCACAAGTAGCTTTGTGTGCATATGTTGTTTAATCTAGTAGTTCTTCTTCTAATGTGGAATGGATTATGGATTATGGTGCTTCTAAACATATGACTAGTAATGTTTCTTTTTTTTACATCTTATGAGAATAATAAGTACTCATCTCATAAAGTTTCTATTGGTGATGGTAAACAACTTTCAGTAATTGGTTATGGTAATGTTAATGTTGCTAATGGTTAAATGGAAGATGTTTTTCATATTCAAAACATGCCCAATTACTTGATTTCTATTTATTGTGCATGTCAAAAAGGTTATAAATTAATTGAAGTTTGTCCTGGTAAATATGTTCTTAAAGATATCAACCGAAATTACAAAGTAGTTTCTTCTGGTCTTGTTAATCATATAACTAGTGTATATAAGTTTGTTGGTTTTAACTCAACTAAGAGACAACCCTTTTATTGCTATGTTGATCATACTTATGAACTAATTCAATTGTGGCATGAAAGATTATGCCACTTGAATTATGGTAAAATGCAATTGTTAACTAAAATGGTACATGGATTGCCTAATATTTCTTCTACTTTAGTGTTTGTGAAGGATGTGTTCTTGGTAAACTACATAGAGAAATGTTTGATAAAGGTAAATCTTGACATGCTAAAGAACCTTTGAAATTAATTCATAATGACATTTGTGGTCCTCTTGAAGTTCCCTCTATATCTCATGCAATTTACTTTCTTACTTTTATTGATTACTTTAGTATAAAATCTTGGGTTTATTTTTTGAAAAATAAAAGTGAAACATTTGTGAAATTTCAAGAATTTAAATCCATGGTTGAGAATGCATCTTGTAAAAGTATCATAACTTGGAGATATTATAACGGGTGGGGGGACGGGGGAGTTTGTTAAGAAAGAATTTGAGGCATATTTATCTAAACATGGAATTCAACATCAAAATATTGTTCCTTATACACCTCAACAAATGGTGTTGCTGAAAGGAAAAAAAATAACTTTAGTTGAAATGAATAGATGTATTCTATATTCTAAAGGATTGCATAAGAAATATTGGGATGAAGCCATCTGTTGTGCTAGATTTATTTTAAATAGAGTTCCTACAAAATTTGTTAAGCATGTTACCCCCAAGGAAAAATGGAACGGAAGAAAAACAAATATTAGTAATTTTAAGGTGTTTGGTTGTGAATGTTGGACTCATATTCCTAATGAAAAATGGAAAAAGTTAGAACCCCAAGTCCCAAAAGTGTATATTCATTGGGTATGATGAGAATTTTAAGGCTTACAGATTGTTTTATCCTTCTAATCAAAGTGTCATAATCAGAAGAGATGTTCAATTTCATGAACTCTCTCCACCATCTGAGTCTGTAGAACCTCATATTACCATGAATTTTCAAATATCACGTATTACTCCTATGTTTGTTACTCCTCCTTCCAGTTATGTGCCTATTGTTGATCTTAGTTCATCCTCTTCTTCAAGTAATACAATTGAATTTGATGAAGCTCCTGAAGTAACTTATGTTGCTTCTCATCTTCCTGTTTGGGCCCAAAAAACTCTTGAATTTGCAGGTAGTGAGGTCGGTAACCTTTCTGATACTCATAGAACTAATCTAACTTTTCTCTTATGACCAAAGTTTTGGCTATAGACGATCCGACTTCTTATGCTCAAGCTAAGGGTAAGCCTTATTGGGAACAAGATATGTCTGCCGAGTATAAATCACTTTTTAGAAACAAGACTTGGTCTCTTATTCCTCTTCCTTTAGGAAATAATTTAGTTGGTTGTAAATGGGTTTATAAAACTAAGTTCACTGTAGTTAGACATATTGAAAAATATAAAGATAGATTAGTTGCAAAAGGTTTTAATCAACTTGAAGGAATTGATTATAATGAAACCTTTGCTCCATTTTCTAAAATGAACACATTACAAACCATTTTATCTATTGTTGCATCTTATAAATGGGAATTACACCGAATGGATGTTAGAATTTCTTTCTTAAATGGTGATATTAATGAAGACATTTATATGCAAAAACCCCCTGTTTTATTTCTGTTGAATCATCAAGTTAGTATGCAAATTACATAAGTATTTATATGGTCTCAAACAAGCACCTAGGGCTTTGTATGGTAAAATTGATGCATATTTCTTGACTAATGGTTTTAAGCAGTGTATATCTCATCCAAATCTGTATGTTAAGAACTTTGGTGATCATGTCCTCATTATTGTTTTATATTTGGATGATATTATCATCACAGGCATCCAATTTGTTCTGATTCAAAATTTCAAAAGTGATCTTCAAAAGAATTTTGAGATGACAACTCTCGGGATGTTGCACTACTTCTTGGGTATTCAAATCTAGCATATGGTAGACGGTATTTTTCTCTCTCATCCTAAGTATGCAACATATTTATTGGTCCGTTTCCATATGAGTGATTGTAAACATTATCCTATGCATTTCAGTTTGGTGTAAATTTAATTGTTTAGTGTACTACTCCTCTTGTTGATGCTACTCTTTATCGTCATCTCATAGGTATCTTGATATATTTAACTCACATTAGACTAGATCTCTCTTTTGTCGTTAGTATGGTTTCTCATTTCATGCAACAACCTCGTGAAATTCATTGGTAGGCAACCAAGATAATTTTGAGATATTTACAAGGGACATTACATTATGGTGTCTTTAATTTGGGTAGTGTTATAGTTTCATTGTTTGGTTATACATATTTTGATTGGGAAGGTGACATATCTGATCGACGGACAACTGTTGGTTATATATTTCAACTTGGTTCATGTCTAATTTCTTGGTCCAGCAAGAAGGTGAAGTCTCTTTCTTTATATTCATGTGAAGTAGAGTATAGAGAAGCCAACGAAGCAACTAAAGGAGCAGTTTGGTTACGGCATGTTCTTACTAAACTTGAGATGGTTCTGAAATCACCCACTATGTTGAAATGTGACAATCAGTGTGCAATTCAGCTTGTTATAATATGGTATATCACTCTAAGATGAATCATCTTGACCGTTATGCTCATTATATTCGAGGTCTTGTGGAAGATGGTATTCTTTTTTTGGAGTATTGTCCTGCCGAGTAGCAAGTCGTCGATATATTCACCAAATCCTTGACATAAGAAAAGTATGCACATCTTCATTCTTTGCTTGGAATGAGGGAATTTGTCATCAAGGGGGAGAAGTAATGACTCATTCCTTCCTTGGTGTTAGGGTGGGAATGTCTCCCAGCCATTATTAAGGGGAAGTGTTGGAATTTATTATATTCCTTGGAAGGTAATAATGTCTTTGTATTATGTCGGAAGTTGTCCACAATATTATGAAAAAGAGTAATACATTATATCCCATATTTATTATGGTAAAGTATACTCTTGATATCCATTGTTATATAAAGAGGTGTTATTTTGGAGAATTATATTATCCCGCATGTAATATGTGAGAGTATTTCCTCCATGTCTCTAGGTATATAATAGGGTCAAGGGAGTCTCTTTATAATAAAACATCATATATCATCATATCATCTTATGATCCATCTTGAAAGTTCTGGAGACATGTCTTGTATATTGTATTGGGATTAGTGCTATCTTTGTAAGATTGAAGGACATTTCTGGAGATAATAGAAGACAATCTTCCTATGGGCATAGCCCAATTGGTTGACCCACATATATCTGGTGTACTCTTGCCTCTTTTCTCTTTCTAGTTCTTATGTTTGATATGTTGTTGGTTTCTTAGATAGATATTTAGTGTAGTTGATCTAATATTCTAACACACTATTGGCCCAATCAAAATATCCATGATAAAATAACTAACAATAATAAGTAATGCTAGGTAATATGGTGTTTTTACATCCATTGTGATGGTAGCACTTGGGACCGAAAATTATAGTTCTTCATTAGCCTCTTATGCATGATGTATTGATACCTTAGATACAAGGATAGAGTATGACCATGATAAGGGGGGAATTCTAAGAATATATGCAAGGATAATGTTTACTAATCGGTGTATTATTTCCATCAAATATTTAAAGACCATATACATTTCTCCTTCTCAAATACTCTAGTTCATTTGAAAAACATGGTCATATAGGGCATGAAATTTGAATTTGGTGAGGGTTGGTTAGTGCAGAATGCCAAATTGCAAATGTCCTAAAATATCATTCAGTACAAAGACATAGTATATCCCATTATTTCAAAAAATATATACATTTAATTATTATCCATATAGAGAGAGGCATGTGTTGAATTCTTATCTTACACCAAGCTTAGAAAAGGATCCCCCCCATTCAACAATTTCTATTATACCTTCTAGTTTCACCTAAGAGACTTGGATAATAAATACATGTTAGGAATAAAGGTTTATATCTCCCTTCAAACATGTCTAAAACTTGCATGCATCCCTCACAAATTTTCCAATGGTGTTATCAACAAAATGGAAAAGTTACCTTGCCTTAATGGCTCGGAAAATGGGTGACTATGGTGGACAAATTCCTATAACAATGCTAAAGGCATGCCATCCACCATTTTCACCAAGTTCACTCTTGATTCCCAATATTTCCATAGCCTCAACCTAATGGATGGATATAATATTCCCATTACCATAGATCCCCATAAATCCTTAGGAGACTATACATACTAATATTGCGTTAATTATTTCAACATGATTTCACTAAAAAACAAATGAAATGACATCAAATGTCTTAGTGTAGATGATAATATGACCACAAGCAATGGACATACTTGCACAAAAACTATGGCATACATTCCATAGCCACACATTCATTTGTAACAATAATATTTAATTCTATAGGAGTGTAATTCCCAAAGGTACTAAAACTTGAAGGTGTACAATAAAATTTGAATGTGTAAGATACAGGATAGGCATTCTTAGAGAGGTGGGAGAAAGTAGTGGGTTCACACATCTAGTGAATTCCACAACTGCATGTTCAATGATCAAATGGATTGATAAAGTATACGCATGCGCTCTTACAAGTCATGGCATTGCCATGTCCATAATTCACTTGAAAACAATGTGGGGAAATTGATTAATATTAAGCTTAATAGAAGTATTTCGCATGCCATGTAGTACTAGAATCTTGATTTGGATTGATCAATTCCTAAGTATACCCTATATTTTACATTTAACATGGTATGGGAGAAGACTCCATGAAATGTAACCTTTGAACATCTACATTGTGAAATGAGTACTTTTATCAACAAGTCATAAGAAAATCCTCAATGATTGAAGGGAACCTTAAGGATAGAATGGTTATTGGAAAAGTCTCTCACATGGCTCATCAACCTTGTAAACAAATTATATGGCCTAAGGACCTCAATTTTGTCCCTATACCATGTATAAGGCCTAAATAACCTTCCATGGTGTGATAAAAAACTAAATTACCATGATAATCATGCTTGCAACACAAAGATTTACTTATGCAATGCTAGTGTGGTGGCCTTGGACCTTCTGCATGGAACACCAACCTTGTAGATGAATGTTATGGCCTAAGACTCTCTCTTTTTCTCTTAACATATGGACTGAACCACAATAAACATACATGGTGTGCTAAATGTTGAAATGGTCATGATATATTGTTCATAGGCCAAAGATTCTTTAGGAAATCGTAGAATAAAACAACATTCACTCCATGGAATTTCGGTAGAGTCAAATTTCTAGTTGTAAAATGATGTCATGAGACCAACAAAATTGATGATTCATCAATATAAGTCTCGGTTACCAATTAATGGTGATTTTAAACTCACCTCCTAAATCCATTTGGTGTTGGATGTGGATCTTGATTATTATTTAAGCGATGTTTGAACTCCCAAACAATGAACATAAGGGGGGTAGAAATGTGGTGAAAATTTCCTTGTAAAATGTTATAATTTCATAGTGAATCTGAGCCATTCATTAGATCTCATATATGAAATTAGAAATTATGTTAGGTATTTTAGCCCTAGAAGGAAACCCTCTTCTGTATGAGGAATTGTATTGTGGCTGTGTATTGTGAAATATGAGACTGTGAGAGAGAGAGCAAAGAGGAAGTTGCAGCAGATGTGATGTAGGTTATATCCCTTCATTTGGATGGATGGTTTAATAGAAAGGAATAAAATTATCCCATCCTGGGTGAACCAGATTATATTAGTGTCTCTCTTGTATTATGTTTATGTGTATTATTTATGCATCTTGTTTTATGATATTGGTCTGTAATCATGTTTTCTGACATTTGGGAAACTTGGTGAATTTCTACTTGGGTAAACAAAATTAATCCCAAAAAAATAATTGAGTGTCGTAACCTATTGCAAGTTGTTTTTTGCAAGGCCGACATGACGATGAAGTACACATACTCCCTTGGCATAGTTTTCAAAAATATACCCTATGATGCAAAAATTACATTGCATGTATATACTAAGAAAACCCGTAGTTCCAAAAATCATCGCATAAATGATATTAGGTCCATGAATCATGGGATAGGGGTATCCCTAGGTTTACTTGGATGTCAGGATGCCAACAAAATTGATGTTCCATCAATCTCAGTCTTGGTCCCTAGGTTTACTTCCTAATGTCACTCATGGACATATGAATTTCTATCAGGGGCATCAAAACCATTCCCAATAGAATAACAATTCCAAATCAAAGAATTGAGTGATGTAACCTTATACAATTAGGTTTTGGTAAGGTCTACATGACCAAAATGTCCACATGATTAGTTGGCACAATTTTTAAAACTTTACCCTATGATGCAAAAATTCCATTGCATGTTACTTCACAAAACCCTAGTTTTGGAAATCGTCGAATAAAAGAATATATGATCCATAGAAATCAAGGGAGGGGAGTGTCCCCCAGGTAGATGTTTATTTCACAAGGCCAAGATAATCGATGGTTCATTGATTTGAGTCTCATTTATAATTTATGGTGAGTTTCAACTCTCTTTCTAAATCCATTTAGTGACACTTGCCAAATTTCTATTGGAGGCAAAACCATTTCCACTAGCAAAATTGAGTGTCATAACCTCCTACAAATTGGTTTTAGCAATCCTGACATGACCACAATGTCCACACACTCCATTGTCATCATTTTCAATTTTTTTTCCTATGATTCAAAAATTTCACTGCATGTTACTTATCAAAACCCTAGTTTCAGAAATTGTCAAATAAAAAAATAGTTGGTGCATGGAATCATGGAAGAGTGGTATCTCTAGGAGTACTATGATTTCATGAGGCCAATGTAATCAATGGTTTATTGATATAACTCTTGGTTATCAATTTATGGCTTCAACTCACATCCTAAATCTTTTTAAGGACACGTGACTAATTTATATTGAGGTCATAAAAACCAATCTGAGTAATTGAATTGAGTATAGTAACCTCCTACAAATTTATTAGACTAGGACAACATGACCATAATTTCTACTCAATCTTTTGGAACAGTTTTTCAAATATCTACACTGTGATGCACAAATTGCATTGCATGTTACCAAGAAAAGCCTAGTCCCTAAAATCATCAAACAAAACAATATCTAATACATGGAAGCAAATGAGAGGGGAATCCTTGGGTGTAATATGATATCACTAGGCCAATGGAGATAATTCTTCATTGATCCAAGTATTGGTTATCAAGTTATGGTGATTTTCAATTGACTCCATAAAGTTGTTTAGGGACACTTGGTGAGTTTATACTAGGTGAATAAAAAATAATCCGAACATAATAATCAAGTATTGGAACCTTCTAAAAGTTGTTTTGGGCAAGGCCAATATGACCATGATGTCCACATGATTTGTTGGCATAGTTAAAAAACTTAACCTATGATGCAAAAATTGTATTGTATGTTGCTTAGCAAAACCCTAGTTCTAGAAATCGTAAAAAAAACAATTGGTCCATAGAATCACAGGAGAGGGTTGTACCTAGGTGTAACCTGATATCATGAGGACAATATAATTGACAGTTCATCATTATGAGTCTTGGTTAATAATTTATGGCGAGTTCCAACTTGTTTCTTAAATCCATTTAGGGACAACCATTGAATTTATACGGGGGGGGCATAAAAACTAGCCCTGGTAATGGAATTGAGTGTCATAACCTCCTACAAGTTTTTTTAGGAAAGGGAAACATAGACACAACTTGCACATCCTATGTTGGCATAGTTTTCAAAAATTTACTCTATGATGTAGAAATTTCATTACATGTTTCTTAGCAAAACCGTAGTTCCAAAAATCATTGAATAAATAATATATGTTTCATGGATGATGGGATATAGTAAAGCATGGGATTGAACACCCAAGATGTGCTATAGGCCTTACTTAAATTATCAACCTTAGAACGTAATAATTTTAAAAACACATTCACTATATATAGCACCATAGTGATTTCCTAGTCTGGAGATGGTAAGTGGATTGATGGGGGTTTTCTTCTTGAGTATGTCGTGTGATATTAATACTATGAAATTACAAAAAAAACATGCACTAATTACCAAACTGAATCTATTCAACTAGATCGACTGGTAAATAGAATTTCCTCAACAAGGAAAAATATGTAGAAATAACCAAACTAAATATATTCAACCAGATTGACTGGTATACTAAATTGAATCATCAATGGATGCAAAGTAAATAAACAATCGAACCCCTAATTATTGAAATAGACCCTAATATCATCTTATTCAATCAACCAACTGCATTTCTAAAGCTCGGGGCATATATAATGATATTGATGGTTCATACATTAACCATAAATCCAAAATGCATCATGGAAATAAAATATTGAAGAAAAACAAATAGTTAATATAATAAACAAAATCTACAGGAAATAAAAACAACCAATATAATAAATGAAATCCATGGGAAATATAAACAACTAACAAACACTAGTACAAATTGAGAGATAAATGACCAGGTGACCAAGAAAACTTGGTCACCACAATTGTTTCAAGGGATAAATGACCAAACTTGAGCAATTTTAAGTGATCCAACTAAAAATGACCAATTTGGTCATGGGAGAAAATATATGACCAGATAACAAGTAACTAAACTAAAATGACCACATAACAATAACATTAAGAATATGGTCATTTATTTGGTCATTTTTAGTTGTGTTATTCCAACAATGGAAAATTACAATTTTGACAATGAATTTGTACAATTTACTAAATTTCAATATTGTGGATAGATTCAGAGAGACGAGTGATCATGTAAATTGTGTCACTCGACACCAATGGTAAAAGTAATTTTGACAATGAATTACAACTTTTTACTATTATCGCCGAGTGACACAATTTACTAAATTTTAACACTGCTATTTAGACATTATTTACTATTTAGAAATTACTACTACACTTAATTATATTTAATTAGCCTTGGTATAAGGCCGATACTCACTCATTAACTATGAATTGATCGGTGGGAGCTCTGTTTTCATTGAAAAAATCATTCTCCTCCTATGTTGGGAAAGCATCTTCGCACCTTCCTTATAATTAAATTCATCAATACCCATCAATTTTTTCAAACATAATACTGAAATTTCCTTCCTATATTTAATCCCCGAAAAACATGATAAAGGTCAAGATCGTCAACCACATAGTATCAATCCAGGAAAGGTCTTCCCACTATCTCCCCCACCCTATCTCCCTACCATAAATTCTCTAGAACTGCCCAATGTACATAGCATCAGTCTTGGTCACACCCTAGATCCCACAACACATCCCCAAAAATGCTATCAATATTAGAAAAGTCACAACCATAACACCTTTTATAATGTTAAAAAACCATATATTAATTATATAATGCAAATAAAACATAAAATTCAATTATATATATATATATATATATACCATATAACTATAAATTATTTATATAACAAAACATTATTTTATAACAATGCAAAACTATATATATATAAAATATAATATGTAACAAAAAAAACAACACAATAAAACAAAACATGCGTAACAATAACAAGTTAATATACAACAAAACATGTTTTGTATATAAAAAACATTATAATGTTTTTTAACGGTTTTAGTCTCAAGACTTAAAACCCAGAACCCATGATACCCAAAACACACCATATGGTGCAAGATCCCTGCGGGTACTCCTCCACATTTATAAGCGATCGACAATTGTGAACCCTGATTACCCTAGTTTTTTGAAGTTTATTCTCAACCCTGACCATACCAATGTAGTGAGACTTTGGCGCCAAATTTTTGGCCTGGGCTAGAGGGGGGTTTCTTTAGGCTTGAGAGGCCATTATTTATCTGAAATATAGGTTTGGGGCATTCATTAACCCACAATTGTTAGTGGTTCAAAATTGCCATGGTATCATTTGAGAAGGCGGTTTCAAGGTTTAGGGCTTATCCATCATAGGAACTAAACATAGATAAAAAAGACAGAAAAAATATATCCTAGATTTCCTGTCAATTAATATATTGTCGACTTACCTATTTGAAGACACACACGCACCATATATTTATTTGCATGTGATGCCCCAGGTTGGAACTTTGAAGGGAATATACTCCTTTACCATGTTTTGTAAGAATTCAAAGCATCTGCAATGAATTTGTGTGAACCGATGAGAATCCCCTGTGATAGAGATTTCTAATGAGGTAAGTATAGATTGTTTTACCTATGCATTTGTTACAATTTTGCACTGATAACAGTAATCTGTTTAGTTTGATATAATGCCTAAATTATTTGCTCAATTTACTTCTTTTTGTGGTTAGAGTATGGTTTTGTTTTTAATTTTTCGATTATTGATTGCTATTTTTTGGACATGGCACATGACGTCTGATTTAGATCTTCAACAATGGTGTAGTTTCAAGATGCTCGAGCATTTGGGTTATCCACAGACCTTCTTAAAATTGTTTTTGGGGGCCATGGCATTGTCTCCATGGATGGATTCTATATTTGAAGAGGGCCATTGGGATGAGAGATGGAAGGTTCCTTATTTTCTAGTTCAGTCTCGTAATAGACATCGACATAAAACTCAATTGTGACAATAGAGGCAGTGGTAAAGAAATGAACCTGAACCTCCATGGCTTATGAAAGGTTATAGTCACTCTTTGTTGGTCGAGGATATTTTTCTCGCATCGATTAAATATATGAATTCTTTGATTAAAGGAAAGAGTGGATGAAGAGAACAAAGTGACAACATAGTGCACTCAGTCAGTCCACTTCACAATAGACTTGGTCTATCCTTTATGCCCTCTTTTTTCCCAATTGGGTTACATATTTGATCATACGACTATGGATACCATAGGATCATTGAAGGGTAAATCAATGTGGCTCATATTATTATGAATCGATGGTGATTCTTAACCTAGTGAATATAGCTTTTTTCCATCCACCGAGTGTTGATTAATTTTTAAACAATTCAACAATATCTTCTAGCATTGTTACCACCAACACAATTGGGGCATCACCAACAAATTTTGCTTCTAGTTTGGTTATGTTGACTTCAAAAAGCACCACCATTCAAAGTGTAAATCTATATAGACACTATTTAGTGTGCAACAACCATTTAAGATAGAAAAATTATTGAAACTAAGCCATTTAATGAAACACTATATATATATATATATATATAGTTAATAATATATATNATAGTTAATATATTATATAGTTATTATATACATTCAACATATTAATATATGTAATGAATTAATATTAATATTAATAAATTAAAAAAACAAGAATATGAATAACAAAATAAATATAACAAAGAAAGGGAAATAAAAAATAAAAAGAGGATAAATGAACATGAAATAATAATAATAAAAAGTTATAAGAAAAAATTGGAGGGAAATAGGGAAAAATAAATGAAAACAAGGACGGATTGAGTGAGAGATAAAAAGGTAAATTAGAAAAAAATTGAGAGGAAAATAAGAAAACATAAATGAAAATAGGGGTAGATGGCTTCTTTAGTTGTTTGGGTTTCCCATTGAACCAAATTGCATTTTGTGTTTGGGGAGCTTATTTAGTAATATGTATGGGATCTCTGGTAAAGTGAGGGTTAGTGAAGGTTTAAGTCAACATACCTGCAAAAATTATTTAAGGTTAGTGAAGGTTTTAGTCAACATACCTTTTACCGCGACACACTTTTGGTTGAGACCAACTCCCACTTCTAGCGAACCACTTTTAGTGGAAGTTTATAAAAATGATTTCTTATACCAAAGACTTATAATATGAAACCAGTTTTCACCGACCCTAACTTGGAATAAAGTGCGACACAAATATATTTCCACAGACTCACAATATCATATAACCAAATATTAAGTAAGACTTGTGTAAAACTCAAACTTTTACACTGTGAAATATTTATGGATTCTTTGTGTCTTTCACTAAAGTGTAAATGTAAACAACATTTACTGAGGTAATTGTGGAGAAGATGTTCGGCTAAATAAAACATGTATTCAACCATAAATGATGGATTTATATATGTTGTCCCGACATAACAAAGAACTATAGCCGCAAATACAAACTTTGAAAATTACAAGGATGTTTCACCTTTTACAGAGCTTCGGCTCTCAACACTTTCAGAAACACCGAGCTTGAGCTCTTGAACTCTCCAGTGAGTTTTTCGTTCTTCTTCTTCGCACACTTATACGCTTCTCTTCTTCTTTCCGTGTCTACAAATTTAAAATATTCTTCTTCTTCTTCATATAGACAAACTAAAATTGCTTCTCTGTGAAGCTACTAACTTAACATTAAATATTGTAATAATTATCTTCCTAGAAACTTATCTTCAGAAATTTAATTCGATTGCTTTATATATGACATTTTGTCAGATTGTCTGATAGAAAGTGAACTTCTACAGACTCTGAAAGAGTCACCTAAGATTATATGTGGATCAATGAGTAATTAATATTTCCAACACCCCCCCTTAATTATGAGCAAATGAGGATCTTTAAACAAAATTTTACAAAATGTTTCGGAGCTTAAACTTGCTCTGTTCATCACATAATTCATTGAGCATAACTTGTCATTCCAAAATAACTTCACAGATACTAGAATGTATCCCTTGTCAATGGTTTTGTAAAGATGTTTGCAAGATGATCTTTAGACCTGTAAATTCTAAACAAATTTCTTTATTGTTCACCAATTCTCTTATGAAATGATACCTCGTGTCAATGTGCTTGGTTCTCTTATGAAGCACATGATTCTTTGACAATGCAATTCTTGAAATATTGTCGCAGAAAATGGTTTTTGGTTCTTGCTAGTTCTACGACAGGTCTTTTAAAATTCCCTGCATCCAAAGGACTTGACATGCGGCACTTGTAGCTGCGACATACTCTGATTTTGCTGAAGACATAGTTACTATAGGTTGTTTCTTCGAATCCCACAACACAACACCTGTACCAAAATGAAATGTGTACCTAGATGTTCTCTTCTTGTCATCTATGTTGCCTCCATTGTCACTGTCAATGTATCTAATGAGTTTAAAATTTTTTGAGGTTGAATACATTATGCCAAGGTACTTTGTGCCACTTACATACCTCAAAATTCTTTTACCTGCTTTCCAATGAGAGTCTTTTGGCGACCCCATGAATCTTAAGATCATACTAACCCTAGTCATGATGTCTGTTATTGTCGTAGTTAAATACATAAGGCTACAAACAAATCTTTTAAACAATGTAGGATCTACAATTGATCCATCATCATCCTTGCTCAATTTTAAATCTGTTATTACTGGTGTTGGGGTTGTCTTGCAGTTAGACATATTGAATCTTTTTAAAACTACACATGCATACTTCGACCATGATATTAAAATATCACTTTCAGACTGCTGGACTTCAATGCCCAGAAAAAACTTCATAAGCCCCAAATCAGTCATTTCAAATTTGCTTTACATGATTGTTCTAAAATATGTAATGCCAAAATCACCAATAATTATTAAATCATATACATGCAGGAAGACAATTAACATTATACCCTGCTCACTAAATTTGGTATGCAACGTCGGTTCACTTTCACTTCTATGAAACCCATTTTGGGTGAGGTAAGAATCAATGCAATTGTACCAAGCTCTAGGAGATTGCTTCAAACCATAGAGTGCCTTTTTTATCCTGTACACTTTGTGCTCTTGACTTGGAATTTCATATCCTTGTGGTTGTTCCACATATACTCCCTCCTCCAGATAGTCATTCAAGAATGTCGATTTAACATCCATTTGATAAACTTGCCATTTGTTTTGTGCAACAATAGCCAAAATTGTTCTAATTGTATTCATGCGTGCGACAGGTGCAAAAGTTTCATTAAATTCTATGCCGAGACGTTGTGTGAACCCTCTTGTGACCATTCTTGCCTTGTGGTTTTGCACATTCCCATCAGGATCTTGCTTGGCCTTGTAAATCTATTTGACACTGATTGCATCCTTACCTTTTGGTAGATCTACTAGCTCCCATGTTTGATTCTTCTCAATGCTTTATATTTCTTCATCCATGGCTTGTGCCCATACTTCTTCTTCAACAACTTCCTCAAATGTTAGAGGATAATCTATTTGAGAAAATAATGCAAAAAGAGAAAATGAAATTGGTGTACCAGTTTCATATATTTCACCCAGACTTCTTGTCTTCATTGGATCTGTCAATGTCGGCATTGGCAAACTGCTTGATGGAGTTTGTTGCCCTCTTGGTGTACTTGTCGGCATAGCTTGAGCTACGACTTGTGTCAACGTTCATTGTGTTGAACCATGTAGTGGTATGATGGGAGTCAACAGTGCTATGATCGATTGAATTACATGTGGTGTTTGGACCACTTCCTCCGTCATGTCATCATGCTCGACAGTCGACACAATCTTGACATTCTTCTCGATGGTTCCATCCCATGTTTCATTCTCGACAAATTGAACATCGCAACTGATTATCACTTTCCTTGTGACAGGATCATACAACTTGTATGTTTTTGTGTCTTCATAGTAGCCAACAAAAATACATTTCTGTCTCTTCTTGTCTAGTTTCTTTCTCAGCTAATTTGGAACATGAGCATATGCGACACAACCAAAAAAAATTGAATGAGAAACATTGTGATTCATACATGTCCATGCTTATTGAGGAACTTTGTTCTTCACGCTCTTTGTCGGACACCGGTTCATAATATATACAAAAGTTGCAACTGCTTCAACCCAATATTCATTTGGAAAATGATTGGATGCCATCATGTTGCGTGTCATCTCCATAATGGTTATGTTCTTTCTCTCTGCAACATTTCTCTGTTGAGGTGTATACAACATAGTGAATTGCTTGTGTATGCCATGGGACTTGCAAAGATTTAGGAATTCATTCGAGACATATTCACCGCCTATGTCTGTCCTTAGGATTTTGATGATGTAGCCACTTTGGTTCTCCACAAGTTCTTTGAACTACTAAAAACAACTAAATGTATCAGATTTATGTTTTAGAAAATATACCCATATTTTTCTTATGAAGTCATCAATAAAGGTAAGAAAATAATTGCAGCCACCCATGGATGATGTCTGCATTGGGCCACAAATGTTAGAGTGCATAATCTCAAGTGGTGTGCGTGCTCTGTATGACTTTTTGACCAGAAAAAATATCTCTATGTTGTTTGCCAAAAATGTAGCCTTCACAAACTCTCTTGGGTTTGTCAATCAATGTAAATCCTTTCACCATATTCTTTGTATGCAGTAGCTTCATTCCACCAAAATTCAAATGTCCAAATCTGAAATACCATATCTAAGACTCATCTCAAACTTCTGTTTGAAATGCTGCTTGAAAATCAACGATGTCTTTTTCTTTCTTGTCGCACTACTTGTCTACTTCTTTGATTTCTGCTTTGAATGCAACTCTTGAGTTTTCCTTTCCTTGTATGTATGGAATTTTCCTCAAAGGAAACAAGTTATTGCTTATCATTGGTACTTTTTCTATCAGTTGGTTGCTTGGACATATGTCTTTAATCGCACAATGATTGTCCTCCATGTAGACTCTGTACCATTTTTGTGTCAGTTGTTCAATGCTTAACAGATTGTGTTTCAAACCTACGACATGATAAAAATTAGGCATAAACTTTCCCTCACCCTATTTGGTTAGAATACGAATAGTACCTTTTTCCAAAACAATAACGTGGACATTATTTCCAAGTGTGACATCATTTTGAACTGATTTATCTAGATTGGAAAACAAATTTAAATTACTAGCCATATGATTGCTACAACCTGGATCTAAATACCATATGTCGTATGGACTTTCTTGGACACCATTGCATTCAATTGGTGACGCACATGCCATTAACATTTTGCTAGACGAATTGCTGGTGTTGCTTGACTGGTTTTGATTTTTCCTTCCTTGGTCATATTGTTTCTTCCTGCATTCATATGCACAATGAACAAATTTCTTGCAGTAATGACATTGAATTTTTTTATTTATCAAACCTGTGACCACTTGGTTGACTGGGGTTATGATTATGTCATCTACCAGTGACATTCATGGGACTACTGCTGTGTTCTCCTCTGGAAAAACTTATTCATTTTCCTCTAGAATTATATCTCCTCCTACCTCTTCCACGGCTTATGGATGACTATGCTGCAAATGCACATTCCAATTATGTATTTGATCCACTGATTCTATGTTCATGATTGATGAGCAAGGCTTGTAACTCATCGCTGGTAAACTGGGGCATGTCTTTGTTTTCTTCCAAGGTCACAACCAAGGCCCTTCAAATTTTTTGGGAATACTTCTAAGAAATTTTTCAACAACCCTTATGTCTTCTATATTTTCTCCATGAGATTTCAATTGATTTATCATACTAACAACTTGAGTGTAGAATGATTCCATTGACTTTGTGTCTTTCATTGACAGAGATTGAAAATTTATTCTACGAATTTGCAACTTGGAAGTCTTTACCTTGTCCAAGACTTGATAGGTAGTTTCTAATGTGTTCCATGTTTTCTTAGCGGTATTTGTTGTTGATGCTCTCGGGAGTATGCTTTCATGCATGGCATGGTGTATGTAGAACAAATCCTTTTTGTCTTTCTTCCTCTGTTCCCTCAGGGCATCTTTCTCAGGTTGCATGAGATTATTATATCTCGCTTGATTTGTTGGTTCTATATAGCCATTTTGGACTATCTTCCATACATCTTGACCTCTGAACAAAGTTGTTATTGTTAGAGACCAATACTCATAATTCTTTCTCAAGAAAATTGGAGTTTGTAAGCTCTACATGTGTGTACCAGAAGTGTATGCCATTTTTAATTTTATTTTTCCTTATAAAAATGCATTTTCCCTTTTAAGACAAGGTTTCTTCCCTAAACCTTCTCTTATACCAGATCTTGGGATATGGTGGGAAAAGGTTAACTTGAGTTATGGTGGAGTAAGAATTTTCTTTTCTTTTTACTTTTAGGGTTATGACACACTACCTTGGAAACTCCACCTTTTACTTCGATGAAAATACCTGAGGCCAAAATAAGTGCCACCGAATTTTACTGCAACCGAGTTTTACTACGACTAAATTTACTATGAATGAGTTTTACTATGACTTACTTTTACTGCCATGGGGATTTATAAGTTTTCGATCTTCCATAGGACTCAACTTTCCACTTTTTGGTGGAGACACTTTTTACTGACTTTTCACCCGTCACACTTTTACCTAGCACCTACTTAACTTCGGCTGACTTTTACCATGACACACTTTTGGTTGCCACCAACTCCCACTTGTACCGGACCACTTTAGTGGAACTTTATAAAAATGATTTCTTAGCTTAGAGACTTATAATATGAAAAACATTTTTCACCAACGGTAACTTGGGATATTGTATAACCAAATATTCATTAAGACTTGTGTCGAGCACTCCGCGCATAAAAAATCAAACTTTTACACGGTGAAATATTTATGGATTCTTAGTGTCTTTCACTAAATGGTAAATGTAAACAACATTGACTCAGGTAATTCTAGAGAAGATGTGCCGCTAAATAAAACATGCATTCAACCATAAACTATGGATTTATATATGGTGTCCCTACATAAAAAAAACTATGGCCGCAAATACAAACTTTGAATATTACAAGGATGTTTCACCTTTTACAGAGCTTTGACTCTCAACACTTTCAGAAACACAGAGCTTGAGCTCTTGAACTCTCACTGATTTTTTCCTTCTTCTTCTCCACACACTTACACACTTTTCTTCTCTTTGTGTCTACATATTTACAATCTTCTTCTTTTTCTTCATATAGATAGGTTACAATTGCTTCTCTGTGAAGCTACCGACTTAACATTAAATATTGTAATAACTATCTACCTATAAACTTATCTTCAAAAATTTAATTCGACTGCTTTATATATGAGAGAGATGAACTCTTCATTCTGTCATAGTATTTGACAGAAACTAACTTGCTATAAACTATGACAAAATCGACCGAGATTATATGTGGATCAAAGAGTAATTAATATTTCCAACAGAGACACTACACAACTAAGTTTGCAAACTTCAAATTTTTATATTTTGATTCTCCGGAACACCTGAAATGTGTATGTAGATCTTTTTATCTCGGCTTTACTTTTTTTTTTCTTACCTGCTTAGAACCACCACTTTACATCGAAACTTTTTTCATAATACATTGTATTTACACAATTGAATAGGTGTAAACAACTCTTAAAAGAGCTTCAACCATACTACAAGTTGATAAAAACATAAGTTATTTTTATTTGCATCTTGACCAATCATAATTCCTACTATTATATCACATGTCACATGTTTGATCGTTCCATATCTTGGGATTTACAACTTCTAAAACAATTCCAACTTTCTTCGTGAGGCTTATCCTGAAAGACATAATCCATTTGGACATTTATCATATGAAATTTAATCGAAAAGTCATTGACACCTGTAAATGAGTACGGAATAATATGGCATGAAAGCTCGAGTCAACCCTATGAGAGGGAGGGCATACACGTTTGCTTCTTTGATGGTGCGATGTGCTTTTGGGTAGGAAGAGGGTAGGTTAAATATTTTGCGCGTATAACCACATATTGCATCCAAGTATTTATACAGAGGAATGGGAAAAGATGACCATTGTGGAGACCACATATTGCATCCAAGTATTTTCATAGAGGAATGGGAAAAGATGACCATTGTGGAGACCACATATTGCATCCAAGTATTTTCACAGAGGAATGAGAAAAGATGACCATTGTGGAGATCGCCTCTTTGATCCTTTGAGTGTGTTTCTAGTCATCCAGGGGTGGTTGTGCTACAATGTAGGATAAATGAGCATTTCCAAATACCTTTGAAGTAGGAAACCAAATGTTTTACTACATGAGGATATTATTTTCTACTAACGTTTCAGTTGAAAGGATACATCGTGCTTTAAGATATTATTTTCTTTAAGGGAAGTATTTTCCTTATAAAGAACTTTAGGTATTTCCCCGGACCTAGACATTACAGTTTTCTCAAGTGCCTCCAAAATTCTTGCATCATCCAAATTAGATGCATTCCTCATTTCTATAACAAGAAACTAAACTCGCTATACTCCATCAATCGGGATACCATATTTACCATCAAACTGCCCGAATTTCGGGATACCAAATTTCAGTGCCTCCTTTTAGGAATGGAAGGAAAATTGGTTCGTTGGAGGGCTATGCATTGGGTACCTTGACATTGTCTGCAGTGTTCAAGGATAACTGATCCAAATGTTGGAGAGTATTGCCAGAGTGGAATTATTAGATCCTCACACCACACCTCTACTTCACTGTTAGCTTCATTATGTTTGTAGTGTCTACTATATCCAAAAATACCATACCTTCCACAATTGCATAGATAATATGTTATATTTGTTTCAATTAATAATGTGATTAAGCATTTGGTTTGATAATATATTATATTTTATTGCATGACCATTTATTTATATTAACACTTTCCACAATTGTATAGATAATATGTTAAAAAAAGGTAAAAATAATTGACTAGAAATATTATATTATATAATATAGCGTCTATGTATTTGTTTAAATTAATAATGTGATTATGTATTTGGTTGGATAATATATTTTTATTGCATAACCATTTATCTATATTAACAAGTTGTGACCTCAAAAATATTTATCATATATTGTTTGAATTCTTATATTTTGATTTTTGTTGTTTTCAACATAATAACGGAAATCCACTACATTAAAGAACAGTGTTTCTCTAAAGCATTAGATTAAATACAATATTGTAACGAAAGTTAAATATGCCAAGAAAAACACACATGTAGTTATGTTATGAAGTAGTCACTATTAATAATTGATAGATTAAGTGATTGGTTATTTAAAGATTGTTTTTATTTTGTGTATTAATACAATTATTACTCAATTCAAACTTCCTATTACTCACATGGAGGATTAAGACCTTAATGGTTTTCTTTCAATATTTAATATTTGTACAAGCTCTATGAGACAACAAGGGGCAGTAAGGCGAAGTTTGCAAGTTTTCAACATCTAATAATTACTCAAATATAGATTTCATGATTGAAATAGTAATCACAACTTATCTTTTATCAATTGATTCTTTATAAAGAACATCTAATCTACAAGTTTTTAATTCTTCTCAGTTTTATATTGGAATGTATTTCAATATCCAAATCAATCATTCTAGCTCATCTAATTTTTGCCAACTTTTGTACAAGATGTGATCTTTCTAACAATAAGTCTTATATTAGAAATCCATGGAGGTATGATCTAGGAAGTCAATTGTATAGCTAAAATAGTCTAGTTCTTTTTATGGATTTTGTGCACTTATAGATTTGCATCTATGTAAGAGCTATACTTAGTAGTGACTTAGTATTAATTCCATGGTTGAGTTAAAAGTTTATTTAGATATACGCATTAGCTTATATGGAGGGTCAAGTAAAATTATTTCCAGCTTGAATGCACCTCTTCTTGTGTGATAGAGTGATTTTTATTTTGTTCTTTCTTTGTTCCAAAAGGAAAAGAAAACCTTATATTAACATATACAATATGACTTGTTTTTCTGTGAGTTGCTCTTGGAGTTAGGTTCCATACTTAGTTAAATAGAGTCCTTCCTCGCCTTTGATGTGATCATAGAACCTTTTGAAAGAGACAATGCTTGTGTCTTAGATCATTGATGTAAAATTATATAATATATTATATTTAAGGATGCTAGCTCAATGGAAAAACACTTGCATTATAGGTAGGAGGTTGGTGGTATGATTCCTCCATGCCCTATATATATTCTGAAACCACTAAAAATAGATAAATGACCACTAGAGATAAATGGCCAAAAAAGACCAAAATCTGCATATAAACTAGACTCAAAATCGATTAGAATGTAATAACTACAACCTCACATAAAGGAAAAAGATATTTTGATGTCCATTCATTTAACTCAACACAACAAGAATATATCTTTCTAAAACTTGGAATAGATTTAGCAATAATAACGAGACCATTGAAAACTACTTATCTAAACCAAGTAGACTTGTGCGACTTAAGGCATGGCTACAACATACCACCCAACCTTAGGCTCTTTGTCTGACATATAGTATTTTCCCCAAGAGGCCACCATTGACATGACAAAGGATTAATCCACTTGGTTGAACGGTCATCATAACCTTTTCCAAGGTTTCTCAACATGACATTGTGATTAAGCCCATAATCATGGCCAGCAAATAAGTTTTATCTTCAACATTTAAACTTAGCTTCAACTTGACCACTTATAAAGAATGTGATTGTACTGTTAATATAAAAGGATTCTTGACTCTTAATATTTTATAGTTAAACTCTAAACTATTAAAGGGATTTTAGAGCTCTTAATCCTTAACCATCTAATCAAAAGAGAGTTTAGCTTAAAACATTACATACATGAATGCTTAAACTTTCAAGTATTCACTTCTTAACATTTATAAATATTTCACCCCTTTATAATCTAATAAGAAAAATAATCTCTAAACAATGGAATTTGTTTTCTAAAAATTTATAATAAAGTTTACTCTTCCTTAAAAAAAAAAATCATAAAAAAAATCTTACATTCTTTTTATAATTAAATATTAAAACTTATCTTCAAAATTACATAGATTTATTATAAAGCTTGCTCTTCTTTAATTAATAAGGAAAATGATACTGAAACTTGGCTCTCTACCAAAGAGCATAATTAAATAAAAATTCAAATATTGAAAGTCATTCTTCACAATAACTTTTACTTCTTGTAGGGAAACTTTATGCAATATACATTGTTTTAAAAATCCCTTTATTTAATTCCACACATTCATTGAACTCAATAATTGATTCTTTTTAAATAATGGTTGCTCTCTTCATACGACTAGTTAACTAAATAAGATTCACTAGAACAACAATTCCCATTTGGAGTCTTTCAACACAACAAAGCTTGGCCCCAACAATAATTACACAAATTAACTTCCGGGAACTCTTCATACAACGAGTTCAAACAATAATTCAAATCATAAGTTTCCTTTTGCAATGAGTTCGAACAATAGGGATTTTCTTCACGCAAAGAGTTAAACCAAACAGTCTTTGCAAAATTAGCATTGAAACTGTAATTATTATTTTTATTTTTATTTTTATTTTTATCAAATCATTTCTAATAATTGTAATTGTAATTGTAATTATTATTATTATTTTTATTTTTATCAAATCATTTTCAATAGAGTTTAATGGGTTTATTTTTGACATCAAATAAAAAACAAACTAACTCATTGGAGCAGCTCTCGTGTAAGATACTATTCTAATTCGTATTGCCACCAAACACTTAAACGAGGTTAAATATATGTTATTTATTATATGCAGTTAAAATTGAGTCTTCAAGATAGAGAAATAGTCTGCTCTCTTCTCATGCATTTAATGCCATAGTGATATTAGGTGTTGGTCCTAGGGTATATTTTTTTTCCCAAGAATTCACCCTCTCATAAAAAAACATAAAGATAAAAAGGATATAAGCGATAGGGTTGACTTTTGCAGGAAATGTCACACACGTGTGTGTGTATTGGCTATTTTAAATGCGATTGGCCAAAGTTAAGATAATCACTCAAAATAGTTTAGAATGCTAGAGAATAATAATTTTCTTTTGCATCATAAGCTTAATATTAGTACTAGCTTATTTAATTTTATAAAATTCCATCTACCTTTTTGTTTTCGATGGTGTGTTTCTTCAATACTTAAAGTCTACATTAAGATTAATAATCATACCTAAGGATTTAGGCTAAGACCTATATACTTTTAAGAAAATTAAGCGAACACCAACAATTCATTTTTCTTCATGTGCCCAAGGCACCATGATGACAACTTGTGGTCCTCAGTTGGATTCTCATGGCTTCCTAGCCATTCATCCCTCCCCCTAGTGGATTGTGTTGCCCCCGTAATTTTGGTGCATGACACTCCAGTCTTCTAGGTTTACATTCATTTATCTTTCCATTTTCAATTTACAATATCATACATCACCACGCTTTAAATGATGCATGGTTTGACTTATAAGATCATAACAATACTAGAATGTCCACTGGTGCGGCCTTGGCCTTTATCTCCTCTCCAAGAACTATTGCATAACTACATTTACATCTTTGTATTTTAGTTACAAAAAGAATAGGGGTAAAGAGGGATATTTGCGTCCTCCCCACCTTAAGAATAACACCATCCTCAATGTTCTTATTTTTAAACAACATTTCAATTTCCAATTGCTTTTTCAACATGACAATTCTTGATAGTTCTAGTTACTCTTGCTAGATTTTGAAAGTATCTACATCTTCAATATTTTTTTTGGGAGGTTTTTTAAGGTTATTTGCCTTCAATCATCTACACGTTATAGAAAACAATACGATGTTTTTCTAGAATCTCAACATAAACATATACATCAACATGATTATTTTAAAATCAAAGAGTAAGGCAATATAATTAATATGCTTTTGAAATTGTCATTGGATGAATTCTTTCTCATCCTTGCCCCTACTTTCCAATAACAATCTATGTATGGTTAACTTTACTTATAAAGCTTATCCTACCACCTCAATAAGTTAGCCTTAGAATGACATCCTTTATATTTCAAAAGCAGTTACCCATATATTCTTTGTGACAATACATAAAATGTCATTTAAAACAATATTCACACACATACCTCCTATATGGAAATGATGTTATGAAGTATTTATTATTTGACATTATTAACTTCTTTCATAAGCTTTGACATACATACATGATGGTAATTTCCTGACAAAACTACCAATTCAAGTGAAGTCCTCCTCAAATGTATATACATATATATACAACATAAGGACAATACCATTTACCTCCTTTTTACATCTCTCAGACGTATCTCCTATCGATGCTCTTAGAATTGCATACAACTAGGACATCCCCATAGTTGTTCAACATAACAGTTTTTGCTCAATTACTATTATTGTTATTAAGTTATTTTCCAGTTTATGTTAGTAGAGTGAGGATGTTCATTTTTACTTTGTAATTTAGTAGTTGGTCTTATGTTCAGCTCTAAGAGAAAAACCTATTATGTACACCATCTACATAATAGTTGGTACACCTAGTACCTCATCAATGCATCGAGCAAAGGAATCTGTGCACCAATCAAAGGAATCTATGTACCACACATAGGAATATGTGCACAAAACATAGACATTCATGCACCAAACATTGGTATCTGTGTATCACACAGAGGCATCCATGCACAAGCATAGGAAATTCATAGTGGTAAAATGCTTCTTGTTCTCTCCTCAACCGGAATGGGATTTTATAATTCCTTAGCTTATTTTATAATTTACTTTTTTTAATTCTTGTCATATAGTTAAAATTAATTAATTACTTTCATTTTACAATTGTCCTCATAAAGTATTTGTTCTTTAGCCAACTTGGTCCTTCATTACTTGCAATTTCTTTAAACATAGTTAGTCACATCATTCGTATAATCTAGTTAGTCACATAATTTTTCCTCTTCTTCCGTGTCTAGTATATATACATTACTTGGTGTTCTGGATGTTGTTGCTACTAGTTTTCGTATGTTCCTATTTCTTATTTTGCATTTTCTTTAGTCAAACATGAGAGTGTGTTCTTCGTTGCACGTTTGGATTGCACTAAGTAGGTTATGATTCATATTTTCAACAAATAAGACATTCTCAGCTTTGGTCTTCTCATTTCCAAGACTTACCATACCTTTTCCAAGAATCTTAACAGAACCATTACCTCCAAAGTAAACCTTGCCTCCTCTATCTTCTTTAAACTTCAAAAAATATTTTTATCCCCTTTCATATGCTTGGAGCAACCACTATCAATATACCACTTCCCTCTTCTACTTTGAACATGTAAGGCTATACTACATCCTTCTTGCAGGTTTTCCTCATTCTGCCCGAGTTCCATGGACTCTTCTTCCTTCAAATCTTTTTCGGTTTTAGCCAGGTGAACAAGAAGTGAATAAATTATGCAATCCTGAGATTCATGACTGTAATTTCTACATTTAGAGCATTCAATATCTAATTTTAGAATACCAAATGAATTTAAGTCTTTGTAGATATTTTGTTGACATTTTAATGTTCTCCTTTTTATGAAGTACAACATTATTGTTCTCCCTTACACGCACTCTGTAATATTTTTCCTTGTGACCAAAATTATAATAGAAGTAACAATTTCCTAAGAAGAGAGTTTGGTACCTTAGAGAACGATTTCTTCCAACTTGTGCAAAGTATGGTGTCGCATGTGATAGCTTCTTATCCTTCCTTTTGAAATGATGAGCTTTTCTCGATATGGATTCCTTGAATATCTCAACAAAGACCTTCACTCATGATTCATGTATTGATATTGACACTTGATAGCCCAGTCCTGTATTATCCAATGGTTGTTTTTCTATGATTCCCTCCAAAGTTGTAGTGTTATTTTTGAACTTGCGTTGAAATTCCAGTTGAATATTGAGCTTTTGTAATTCTCATTTTAGGGGCAAGAACACAAATTCTAACTTTCGCATTTTTCTTCCTTTTGCTTTAACTTCCTAGTTATGTTTTCCTTCAAACTCTTCGATCGTTCTTCGGCTTTAGATAACTCTTCCTTTAAATATTTATTATTTCTTCTTTACTTCTCTAAATATTCCAAACACCGATCAATTCTCCCTCAAAATCTACTTCATCCAATTCTTCATATTTAATATTTGAATCATCTTCAATCGGCATAAGCAACATTTCTCTTGAGGTTTCATTGTTTTTTTCTTCCTTCGAGATCTACACAATTTCAGTTGCCATCTTTTTTTTATTTCTTATATGGTTTTCATATGGGTATGAATGATACTTCTTACTTTCTGAATGGAAAGATTATTCATGTTGCCAGATTCACAATCCTTTGATGTTGCGCCCATATTTGTGCAAAGCCCTGCCTTCGAGTTGTTAGATTGTTACTGAAGACACCCGCTTTGATATCAATTATTGGAATTATTGTTATATTGAAATGGGGGTGAATCAGTATAAAGCGCATATTTAACAATTTTTCTCTTCAAATTTATTTCAATTCAATTTCAATCAACCAATGAAAGACTAGTGCATAAATATCTAATATGTGTGTGTGTGTGTGTATATATATATATATATATATATATATATATATATATATATATATAACATTCTTATTATAGTTGGAGACANGAGCACCAACTCACTCAAGGACCAACATGACAAGTATGCAAGCACCAACTTGCAGTTACAAGCACCAACTTTGAGTTTACAGGCACTGACCTATAAGAACTTATATTTGTTGCACAAGCATCGACTTGCAAAAAAAGCACCGACTTGACTGAGATACAAATTCAATTGTGAAAGAACCAACCTGATTTTTCCAAGCACCAACCTAACTGTGAGCATTGAATCATTGGTTTTACTAGCACTGAAAAGAAGAAAGATGCAACTCCCTCTCATTTCCTCGTCCAACTTCCCTAAAATGAAGTTGTATTCCGTTTCTACAAGTCGTGTTCTTTCGATCTGTAGTGTTCAATATCTACTATTTACGACTTATTTGATCACCCTTTTTTATCCTTCTCATCTGTGTCTTATATTATGTTTGTGTCTTTTGCACTAAATTCCAATATCTACGTCTTATGCATCTTCCAATATATGCGTCTTTTGCACCTTCCAATATTTATGTCTTTTGCACCTTCCGTAATCCACAACTGATCTATGTATTTTGCATTTATCTACATCTTCTATAGATATTTGCGATCTTCTCTGATTTTCATGATCTGCAGTTACCAATGATCTTCTCTTATCTGTGTCTTTTGTAGTTATTGGTTATCTTCTCTAATCTGCATATTTTGCAGTTACCAGTGATGTTCTCTGGTCTATGTCTTCTTCACCTTTTTGCAACAAAACTTCACAATATCTATGAAAGAGTCTTTTACAATAGAAATATTCTCCAACCTTTTGTGATATGTGATGTCAACAATGTTATGTTTCATTTGTTGCTTTTGTTGCAAATCTCAGTGCTAAGCACTCTCCTTATCTGCACAGTTTTTGTTAATCTTCTTCAATGCTTTCTGTGCATTTGGCTCCTTGTTGTATATCTTCTTTTTTGTTTAACAAGTCATTGATCCCCAAAAATACTAGTCTTTCACACTCATAAACTCATGTCAAGTTCATCTTCAAGCTTACTTTATCACAACCACTTCGTGTCTATTTATACTACTCTTTCTTAAAGAGTGTGTCTACATGTTGGGGTTCCTTTGAATTGATGATGCTTGTACTTCCTTACTTCTTGGTTATGCTAAACACTTCATTCTATCTCTTGTTGGAATCTATCTTATCATGATTTAACACATGTAGTTTTTCATACTCCATTCCAACACCTTGATGGTATTTGCGCATATGTGTTTGTGCTTTACTAGATGCTTGTGTATATGTGTCCCATGTTTTATTTGGATTTATCACTTTGGAATTACTTCATATGTGGTTTTACACCCTTGAAGTATCAGTTTTGGTGGGTCTATTGCACTTCTGGAACTAGCATATTTGTCCAACCACATCGTATTCACACGCTTTTTGCACACTTATGAACCTTTGTCCAACCAACTCTTTTGAATTTTACCTTAAAGAACCATAACTGGGTGCACTTAGGATTTTCATATATACCTTAAGTACCTCTTCATGATATATTTACTTCTTATGTATTTATTGAAAATGGCATTCATATACTTCTTAAAACAAGATTTCATATATTGGTTTTCATCATATATTTCTTCAAGCTAGTACAGAATCTTCATATTATATTTGCGCCAACTTCTTTTATCCTGTTTATGCAAGAGTAAACATGGATTTACTTAACATATTCATTAAGATTATTTTACTTATGCATCCTTCTTGTTCAATGTTCATGCATCATTCTTGCTCATTTAACATTCATCCATTGTTATTTCTTTCATGTGTCCTTTTTCGACATTTGACATCAATGACAATGCCAAGATTCAAAATAGTTGTATTATGTAATATTATGAGATTTCCAGAATTTAAATTGATCTATTTGTAACCATTTTCATTTCACTTAATGAATTATAGCATCCATTCAGGCCCAGTGCATTGCCACTATTACTATTGAGTACAAATTCACGGGGATACAAATCATTTTTATGAACTGTTAAATATGTAAGTATTAGGAATGTACAACATCTTTGTTAACTAAAAACCTTATCAACACATATAAGAAGCATACAATCAAAATAAAGTACATATGATACATAGTTCATATAGGGCCAAGACCTTACATGAGAATACTATAATGTCAATTAAGTTTTTAAAGAAGGGCTTCCTTGGAGAACCCAAAACATTTCCAAAGGAAAATAAAGGACTCTAAGTAATAGGAAGGAGACACTAGGTATTCTACTTTTCCTTAGCAAATGGGTTCTCATTTTTTTTTATGTTTCTTTTGCTTTATTTATAATACTTCTTATATTTACAAGGACATATTTACAACGACACCCACAGAGGTTTTTGAACGTATATCTGGACATTAATACAATCATAATCATCTCACTGATTTTTATGTTGCTTTTCACTTTTAAAAAATTATATTGTGGTCTATAGTTTAAAGGACTATTTAATTGGTGTTTTGTTTGATTTTTTGAAGGTATATCATGTTGGGTTCTTGTTTCAATCTTATCAAATGTATTAAAATCTCTTTGACAGTTATGTAAAATATAACAAAGAGAAAAAAATGTAGCATCGTACTCCACATGACTCAAATGCCATTATCTCAAAGAATGTTTTTATGATAGATAACATGTGAACAACTAAGAAAACCTTGATAAAATAACTTTCAAACTCTTATTATTTAAGTATTATTTCTTTAGATGAACTGCAGAAGAGGTTCAAAAGGCATTGGACACCTCTGTGCAAGGAAAAAGTAAATTAAAGGACACAAATTTCTTTATATTATTACTTTAAACAAACTGGGAGTAAATTGTCCAAATAAAATAATATTCTATTAATATTATATGAACATTTAAACATATTTGGAAATCAAAACATTATTGTCAAATAGGATTTTTACTAAGTAATCAAGACATTGGAATCTTTGTTATGTGAGGTTATGCTTATTAATTATTATTTTATCCTAAAAACATTTAAAACATAAGTGGTAGATGGATCCGTCGATTACGAAGATAAGGCTCATAAAAGAAACCCAATAGTGGTCATTTATAAGAATTAGTAAATAATTGGAGTCATCTTGACATAAAAAACTTAATGAACATTATTGTTTGATCTAATCAAGAAAAAAACAAGATCTTATAAATATATTAAATACTAAATTGTCTTGAATAGCGGAAAGGGGATTAATGGGTTTGGGTCTCGATAAGATAGAGGGAAGGCGGTGGAGTAAGGTTAAAGGAAGCACAAGGAAGATGGGTATATAGGAAAGGTGAGAGGGAGTAGTCAGGGATCTTCGATTTTTTTTTTGGGGGGAAAATGAATTTGAAATGGAAGGGGAAAACCTTGTGGAAGCGAGGAAGGGGAAAACTCTAGTTTGGAAATCAAAATAAGGAAGTTGTTATTGGAATTATCGGTTTGTGGGATCGAGGGATAGAAATTCTATTGATTTCCTAGGGACAACATGATCAGAGCTGTTCGACAGGGTGGTTTATTCTAGGGATGATTTTAAGGAACCATACTTATTTAAAAGTGTATAAATGTTGGCGAATATTACCAATTCTTAAAACGACAACTATAAAATGATTGGCGACATTTTTCAAAAAATATTTTAATTTCCAAGGATTTTATATCGTTTATATAATAATTTGGCGATTTTGAGGGTGAACAAATTTTACCCCATTAAAATTGGGAGAAATAGGACTTCAAAAAATGCAAAATGACGAATCTTTTTTGGGAGAAAAACATGGAAAAATAGCCCACTGGGCTAAAATTCGCCCCTAAAATCATCCCTGGACTTTATTCAGCTTGTTGCTAAGCACTAAGGAGGCTAAGTTGAAAAATTCTACTAGATCAAGGGAGGTCATCTACCATCTACTAGCATCATGTATTCTTCTTGTTAATTATCAATTTATCTTATTCTAACTTATGTTGAAATATACACGAAATAAAATCCTGTTATTTAGTATAAAATCTCTTTTTGGTGTGTATGTTGAAATGACTAGAATAAGAAAGATAAATAGACTTGAACAGACTATCAAAAAATAGATAAAAATACCTTAGATTTTTATTGAAATTTATAGAAGCTAGCTCAGAATGAGCTTAATACATAGGAAGGTTAGCCGAGAATGGAATTAGTTCCATGCTACAAACCAGAACACTAAATCATTTTCTTAGTTATTTACAAATCATGGATGGATGTTTTTCCCTTTCCCCTATTTTTTAATTAGGTTTCTTTATAGGCCAAGTAAACAAAGATTGGATTTTATGCTTTCGTGGAAGTTTTGGATACCATTGCATCCTTTTTTAATTTGCATCTCGAGGGCTTGTTTTCTTTAGCATTAATTTAGTTTGATTTTTATGTGTTTCCATTTTTTATGGTTTCAATTATAATTAAATGGATTTCTCTACATTTCTACTACTATTAATTGTATTTGCATCCATTTGACATGTTTTATTATCCATATTTTGGGTGTCTAGTCAATCTATATTATATTCTCAATGTAGTAGTAGACTTCATGTTTGTTTTAATTAGAATTCATCTTCTACATTTTATTTTGGAATAAAATGGTGGGTTTTAGTTTTTATATGGCGCCTACCTTATTTCTGTGTAGGATGTGATGTTTTGTAGATTAACCATCATATAATTCTTTGATTTCATTACATATATCTTATATTATTGGTCTTTCCTTCTTAGGTATATTATGATGAACCTCTTTTATATAGTAAAGTAACTAGTGATAATGATCCATATTGCATGCTAAATCTTTCATTCTTGTCTCAATTGGAATGGATCTACTTTTGACCTATTGTGTTGTGTACTAAACCCTTCATTCTAGTCTAACTGGAATATAAGCTCATGCTAACTTCATGGTCCAAAGCTTGAATGTTTGATTTTGGGAAGGGAAACTTGTGGACTTGGCCAAATGATGTCTCTGTTGCTAGGCTTCTGCGGTGCATGTTGTCGTCAACATTCAAGGAATAAGTTGGATTGAAACCCTTCAATTTAAATTTCCCACCCTTCATGACTCAATTGTTTGGTATGACCATTTCATATAATCTCAATTTTGGTGGAACACATATACACAAATACGTGCAGATTTGCATGAGACAAGCTTAGGGTATTGAAAAAGAATTTAAAATTGTTTTGTATTTTGTTCTTTGCAAAAAATAAAGCAGTAAATATAGGGTGTGAGAATTTTAAAATCTCTCAAAGGTAGTACAACCCTATTTTGAAAGTATTTAAGGTGAACACCTAACCATCCTTAAGATCAGAACAAATTTTGTTAAGAATAGTAAGAACACCTAGCCATTCCCAAGATCAAAACAAAATCTTTTCAAGATTAGTAAGACTAACGCACTCAACAAGGGTCAATCATACAGAGATGTTGATTGACACTCTACAGATCTTACAAAAACATTTAACCTCATTAATAATTTGTATCAAAAATTACTTCCTGATAAATGAGGTAGCACACTATCTTCGTTCTTAATGCTTTTATTTTCCTCATAATATGTTATATGGAATTTAATTTAATTATTTTTAAGCTTTTTGACAATTGCATTTGATGATAGGATGGAGCATATTCAACAGAGTTATTTCCATCTGCATTGGATATCATAAGGGAAGCAAACACTCAAGGTATTTAGACATCCAAACAATAGAAACTAGCATGAATATAAGTTTGGTTCTCTTTTATGTTTAGAAACACAAAGATGTTAAAATATAGAAATGTGTTGAAGGGAGAATTTGGAAACTAACTGAATGCATAAAATAATTAAAAATGTTGTTTTTAGTAAGAGGCGATGAATTTGTGCATAGTCAACACTTTTGGAATCCATCCTCTGAAAAAAATCATGAAAGCACAGTGGGTGTCATGATCCAAACTCCATTACTAGGTTTGTAATGTGGCATAGGGTTCAAGTCAGGATAATAGTAAAAATTTGGATTTCTAGCATATACTTCTTCTTGGCCTTGGATGTTAGAAGGGATGACAATTGAATGTGGAACTTTTTGATCTTCTTCTGCAATGCCCATCAAACCCACACCTATTTAGTTCCTTTGGGTTTTCTAGTGTTTGATATTACATATTTCAACATTCTCCTAGTACTTTTCTATTTTTTTCTACCTCTAATAGAGACACTTAGCACTTCTACTGCTTACACATTGTTGTACTTTTTTATATTCCTATTGGTCATTTGTGGTAAATATTGGACTTCAAAACTTTAGCTAAATTTAACTAATTACATAATAAAAATACCACATGACAGAAATGATGCAAGATCTCAAGTCTTAGAAAGTCGCAATTGTTGACCTTCAAATAGATATGTTTAGTTCTAACTACTTTCTTTGTTGATTGAAGTGTATTTCTAAATGTCTACGTGCTAGGAACAAACATAAAGAAACACATGTAGAAAATCCATATTGATGAAACAATAATGTCCATCTTAACTTAAAGGAAAAAATACATATAATACATATACATGGTTGTATACAAACATAAAACAACAAAATGGGATAAAACTATCTCTTAAATGGTGTTAGCTCAATCTAAGAGCACCTAACTTATAGTAAGGAGGTCGGTGGTTCAATTAATCCATTCCCTAATGTATAAAATGACTAAATATAATATCAATCTACATAAATCGCTAAATAAAACAAAACTAAATATACTACAAGTTGATGACAATTAATGATTACAATGACTAAATATGATACTTCTTGATGACAATCAATGACTACAACTACTAAATCAATGACCAGATAACAAAAATAAATGACTAAAAAACTACTAAATATACTACCAATCACTGAATAAAAATGACTAAATATAGTGCAAGTTGATGGCGATTAATGATTAAAATGACTAAATATACTACTTGTTCATGAAAATCAATGACTATAACTACTAAATAAATGACCATATAAAAACAATCAATGGATAAGAAAACTACTGAATATACTACCAAGTTGACGAATTAGAACAACTAGTAAATGACTAAAAAAATTTAGTCATAAATTTAGTCACGTTATATTGTCTGGCATTAAATTGCTATTAGTCACATGACCAAAATTAGTCATTTATATGCAAAATTTTAGTATTTTTTTAGCTGTATATTTTTGTTTTTCTACCAGTGTATGGATTATCATAGATTATAATTCCTATCTTGGTATTTGATATTGTTTGCAGCCCACCAATAGGCTAGAGTACCCTTTAGAGTAAGTTCCAAGAAAGTTAATATGTGGTCATCTCCAACTTTGTACCTAATTTATTTCAAAATTTCTTTAACATTTCCTCCCATCATAAAGGTATTATAATGATGCAGTGTAATTATTTTCTTAAATGAAAATGGGACTAAAATCCACTTTAACTACAATGGTGAGTAATCTCAATATATATTCCCTAGAAACATTTCTTCCCTACAACAAATCAAGAGATTAGTGTTGAAATTAGCATCGATATACATTGTTATTTTTCCCAATTTAATCCCAACAGTTGGTGCTAATTTCAATGCTATGCTACATTTTCAAATTACAACAACATTTGCACCAACTTTGGTTCTGATTGTGGCGTTGAGTTGAGGCTGCGTAGAGTTTTATGGTGAGGTTAGTGTTGACTAGAGATTCCAATTTGGCTTCCAATACTGCTTCTTATTTTTCTTCCAATCCAATATTGATGTTATCTTCTTTGTTAACATCGAGTGTTGCTTCTCTTGTAGCGTCGATTTTTGCTTCATTTTGTGTCGAGATTTGATTTATTTTTAAAGTTAGGTATCGATTCCATTTTTTCTTCCACTATGGATTATATTAGTTATTCCTTGCTTTCTTCAAGTATTGCTTCCCCTATAGCTTTCTTATTTGATTCCAGTATTGCTTCCATTATAGCTTCCATTTTTGCTTCCATGAGTTCTTCCTTTTTTTCTTCCTATGTGATGTAGGATTTTTCTCCTTATATGGCACCGAATTTTCCTCCCAATATGGATTACATTATTACTTCCTTTTTTTTATTTGAGTATTGATTCCCTTATATCCTTCTTATTTTATTCCATTATTTCTTCCATTATAGCTTCGTTTGCTTCCAAGATTGCTTCGTTTTTTCCTTCCTATGTGACATTGGGTTTTGCTTCATGTTTAGCACTGAATTTTGATTCTTATTTACTGTCTAGTTTTTCTTCCTTTTTTAGCACCAGGTTTTCTTCCTTTAGTGTCAGGTATTGCATCCCATTTAGCGTCAAGTTGTGCTTCTTGTTTAGCACCCAATTTATCTTCCTATTTAGAGCCACAAATAGAACCTATTATGGATTACATTTTCGTGCCATGTTTTGCTTCCATTTTAGCGCCACATTTTGCTTCCATTTTATCACATCATTTTGCTTCCTTTATATATTCCACTTTATTAATTTCATTTTATTAATTTCAATTAAATTAATTAGAAATAATATAACTCTTTTTTGTAAGTTAGCATTCATACTATATCACAAAAATTGGTACATAAAAATACATAGCAATTGGGACTCTCATAATGAGAAAACAACCCATATTACGAGTTTTCAGGATTTTTCAAAGGAGCATACAACCTGTGTTTAAAATAGCAGTTTGATGACTATGATAAATCCTAACCTTATTAATAGCTAGAGAAATGAAAAAGAGATTGGAAACCACGTGATATTCTTTCAGAGGAGTAAAAATTTGAACAGAGCCAGACCAAAACAAAAAAAACATGAGGACCACAATAGAGATGGAAACTACTTGACAGGTGGATCGGTGCATGTTTTTTCTGTGGTAGAAAGAGGCTTGTCCTTGACCTTGACGTCTCCCAGGTGCTTAGAATTGGTTCTAATTGTACCAACCATTGAATGGGTGCTGTCATTCTTTGTGTTTACCATTTCTTCAACCTATTTTTCCATCTTATCAACATCAGCCACCACATGAACCTCATTGCAAGTCCTAATATCCACCTCTTCTCCAGAACCACAATGAATCTGAGTGTCATCCCCAATGCTAGAGAACAAGGGTGATGGAAGATGATAGAGCACTACAATGTTCACACACATGTCTAGGAGCACTTGAACCTTGTCACGAAGTTATAAAATTTAGGCATGTATGTTGGATTTTTTGTACCTCTCTCACGCTGGACCCAGGTTCAGCCCCTTCTTTGTCAGCACAACTATTAGATTTTTAACATTAAGCTAGCATTATATTAGGATCTTTAACTGAGAGAATAACAAGCACAACAATCAAACACAAGAGACAATGAACACAGTGTTTTTCCTCGGGGAAACCATAAATGGAGAAAACCCCGCAACTTCCTCGGAAATAGAATCAACACCAAATAGAAAAGCCCAAAATAGTAAGATGATCTCCCGATAGCAGTAACCTCTTTCTTCCTAGCCCCAGTGTCTTATTCTTCCTCAGCTATGCACTACAATTGAGTGTGTATAAAATAGAGAGGCTAGCTCTCTATCTATACTAATTGCCGACTTGAATAAACCCAACTAGGGCTGACTGCACTAGGTAAGTCTAATAACCTTAGTGCCCCGAAACTGCGGGGACTTTAACCCTTGATCAATAGGAGGGTTACCCACAATGACTTGTTTACATTATAGATCCTCCCGATCGAAACATCGGGGCATGACATGACTCAATTACATTAAAGGCACATCCCAGAATAAACATCGGGGTACAAGACATAAGATACATAGGTGAATACATTCTGAAGTTACAAATACATCAACACTCCCTCTTAACTAGGAAGGTATTCTTTCGACACAATTTTCAGCACTGGTCTTCTTCTCTGTATCGACTAGATCATCTTGTCATCTTCATCTTCATCTTCAAGTCTTCTTTGTCTTCTTCGTCTTCTTCGCCTTCTTCCTCTTCTTCGTGTTCAAGTCTTCTTCGTCTTCTTCTAAGTCATCTTCTTCTTCAAGTCTTCTTTGTCTCGGGATCTAAATCATCACGACTACTAGATCGTCACTACTAGATCATCATCACATCTGGATCATCATCAAGTCTGGATCATCATCACATCTGGATCATCACTTGATCTGGATCATCATCAAGTCTGGATCATCATCACATTCTATCTTAGAATGGTGCTATCTCGATTCTTCTTGTCACAGGAAGTTCTACAGAGCCAGCCCTTTTTCATGCTGGTTGTAGGCTTACCCTTCATGTAGGTCTTCAGCACTTATATCTGACCCTAAGTCAGAAAGGCCCGCCCAGCTCTTACATATGACCTTATCTTGTCAGAAAGGCATGCCCAACACTCACATCTGACCTCATTTTGTCAGAAAGGCCCAGCACTCACATCTGGCCATGTGTAAACACATCACACCAGAATGGCTCAGCGCTTACATCCAACCTCATCTTATTGGAAAGGCTCTACACTTACATCCGACCCCATCTTGTCAGAAATGCACAGCACTCACATCTGACCATGTGTAAACACATCGTGCCAGAATGGCTCAGCACTTATATCTGACCTCATCCTGTCAGAAAGGCTCTGCACTTACATTCGACCATGTGTAAACACATCGCATCGAAAGGGCTCTCAGTCCCAGACTGAGGATTCCTGGTAACTGACCAGGTGCCTCCATTCTCATAGAGAATGGAATCAACGCTTATATCTGATCAAGTGGGATACATCCCTCAATCACATCAGAATGGCCATGCGCTCACATCTGATCATGTAAGACTACATCCTACAGTCATATCAGAATGGACCTTAGTCTCAGATTGAGTATTCCTGGTAACTGACCAGGTGCCTCCATTCCAAAAATGGCATTCAACCCTTACATCTGATCATGTAGGAACCAATCCTACAGTCATATCAGAATGGCTCAGCACTCACATCTGACATGGAAGGAACCTAAATCCTCTCACCATGATAGAATGGATCAGCCCTTACATCTGACCATGGCAGGAACTTAATCCTCTCCCATGTCAGATTGGATCTAGGTCTCATCATTTCTACTTGGAGGGAACCTTGATCTGGAGAACACCAAGCTTCTCCCTAAAGTACTCAAACTTTACTCTATCCAATGGATTCATCAATACATCAGCTATCTGTTCGTCCGTCGCGACATACTGGAGCTTCACTGCTCCTCTCTGCACCATATCCCTGATATAGTGATACTTGATCTCGATATGCTTTGACTTGTCATGGAACACTGGGTTCTCTGACAACTTCACACAACTCTGGTTGTCGTAATATATACAAGTAGCATCCATCTGGAGATCAAATAAATCAGACAGTAGCCTCCTCATCCATACTGCCTCACAACTAGTTGAGCAAGCTGCAACATACTCTGCTTCAGCTGTGCTCAGTGCCACACAAGATTGCTTCCTGCTAAACCAAGAGATCACACCTGATCCCATACTGAAGCAACATCCTGAAGTGCTCTTCCTATCGATGGCACTTCCTGCCCAATCTGAATCAACATAACCCTCTAGGTTAATCTTCTGATTCACCTTATACTTCATCCCATAATCAACTGTACCCTTCAGGTACCTCAGAATATGCTTTGCAGCAATTAAGTGAACATGTCTCAGATCTGTTAAAAACTGGCTCAAGGTGTTCACAGCAAAGCAAATATATGGTCTTGTGTTCATCAGGTACATCAAGGACCCAATCATATGACAATACATCATAGCATCAACTACTTCTGATGAAGCATCACTCAATAGCTTCAGGTTCGATGCCATACGTGTGGTTATGGCCTTGCAGTCCATCATCCCGAATCTCTTCAGAATCTCTACTGCATACTTCCCTTATCCAAGGAAGACTCCATCCGCATTCTGCCACACCTCCATGCTAAGAAATAGTGCATCATACCCAAGTCCTTCATTTCAAACTCAGTAGCAAGTTTCCTCTTCATATCGGCAATCAACCCATCCATACCTGTTACAAACCTATCATCCACATACAGCAGGAGTATCACTAGGTTGTCGTCTTCAACCTTGTAGTAAAGGTTGGAATCTACTTTACTCTTGGTAAAGCCCAAATTGGATAGGAAACCATCAATTCTACTATACCATGTTTTGGGTGCCTATTTCAAACCATACAGGGATTTCTTCAATCTGCACACATGAGACTCCCTGTCATGTGTCTCAAAACTGAGTGGTTGTTCCACATACACTTCCTCTTCTACTACACCATTAAAGAAAGCAATCTTGACATCCATCTGGTGTATCTTCCATTTCATCACTGCAGCCAGAGTAAGTACTGATTTGATGGAAGTGTATTTGGCTACAGGTGCAAAGGTTTCTTCATAATCTATTCCTTCTTTCTAGGAGAAACCATGAGCCACGAACCTTGCTTTATATTTCTCGATGCTGCCATCTGCAGCATGCTTGATCTTGTAGATCCATTTGGAAGTTACAATGGACTTCCCTTCTGGTCTTGGGACAACATC
>LPNX010649838.1:538118-575015 GCA_001517045.1 Pseudotsuga menziesii
GCATCCTTCCATTCTTTCCGTTCTGTCGCTTCTTCATAGTTGGAAGGTTCTTTATCAATAATGTCACATAGTAAGGCTACATAACTAGAGCAAGATCTAGTTCTCTTTCTTCCTCTGGGTGTTTCTTCTGAAGCTCCATATCTTTCTACACCTTGGATAATTTCATGTACCCAAGCAGGTTTCCTCTTATGAGGATTCTTCTCTAGAGGTGGATCTATAGGTTCTTGAGGTTCTTCAAATTCTCGATCTTCTTCTTGAATTTCTTCGTTCATGATTGTGTCATGAATTCTGGGTTCTCTTGTTTCTTCAAGTTCTTCAACCGGTTTCTTCTTGGATTTGATGTAGGATGAATCTTTGTCAAATGTTACATTTATGCTAATGTCAATCTTCTTGAACCCTGGGAAGTATATTCTGTAAGTCTTCGAGCTTTCAGAGTATCCCACAAATATACCCTTCTTTCCTGAAGGATCTAACTTCGTCCTCTTTTCTTTTGGAATGTGTATGTACACGGGACAGCCAAATATTCTAATATGGCTGACTTCTGGTTTCTTGTCAGAGAAGACTTCTTCGGGATTCTTGTTCTCGAGTACTCTATTTAGAGTACGGTTTTGTACATACACCGTTGTTCTAGCAGCTTCCGCCCAAAGATGCATAGGAAGATCTTGATCATGAAGCATTGCTCTTGTAGCTTCCATGATAGTTCTATTCTTCCTTTTTGCAATCCCATTCTGTTGAGGATTATAAGGAGTGGACAACTCCCTCTTAATCCCTGAGTCTTTACATAGCTCTTTGAATTCATTCGAAGTGACTTATCCACCATTATCTGATCGAAAGGTCTTGATCTTCTTTTCAGTGTGGTTCTCAATCAAGGCTTTGAATTCCTTGAACTTGATGGATACTTCATCTTTGTTCTTCATAAAGTATATCCATGCCTTTCTAGAAAAATCATCAATAAAAGAAACATAGTATGCATACCCGCTTAATGAACTGGATGACATTGGACCGCATACATCGTAGTGGATGATTTCCAAGATTCCTTTTGCCTTGCTCTCACTACTTGGAAATGTCTTCTTTGTGTTCTTCCCTTTCACACATCCTTTGCATACACCTTCATGTTTTGTCTGGATTTCTGGGAGACCTTCAACAACTTTGCTTGCAAGTGGTAGTGCTCTGATGTGCAAGCCTTCTATGCCAAAGCTCATTTGGTTCTACCGAGTCATGAACCAAAGCTTGTTCTGGTTGGCCCTTCAATTTGTATAGTCCTCCTTCTTGTTCTCCAATCACTATTGCATCATCAAAAGACTTTCCCTTTGGCCACATGAGGACTTGGCCATCTACAAATGCAACCCTCATTCCTTTTACATCTAATGCAGATATGGAGAGAACATTCTTCTTTAGTCCAGGTACAAACAATACATCTTTCATCTTGATATACTTTCCAGAGTCTAGCTTATAGGAGGATTCCCCACTACCTTTTATTGGATACTGGTAGTCATCTCCAAGTTTCACCTTGTGAGGTGATTCATGTTCAGATAATTTCACAAAGGATTCCTTGAATCTTGTCATGTGCTTGGAAGCACCACTGTCTATAAGCTAATCATTACTTCCATGTGTGATAGTTCTCGTGAGAGTGGAAATCATAACATATTCTTCATCACTTGAAGAATCATCACTGTCTTGTTTGTTTCTCTTTGTGGAAGGTTCATCATCCTCTGTAGCATGAGCATGATGTCTTCTCTTGTTTCCCTTCTTCTTGTGAGAGTTACTTTTGTTCTTAGGAAAATCTCTAGCAAAGTGTATTGTTGCTCGTTAAAAACAAGTCTATTTTGAATCCAGTGTTTTCAAATGTAATTTAATTCAATGTGTCTCCATTGGCATTGCATGGAGAAAACATGGTAGTCAGGTGTATGTTCTTATTGTTGGTCGTTAACAACAAGTCTATTTTGAATCAAATGTTTTCAAATGTAATTTAATTCAATGTGTGGACATATGTTACATGATCAAACCCAATGAAAATCTAAAAACAAAAAATGATATTGTGTATTCACTACCTCTTATTATTCTATTTTTATTCCATACATTTTGAATCTCTTAAATAAAGTAGACATTAATTCCCATGCAAAGTTTGTATCTCAAGGTAATTGAAATTGCCATAGACAAATGCAAATTTGGCATAAAAAATAATGTATGGTTTCTTTGAACTTTGTCATGCATGAATTTTCAAATTTTCAAGCAATCAGTTCCACAAATATGATTGTATATCAGGCATTATGGAAACCTTTTCAATCATTGCACTCTTTTTCTGTCTTATACTCAAAGAAAAAGCACATAGCGTATTGTATAGATTTGGAAGTTTAGTGGTCATTACAGGCTCTTATGGAGGTATGAAACATAACGCAAAGTGGTCATTACACCTCTAGTGGATCTACTTGAAAATTATATCCAATAAAGAGGAACTTCCTCCCTTTCCTCTTGCACTTCCTCCCTTGATCCTTGTTGATTACTACAGTGGGACATGAAAATCATTATAATATGACACATAAATAAGGCACTCTACATCCGAGCAGGAAAAACTTTAATCTTCATCTTCAAGAAATGCAGGCAACTCGCTGAGAAAATCCAAGTAGAATTTTTAAAGTCACCAAAGTTGGATATTTTTGGATACACAGAATAATCGCAAGTAGAGTGACGGATTCAAATTTTATGCCTCAACTATGCCATTGAAGTTGCAACCTTCCTTTATTCCCATTCCACATTTTTTTCTTATACAAATTTTATTCCACAAAATATCAATACAAGATGTTTTTCCAGGAGAAAAATAGCAATTCCTTGTTATTCATTTGAATCAAAGGTAACTTGTTTTTTGCATCAGGTACATATACATCGGAGTCCACGGACTGTCAAGAGTTTAGCAATTAATACATAACAGAGGATAGAACATGAGTCTACAATAATAGCAAGTTCAAATATTCAAGTGTCCAATCACCAATCCATGAAGCACCTAGTAGCAGAGGTAGAAGTCATAGCCTGGATAGCTTAGCTAGGGAGGCACTCTTGGGAGTTCAAGACTAAAAAGAATGGACAATGCCATCTAAAACACCATAGTTTGTGTCATCAATTCAAGCCAACTAGTGGCTTATACTCAAGACAATGGCTAATATAGCTGAAAAGTACCATTACCACTGCATTCACTTTCAGTGAATTCCATAAAGTGTAGAAACCAAAAATCCAGATTAAGTGCCTCCTTAGATAAGCCGTTCGCTTTATTATTGTATTCTCTATATACGTGGATGGCTTTGAGATGAGAAAAGGAAGCTTGAAGGACTCTGATATTACAACACCAGCCTTCAAGTTCAAGTGTTGATAGGTCATCCTGTTCATTAAACAAGTTTGTGATTGCTGAAGAGTCTCCTCTAATGTGAATATATGGTAGCCCCATCATTTTTGCCAAGGTAGGTAAAACCCAAAGAGAAAGGATTTATGCTCAGGTATTGGTGCTAAGGCCACATCCCATCTTTATACAGTAAAGGAGATCATTGTTGATCATGAGGTAAATACCAGCACCACCGATTTTGTTCGTTGAGGCCCCATCAAAAAAACCAATGGGATATGTATCATACCTGATGCAAGACATTCAATCTCCTACTAAGCTTGGGAGAAGTATTCACAGTATGGGTTTGTGTGGAGAACCTCCCACAATAAACAATGGGAATGCACGATATAGCAGAAATTATGGATCACAGAAGAGATTTTATTAATCGTAGGCCACTTCAAGGGGGGAACCTCCTTTGAGAAAGCTCAATACAAAATAACTCTTCGATGCTTTCATTAGCCTCAACACATACTTATATACTAATTCTAATCTAAACAATTATTACTCCCCATGAATGTGGGATAATGCAACATATTAACTAGACGACTTAACAACTATTACTTCCTCCTCATGAATGTGGGATAATACAACATACTAATGGGACGACTTACAAATCATATGGGTCCGACAAAATATACTAACAAAATAAAGAGGGGGGTTGACATGGGTTCTTAACATCCCCTCCCTCTTAGAAAAATCTTTTTCCTCAAAGCTTTAGATGTGGAAACTATTGCTGAATCTGAAGGAGCGGTTCCCATGTACCATCCTCTGGTTGCATGATGTGCCACTGAAGTAAGACCTCTGTTATGGATCGAGGGCAAAGCTGACGAGTGTGCTTATTGAGGATGGCCTCTGGTTCCAAAATGATGGATCCTTCTGTATCCAGCTCTAGTAAAATAGTTTGTGCTCTGATGTTGGTGCCAATCACTTTCTTGAGACAAGAGACATGAAAGACTAGGTGAATGCGAGAAGAAGGAGGAAGTTCCAATTGATAAGCAACAAACCCAATCTGCTAAAGAACTTTATATGGCCCATAGAACTTTAGAGCCAGCTTCTGATGCCCTTTGAGTTTTAGGGAGGATTGATTGTAAGGCTACAGACAAAGAAAAACCATATCACCGGCTTGAAAGGTGCACTTAGAACGATGTTGATCGGCTTGTTGCTTCATGCGATTTCTTTCCATGTGAAGATTCTATTGCAGAATGTGGAGAATCTAATCATGGTTTCAAAGAACCATGTCAACTTCCTGAACTGGTGAACTATGGGGCATGTATGGAAGGAGCACAGGGGGTGGCTGCCCATAAACAGCTTCATATGGAGTCATGTTAGATGCAATATGGTAGGAAGTATTGTACCACCATTCAGCGAGAGGGAGCCACTTTTCCCATTGATGTTGTTGTTCATAGGTGAAGCAACGAAGATAAGTTTCCAAGCATTTGTTGGTGACTTCAGTTTGACCATCTATATGTGGGTGATATCCTGAACTCATTTTTAGTTTGGTTCCAGTGAGGCGAAAGAGTTCGGTCCAAAAATGACTTGTGAAAGTTGCATCGTGGTTTGAGACAGTAGAAGAAGGGATTCCATGAAGACGGAATAACTGGTCCATGAAAATTTGTACGACTGAGGAGGCAGTATATGGATGGCTGAGAGCACAAAAATGACTATATTTGGAGAGATGATCAACCAAAACCAATATTACGGTCTTCCCTCCATATTTAGGGAGCCCTTCGATGAAATCCATCAAAATATTTGTCCAAATCCTTGTAGGGATGGGAAAGGGTTCGAGCAAGCTGGGGAGGAGTGTAGTTTCACCCTTGTGGCACTGGAAAGTATCACATTCGGCAACCATCTGTTGAATTTCCCGTTTCATTCCCTTCCAAAAGAAGTTATGTCGTGCCCGCTCATACGTTTTGAGGAACCTAGAGTGCCCTGTTGTTGGAGAAGCATGGAGTTCATAAAAGACATCCTGATGAAGATCTGTGCTCTGGGGAAGCACCAAGCAACCCTTGTATCTCAAAGAAGAACCATCCTAAGAGTAATGTGGTACAAGAAAAGGATTACTGGCCAACTGTTAGATGATTTGAGATAAGGAAGAGTCATTGACATAGCCTTGCTGAATAGATTGTAACCAATTTGGAATAGGCATAGAAATAGCTAAAAGAGAAGCATGGTCATCAAATGTGCGGGAAAGAGCATCCCCCACAAGATTTTCCTTACCCTTCTTGTAAGTGATCTCATAGTCATAACCCATGAGTTTGCTAACCCATTTTTGTTGTGTTGGGGACAAGACTCGTTGTTCCAGGAAATATTTCAAACTCTGGTGATCAGTCTTGATTCATAAAATGATTCCCTAAGAGGTATGGATGCCACTTCTGTATGGCATGCAAAATAGCCATCATTTCCTTCTCATATGTAGAGGCGGATAAATTCTTACCAGACAGGGATTTGCTGGTGAACGCAATGGGATGTTCATCTTGGAGGAGGACAGCACCAAGTCCATTGTTGCAAGCATCACTCTAAATAGTGAAGGGATTGGAAAAATCAGGCATAGCTAGAACAGGTGTGGTACACATAGCTTGTTTCAGTTTCTCAAATGCACACTCGGCAGCAGGTGTCCATGCAAAAGCATCATTTTTCAGTAGAGCTGTTAATGGAGCTGCAATCTTCCCATAATCCTTGAAAAACTTGCGGTAGTAGCCAGTAAGTCCCAAAAACCCACGAAGGCTCTTCAAGGTCTGAGGATGTGGCTAATTTTTCATGGCATCGATTTTGGTAGGATTGACACGAACCCCTTGTGTTGAAACAATATGCCCGAGATACTCTACTTCCTTCTGCCCAAAAATACATTTAGATTGTTTGGCATAGAGATGATGATCACATAAATGTTGCAGTACAAGATCTAGATGTTGGAGATGCTCATCCCAGGTTTTAATATAGATGAGGATATCATAAAAGAAGACCAGAATGAAGTTTCTCAAGTAGGGACGAAATATTTTATTCATCAATGCCTGGAACGTGGAAGGGGAATTTGTGAGGCCAAATGGCATGACCAAAAATTCATAATGGCCATCATGTGTGCGGAAAGTTGTTTTAAGGATATCATCTGCATGGACCTGAATTTGGTGATACCCAGAACGAATATCCAACTTGGAGAAAAAATGAGCACCGTGGAGCTCATCCAGAAGCTCATAAACAACGGGAATTGGAAACTTATCCTTGATTGTGACGTGATTAAGTGCTCGAAATTCGATGCAAAGGAGCCATGACCCATCTTTTTTCCGGACTAGAAGGATCAGTGAAGAGAAGGAACTAGTACTAGGGCGAATAACACCTTGCTTCAGTAAGTCGCGAACAAGCATCTCAATTTTTGTCTTGTGGTGAAATGGGTAGTGATAGGGTTTTATGTTGGGAGGGATGCTTCCAAAAAGGAGCAGAATACGATGGTCCTTGGGTCGGGAAGGTGGTAATCCCATTGGCTTAGCAAACACACATGCATATCGATCCAAAATTTGTTGGAGATCCAATGGAGTAGTTGAGACTGTTTAAGGTTGCATCTAAATGAAATGGAGCTGAGCGATGACACCATGTGAACTTTTCTTAAGAATATTTTCCATTCGATGCAAACTGATGAGGATGAGAGACCCTAGTTGTAAGCCCCACAATGTGTGTTTGGTATCATTGATTGAAAACTACATCCAAAGTTCAGCAAAATCTAATAAAATGGGTCCAAGTGTGCGTAACCATTGAGCACCCAAAACCACATCACATCTGCCTAAGGGCAAGGAAAACATGTCAGAGTGCAAGTTATAATCCCCCATAGATATGCACACATTATGACACTTCCCTTTGCAAGGTAAGGTGCCCCCATTGGCAATCATGACTTCAAAGCTGGAGCAAGGATGGATAAAACAATCGGCCTATTTGGCGATCTCGGGCCAATGAAGTTGTGAGTGCTACGAGAATCAATGAGTATTGTAAGAGGGAGTTGTTTGAAGAACCCTATGACCTGCATGGTTTGTGGGGTGGTGACTTCGGCTAAGGCATGGAGAGATATCTCTGGTTGGTCGTCTAGAGTAGGAAGTTGTTGAATGTCACCATCATCATCTATTGGATCCTGAGCATCATAATAAATTTCAGGTGCGGGTGGAGAATCCACATCCAAGAGATAGAGATTTTGCTCAACACATCTATGTCCTCGAGTGAATTTCTCATCACAATTATAACAAAGCCCTTTTTCCTGACGTTCCCGCATCTCCGCTTCAGACAAATACTTGATAGGAATGGTTCTAAGAGCTAGCGAATTTTGGGTTCTTTGTGGAACCATAGGTCTGAATGGAACAAGAGTGGATTTGGAGCGTTGTTGAGCCTTGATCTTGTCCTCTTCTAGCTTAGCCAACCCTAGGGCTTCCATCATTGTGTTGGGGCAAAACATTTTAACCTCAGATCGTATTGCATCCTTTAGACCACTGATAAAACAACTCAAGTAGAATGCATTAGGCAATCCCTCGGTGTGATTGGATAGTTTCTCAAATTATATATGATACTCCCGCACAGTGCCAGTTTGGTGAAGTTTGGTGACTGCTCATGTGAAGTCATCAAAAGCACTAGGGCCAAATCGCTGCAAAAGGAGTTGGGAAAAATCTATCCAGTTTGGCTATGCATGATCCTTGATGCACCAATGGAACCATTGAAGTGCTTCATGTTCCAAATGAAAAGATGCAAGTGGAACTTTATTGACATCAAAAGTGTTATGCAAACTGAAATATTGATCTACCCTATAAATCCATCTAGTCGGATCATCACCATTGAAGCGAGGAAAATCCAACTTTGGCCTGTAGAAGTTGCTAGACGACAAGAACCCAGTGTCTGCAGAAGACTCAGGCTGGCGGCGGTTTTTCATGGGTGAATGCCGAAGATGGAGGCCGAGAAATTTTTGATCTAGATCGTCGAGTTTGGACTTGATGGAGGCAAGTTCTTATTCCATTTGTTTATTTGCCATGGCGTGGGTGACAACCACACACAGGTTTTTTTTTTTTAATTTCAGGTAATGGGTATAAAAACAAAAATGGAGAGGGTTTTAGAAAAGGAGATTTTTTATTTGGGAAAAATTCGGGGGGTGGGGGGAGGGCGGGGGGGGGGAGGGGAGTAATTGGGGTTTTAGACACTTTCTTAGGGACACAAAGCAAAAAATGTGAATTTCAAAGGTGGGATGAAGGAATTGGAAAATTTGTCAAAGAGGGACAATGAAGCATAAATGGAAAACAAACAACATGGAAAAATTTGTAGGCGATTGGGTGAGAATAAGAGAAGTTATGAAAAACCCTAAAAATTGACAAATGTGGAATTTCGGCCTTCAGGAAGTGGAATTGGGGATAGGGTCCTCAATGAAGGAATATGCAGAATGGTATTACGAGGGTTACAGTGAATTTTCAAGGGAAACAGAGCAAATTTTTTTTTTTAAAGAAATGATCTATGGTGGTGCCAGAAAGCTATGCTTTATCAATAGAAAATGGAGTAAATTATCTGTGACAATTCTGAAATTATGCACGTTATCAACTGTAAATAGATATGGACATGTTGAAGCCTCAACTATGCATGTGGTTGATTAGGGTGTCTAAGGCTTGCAACACATGAAGAAAACCCAGCCAAAGGCTTCAAACAATCCCACGCAGGTATTGTTCTATCCTCGAGCTGTTTGGGATGGTGACCTCCCACAGATACTTTTGTAGCCTCCGCTTGCTTATGATTGGATTTGTTCCACAGATGATTTGTTTCCCAATTTAGGAAAAAAGGCAAATGATATAAAGAATGGGAAAACTTACAACCTAACTAAACCTGATCTAGATCTAAACTACTCTGAAAAGGATACTTTGTTGATCTGCAGGTGAACCAGATATGTAAGTAGACAAGTAATTTTCATTCAATCAACAAAAATGTAAATCATATTAGAATCTCACCACTTAATTCACATCTAATTAATGAAAATCAATTAGTTAGTGACTGTTATCAACCCAAATGGCACTTCTTCGTCCAAGTGCCAACATTCCTTATGTTGGTACACAAAAGGACATATTAGGATTGAAGTTTTCCAAAACACTATAGATGGGAATGACTTGGGATGCATTTACCTTTAAACCAGCTTGCTACATAATTTTTCTAAGTGTTGAGTTGTGTACGCAACTATCTCCATTGCCACCTGCATACTGTACATGATTATCTGCATTGCAACCCGCGTACATCAGCGTACGCAGGTTTCCTTTGAGAAACTCGCGTGTCATATGCGGGTTTCCTATATTAATAGTCGTGTACACCTCAGTTCGACCTTAAAAAATATAAAACGTGATTAATGAATATTAGTTGGGCCCTAATCATTAACTATCCCAACTGTTTCAACCACCCCAACCTTCGAAATCAACTTATTTCCCAAAGTATAAATAGAGGCCTTGGGGAGGGCATTAATCAATCAAGATTGGAGAGCAAATTTATGCTGGTGGTATATCTTCAGAAGTCTTGGAGCAACAGAACTCATAGTCCTTTGGTTGCAGAGGATTCCTTGTCTCAGAAGCTGGGTTGTATTCTTATCTCATTCATTGATTGTTAATAAAGAGAATTCTTCTTCCAACATTGTGTTGAGTCTCTTTCATGTATCATGGTTAATGAATATATTTGATTATGTATTTGACATATTGTTTATCTAACCTCTTATATATACATGCATGAGATGTTACTTGGAGAATTTGTTCTTTACAGGTGAAAGAGGTGCATCCCTGGAAGCTTTGGAGAGAAGAGGAGCGGGAAAATATCAAGCTTGGATCAACCGTCGATAATTGGGTAAGTCAAGACTTTCTTCCTATTCCCTTTCTATTATTTGGTAAAGCTGATTGTCTGCAAGGTTAGTAGTAAGTTGGTAACCCCAAGCCCTAGGTTACAAGGGTGCTTAATCTTGAACAACAGAACTGGCAACTCCGCTGGGGAGTCCAGCCTGTTGTGGGTTAGTCCTATAGATACTTACCCAGTATTTTCTCTGATTCAGTGTATGGTTTTATATCTTGGCTTTGATTTGCAGTAGTGTTTTAGAGACCCTCATTATTTTTTCTTTTTAAAAAAAATGTTGTCCTGTACGCGGGTTGCTATGCTACACAGTTGCGTACAACAACTTGTATACACGGGTTTCTATACTGAATAGTCACGTACAGTATGCGGGTTGTTATGTTAGACAGTCGCATACATCTCTTATCAGCATATTTTTAGGTAGGGTTTCTTGTCTCTGTCTTATTTGGATTTTTCTATGCTTTGGGGTCTTCTAGTGCTAGCATTTTACTATAGGTTTGAAATCCCTATGCACCATACTTTGTGCTTTTCAGTAAGCCCTTGAGTTTTTGTTGTTTGAGTCTTTTTTCTTTTAGCAATTTGAGGTGGATTATCCTATTCGGGTGATAGGGTCAGTGATGTGTATCTAAATCAGTGATCAGGATTTTAGATACCTTGTACCCTGTAATATTTCCAAGTAGTTTCAGTTTTTCACTTGCCTTTGAATGATTTCAGTGGATTTCATTCATTGTTTCTTCCCAAGCTAGGTGTTTTCCAAGTCTCTTCCTTAGGCAGTTGATTTTGGTTCTTGCAAGTCTGTTATACTTCATTTTGCTTGCTTTATGGTTTGGTTATTCAAGCATACTCAAGGATTTTTGCATTTATGTGCATAGTAATTTTTGAAGAGTTTTAAAAGTGAAAAAAAGCATTGGAAACATTTGCATTTGAATTGCATATTGCAGTTTTATTTTGAGTTTTAGAATAAAATCTCAAAAATTACAAAAAATAAGTCTTAGCTTTCTCTTACTTAGTTGTAATTTCATTAGTTCATATCTACAAAAAGAAAAAGAAGCTTGTTTTAAGTAGTTATAATTTGCTTTGGAATTCATTTTATACACCATTTTACTTTTCTTATCGAGTCTATAATATCATAGTCATTCACACCACTTACCCTCTGACTAAGAACAACCCTTAAAATGAACGCTATAATTTAAAATTCATTAGTAAGTTTTGTTTTATAGGGTCATACACCTACTAGCTTAGGCTAGACTCGTGGGATAGGAAGTGTAAACTCCCCACAAGTACTTAAATTCAAACGTAGATGGCCAATCGATAGGTAAATCCTTCTCTGTGTTGATAGTATCTGGGAAGCTCCTCTCAAACGGGAGTTAAGCACGAGGCCACGTGGAAGCTTGGACTGAGGAGATAACCCTCTAATTCCTTGTCAAAATGTAGACCAAGGTTTTTACACGTTTGGGGATTCTGTCCTAGACAGAGTTTCGGTATTTGCTACCCTGCCCATGCGTACGAATCAAGCTTGTGACTGACCCCCCAGACTATTGATATTGTTAAGGTAGCCTCTAGTCTCTTGGAAATCTAGGGTTTATACACAGGTAAACCAGAAGGCTATTTCTGGTTCACCTTGGACAGGCTTGGAAGGTAACCCTTGTTGAAAGTGTAGGAGGGCGGTGGGTGATTCCTTTGCTTGTGCCTAAGAACCTCTTCAAGGACGCTATGAAACTGTCTCTCAGATTTCTTCAGGAGAGCATATCTTATACCCCTTGTGATTGTTGAGAATTTAGGAAATTTTGTAGTGATTGCTCTATGGCTTGTCTGTGTTTTTAGCCGACCTTAGGGTGTGAAGAGTCAAATTTTCAATCGTGGAGGACCAATTTGTTAGAAGGTCACAAAGGTTGCAAAATATTCCTCCTCTTATCACATTGTAACCTCCACCTCCCCCTCAAAGGCGAAGATTGGACACGGACGGTTCTTTCGAACCGATAGGAGTTAGTGAAGTTTCGAGTGAACCTGAACTTAGGGAAAACCGTTTTAATTTAAACACAGTTGAGATAGAATACTTGTAGGATGATGAGTTTGCAAGGAACTTTAATTCACCTCTAACTGACTTAAACGATCCTATGATCGTTCAGGTTCGTCCTTTCAATCCACCCGTGATTGGCGTCCCTTTGGGCAGACTAATATCTACTATAGGAGAAAGTTCTTCTACTTCCACCTCAACCGCTCTGGCTGAAGGGGTGCCACCTCCCCCTGCAGGTGCCCCTAGAACAAGTATACCTGCTACACCATTAACTCCAGCTAGCCGGGTGGTTGAACCATCGGCTCACACAAGTTTAGCAAGTACTTCTGGTGGTATGGTCACTGGTATTCTTAGTGTACCTTTGGTTCCTACTTCCTTCGCACACACTGCTCAGAGTGGTCTTATAGGATCCTCAGATTTTTTCCAGGGTTTTCCTTGGAATGGGGGGCACATTCCCCCATCCTCTCCATACGTAGGCCCAACACCCGCATATGTAGGGGTGCAGTTCGAAAACCCTAATCCTTATGGTCAAGGTTTTCAAACTCTGGTTTCAGCTCCTTTCATGAGCTTTCATTTTTTGATTTTTAGCGGAGGGATACCTGCTCCTATGTTCCAAATCCCAACTTTGACTGGGGAAACTAGAACCTCATACACTGCATCGTACATAAACAATTCACTGGCTTATGGATGTAATCCTTTCTAAAGCAGCTCAACCACTTCGCAACCGGCAGTAGGGGGCAACCCCACCTTCACATATGGGAATATGGGGGCAAGTCCCTCTAATTCCCAAGCTAATACTTTTAGTGCTCTAGTTAGACCCAAGCTCCCTTTCCTGGCAACGTTAAATTTTCCATATTTTTCGAAACTAATGAATGACCCGGTGAGACATGACTCCTCCTGGCCACCTGTTCCTACCAAGCTGCCCTCGGATATCCCAAAATTCGAAGGCAAAGTTGGCGATGATCCAGGAGCTCATGTCACCACTTTCCATTTGTGGTGCTCTTCCAACTCATTGAACGAGGATTCAATTTGGTTGAGGCGATTCCAAAGAACTCTAACTAGTGCTGTAGCAAAAGTGGTATATTGAACTGCCTTCTGATGTGTTTAATAGTTTTTGGGACCTGGATAATGTATTCCTTAGTCACTTCCAACTTCCTGTCCGATATGATTTCAGGATAGACTTGTTGTCTACCTTTCGGTAGGACAAGGCCACTCATATTTTGGATCACATCCAATAGTGGAGAAGATGAAAGAGCCTTATCAAAGCCACTATTCCTCCTGAGTTCTTATTAGAATGGTTCCTTAAATATCTATTGCCATATATTTTTAAGGATGTATCTACTTCGAGAGTGACCAATGAAGAAGAGGCTATCCTCAGGGCCCAGTAGCTAGATTTGATATATTCTCAGTCTGGGATTTTATATGAAATTATCCCTGAAGCACCGAGGCCAACGCATAATGTAGAGAAACCTAAGCCTGGACCCCATGGCAATGGTGTGGTTGGTTCTGTGAAATATCCCACTGTAGAGTCTTTGGCCAAACAGCTCCATGAGCTGTCTGTCAAACAATCTATGGCGGAGGCAGCAAATGTTGCCCCCTCACCCCAGAATGCAAATGTTTTTGCACAATCCTCTCAGAAGAGAAATTAGCAGCCCGGTGGGAAAAAGAAGAAAGGAAAAAAGGGTGATGGAAACCAAAACAAGCAAAAACCCACAAACAATGCTGATGGGGGAAAAAAAGAAAAGAAGAAGGTGAAATTCCCATGCAAGTTGTGCCATGAAAGTCACTTGACCCATCTATGTCCCCTTATGGAACAAGCTCAGAAGTTGTTTAAAGGCCAACAACCGGCTGTCCTGAAGGATCCTTTTCCCCAAGGACAGAATTATGCTTCAGCTTCAAATGTAGTAGGGGGCACCCCAAATGATCCTGACCCCAATTATATCAACATGGTTCGATTCCAGACTAGGAACAAGAACTATGAAATAGAGGCCTCAGAGAAGGTAAGTTAATAGGTGAAACTTCCAACCCTCTCACGATTGAGAAGCATGTCGAACCTACGCCCAAGATACCGAAAGGTTTCTTCAAGAAAACCTTGCACAATCCTAATGCTAGGGTTGCAGCAAACTACTCTGTAGTTGAATATTTATCCCAGACTCCTTGTGTGATGTCATCTTTAGAGGTGTTACAGAGTTGTCCCGTGTAGCGAGATGCACTCCTAGCAGCCTTAGGCAGTATGGACTCATCGAGCCTCTTGGCGAAGTTTAATTTCTCTGATGTCAAAATTCACCTGCCATATCATGTAGCCTTATCGATAGATGTCATCCGTGGCGGAAAAACCATTGGAAGGGTAGTTTTTGATGAGGGTGCTTCTACATGTGTCATGTCCTTGTCTTGTTGGAAAGCTCTTAGATCTCTAGAGCTAGTTCCATCGAACACCCTACTTACTGCTTTCGACGAAAGGTCATTTTGTCCACATGGTATCCTACTAGCTTTCGAAATTAAGTTGGTAGGGAAAGCAGTGTCTGTTGAGGTAGAGGTGATTGATGCACCTTTGGATTATAACTTTCTCTTGGGGAGAAGTTGGACTTACACCATGTCAGCTATTGCATCGGTCATTTTTCGGGTAGTAGTGTTTCCACACGAAGGGAAGTTGGTTACTTTAGACCAACTCAGTTTTACTCGAAAAGGCCGCATGGAAACTAACAAGTCCACCATATCATTGGTTGATCAGGTTAAACCTGATTCAGAGAGCTTAGGGGCTGGAATGTACACATCATTGATGGGCACATTTGATATTCCTGCTCCGATTAATTATCTAGCTTCTACTAGTGTAGGGAAGTCTATAGCAACGGTTGTTGAAAGAACAGATCCTAGGGTTCTTCCTTCCCACCATGAACCTAAAGTGCCCTTATCGGCAGTGGAAGTAGCTTATCAAGCTATTGTTCATATCGTTGTTGATCCTAGTCCGGTCCCTCTCACAATCTCAGAGGAGCCGGAAGAAGCCTATCTACCTACTTTGGCAGAGAATTCTTTGCATTCTAGAGATTGCTTAGATATGGTTTTACCTTCGGATGAAGCCATTCTGGAAGCCATGAGCAGACGAGATAAGATCTGTGAAGATCTTCACCATCGATCCTATTTTATTCCAGAGTTAAGCAGGATCGAGAACCAGGAGTTCCATATGAGACTGGAAGTGGATGTTGATACACCTATGAATCCCTTACCAAGGGAAGGAATATTTACTGAGGGGAATATGGAAAACATTTTCTCTATGATTCCTATCAGCATCTCTGCAAAACCAAACATTGTGGAAAATGTACACATCGGTGCAAACTACTCTCCGGAGGAGATTGCGATCTATACAGCCTTGTTTAAGGAATTCCACGATATATTTTCCTGGTCATATGAAGAGATGCCAGGCATATATCTATCAATAATCGAGCATGAAATACGAACTTACCCTGATGCTAGACCCATTCAACAAAAGTTGAGACCTGTCAACCTACGTAAAGAGGCAGCGGTTAAGTCTGAAGTTGAGAAACTGCTGAAAGCAGGTTTCATTTACCCCATAGCTTTGACAGAATGAGTATCTAAACCTATTCTCGTTGACAAAAAGCAAGGGAATATACGCGTTTGTACTGAATTTCAAGATCTAAACAAAGCCTGTCCCAAGGACAACTACCCCACACCATTTATAGATCAAATAATTGATGCTTGTGAGGGAAGTGGAGTCTTTTCGTTTATGGATGGTTTCTCCGAATATAATCAAATCCAAATTAAATAGGAAGTCCAACATAAAACAAATTTTATTTGTCCTTGGGGTACCTTCGCATATAAGAAAATGCCCTTTGGATTGAAAAATGCAGGGCAACCTTTCAGCGGGCAATGAATTTTTCCTTTCACGACATTAAAGCCATTGTTGAAACCTACCTTGATGATCTACCAGCACATTCTCGTAAGAGGATTGATCACCTAGATCACTTGGATTTGATTTTTGAATGATGCAGATACTAAAAAATTCACTTGAATCCCCACAAGTGCATTTTCTGTGTCGAGTCAGGGAGATTGCTCGGATTCATTGTTTCTAACAAAGGCATTTAGGTGGATCCTTTGAAAGTTGAGTCCATCATAAATCTGCCTCCTCCTCGTTCTATCAGGCAGCTTCAAATCTTGCAGGTAAAGTCCAACTTCCTTCAACGTTTTATTGTAAATTATGCCAAGATTACTAAAGGTTTCATGCACCTGTTGAAACAGGACACCCCATTTGTATGGGATGAAATCGCACAACTTGCATTCGAGGCATTAAAGAAAGCTTTGATGTCGGCACCGTTATTGCGCCCGTGAGATTACTCTCGTGATTTTATATTGTATCTAGCCATGTCTGAGTCGATCATATGGGTAGTACTAGTCTAGGAGGACGATAAGCTCCAAGAGCATGTCATCTACTATCTCAGCCATGCTTTAACCAGCCCTGAACTTAGGTATTCCCACACCAAGAAGTTGGCCTTGGTAGCTGTGTATGTTGTTCAGAGGTTGCGTCACTACATCTTACTAAGGACCATGATGGTAGTGGCAGATGTGAATCCTTTCCAATATGTTTTGTCCCGATGGATAGTTGGAGGCAAATTCAACAAATGGATAGTCATTCTTCAGGAGTTTGACTTAGATTTCCAATCCGCCAAATCCAAGAAATCCTTAGTTTTTGTTGAGCTCATTGCAGAATTTCCAGTAGAGGAAGATGTATCCATTGAAGAAGACTCATTCCCAGATGAGCATATCTTTTTGATTTCCACCTTTGACCCCTGGTACGGAGATATACTTGTCTATCTCCAAATTTTGAAGTACCTTGCAGCCTTCTTGCGGGAAGAACGACGTAAACTACGGGTACATGCCAAGAACTACCTCATTATTGGAGATACTTTATATCATAGGGGGGTAGATTCCGTTTTGCGTCGATGTCTTACCCACGAAGAAGCAAAGACTGTCCTAAATGATTCCCATAGTGGAGCATGTGGGGGTCATTTATCTGAGTTAGCAAAGGCCCAGAAGATCTTACGTGTCGGTAATTTCTGGCCCATATCTTTAAATATTGTGTGGAAGCCATGAAGTGTTGTCATCCTTGTCAGCTTTACACCAGAAAGATGTGATCACATCCTGCTCTGTTATTTTCCATCATCTCAGTGGGCCCCTTCATGAAGTGGGGGATAGATTACATGATGTGAAACCCAGTCTCGGCTTGGGGGAACAAACATATCGTTGTCGTTGTAGATTATTTCATGAAGTGGGTAGAGGAAATGCCCACCTTTAAAGCTGACGAGGAAACTGCAGCTTTTTTCACTTTCAACCAAATTATCGCACGATTCGGTATCCCTAAAGAGATTGTCACTGACCATGGAAGTTGCTTCCAAAATAGTATGATGACTGAATTGACCACTATGCTAGGTTTTAGACCAGAGAATTCATCTTCTTTCTACCCTCAAGAAAATGGTCAAGTCGAGGCTGTAAATAAAACTTTGAAGACTATTCTCAAACGTACTATTAATGTGGCCCGTTCCAATTGGCACATCATGTTGTATCCTACACTTTGGGCATATCAGACCAATGTGAAAACTGCTACAAGGTTTCCTCCTTTCCCACTCATTCACGGAGTGGAAGAAGTCACCCCAGTCGAATGTGAAATCCCTTCCTTACAGATTGTTATTCATGTGTTACTTGATACGACTGAGCTAGAAGAACGTTTATTACATTTAGAACATCTAGATGAGCAGCATAGAGATGCGCTGACAGCAAACGAGGCTCATAAAAATAGGGTAAAAAACCAATACGATGAATCGGTCAAGCCTCAGATTTTTTCTTAAGGGGAGCTTGTCTTGCTTCGGGATCAGGACAAAGAACCCCTGGGGGCAGGAAAATTCAGGTATATGTGGTTAGGGCCTTATGTTGTTTCAAAGGTGTTGAATAAAGGTGCATATGAATTGACATATTTCGAAGGGATTAAGCTACTTGAGCCTAGAAATGGGCTCTACTTGAAAAAGTACTATGCTTAGTCTTAGCGCTTTTTCCTGTATTTTTATTGTATGTATTTTATGTACAATAGTTCGTTGGTTTGTGTTTTTATACCATCTTTTGGTTGTTATAGATGTCTTCTGAGTGGTTCGTAGGTTTCGTTGATGGTGCCAGTCGCCACACTTGTAACCTGGTTTCAGCCGCATGGGTCATTTACTCGCCCTCAAGACAGCTAGTTGCCTCTGGAGGTGCTTGCTTAGGTTCTGCTACCAATAATGTGCTTGAATATAGGGCTGTCATTGAGCTTTTATGGGATTCTTTGTCATGTGGTATCACTCAGCTGGAAGTCCGACTTGAATCTCAATTGGTGGTTTCCCAACTCAATCGAGCTTATCAAGTGCGGAACGCTATTTTACTACGTCAGTTTATGCAAGTTAGGTTATTAGAAATAAATTTTGAGTTTATTACATTCAATCATATTCCAAGAAATCAAAATTCATTAACTGATGTGTATGCTAATGATATCTTGGATTGGCACTTAACACATTTTGCATAAAAATATACAACAGACACATTACAAAACACATGTAAATAAAACTGGCAAAATGTATATATATATATATATGTGTGTGTGTGTGAATATCTGTCCATATAGATAGGTCAAGTTTCTGATCCTCAGATCTAGTCATAACTGTATAATATACAAAAAATGGATCACGGTCCATAAAGTGCTCCTAGGTCTAAGCTTGAACACCCTGGTCCCCCTGATCATCCTGGTCACCCTGCTCTCGGGGTTCTTCAGCCTCCTCGACTGCAGCAACCTCAATGGCATCAATATATACAAGTACTACTCTAGCTACCCACCTCATAAGGCTTATCCAGACAGGTGGTATACCAACCACTAGCTCCTGCATAGTGGTAGGGATATGCTCAATGCGTAATGTAGGTACTCTTTGGGTAAGCCTAGCCAACTTTCCCTCAAGAACCCTAATCAAACCCTGGTCTTCTCCCACCACAAGATGCACATACATGCGTGGATGCCCAGCAGGGTGGACTGGTCCAATATCTACATTTTAACATTTTAAAGGATTAAAAACTCTTATACAAATGTATATATCTTTATGATTAAAAATTCATAAAAATTTAAAAACTTGAAAAAAAAATACCTGACGCTCCCCATGCTCCTCCAGGAGGGAGTACAAGGTCGGTGTCACCTCAAAAATCTAGTCCAGCATATGGAAACTACTCCAATGCTGGTACTTGTCGCTCCCACCAAAAGTAGAATTCATCGTCGTATATGCTTTGAACCGATCCATCACCTCCTTGGCAGAGGAAGATTTCTCCCCACCTACTCAGTCTAGGATAACGAGGAGAACGAACTTGTCGTGGTACTGTAGGACTCAAACCGGGAACCCTCTCAAAGAAAAAGGCCACCAATATGCTAAAATAACCAAAAATTTTCTGTCAGCCTCTTTTACAGTCAGAGAGTTGTTTCCTCATTATTGGATTACTCCCGAACACCAGTCATATAGAGCTCCCTGTAGATAGTCCACTGCAAGTCTCATATGGTTCCGAGTTGCAAGGTGAAGTGATGATGAACCTACAACCCTCACTATAGTACTCGCCAACACCTGTAATGGCAAGCTGCGAATATGAACAATAGGGATGCAGCTACCCCTCTTTTGGGTACTAGGCGTGCAGTATATATCTATGTAGTTCTGTACACTTAGAAGGTCATCGCCTCTTCTAATACCTTCCAAGTTAACTGGAGCTCCCCATTGTGACAAACCAGAGATAAAGTAGACATCTTCCGAGGTAACCTCTAGAAACTCACCTTGTAGGTCAAACATACCAAGATCATGATCCCAATAGTTTATCAAAAACTCTAGCAGGTGGACATTTGATTGCATAGGTGAGGTACAGAAGAATTTTAATAACCCACTTTGCCACAAAGCATTTACCGTGGGGGCATCTTCTAGATCTTCTTGGTCCATGTCTTCATGCTCCCTCTCCCTCCACTCAAGCACCATATTTCAATCTGATAACAAGCCATTTATCAACCATTAAATTCATATAAAAAAATTATTTTTTGTCCCTACATAGCTTTTTCCTACATCGTGCAGTGTACACGAATTTCCTTTGGACAAGTCGTGTATTGTACGTGACTTGCCTTTGGGCAACCCGCGTACAGAACACGTGTATGCAACTGTTGATATACCATACCCGTGTACACAACGTTCCTGCTTTGAGGATGTTGGAAAACATGAAAATTTAGCCAAAATTTGAAATTTGCTTGGATTAAATGAAAGAGCGGGGAGTTTAGTTTTACCTGGCACTTGCGGTTTCGAGAATTGTCCACCGATTTTTCCACAACGAGCAATCAAAGGTAGAGGTAAAACTTGTCTATTTTGGGTAAAAAATCAAATGGTGAGTTTTGATTTCTATTTTGAACTATTTATAGAAATGTTATTTTAAAAGTGGTTTTTTCCTATAGTTCATATTTTTTATATAAAAATCAAACTAATACCATATCTTTTTATTCAACGTGACAGGTTTAAGGTCATTTAAAGTTGTTTTTTCGTTCATATAGGATGGTTTTTGGTCATTCACATGCATTTTGCATTCACACCTAATCCATCTTAATCCTAGAATTACCACTTTGACCACAGACTATGGTATTTTAACCATTAGTACCTCGTTTATGCCATTGCTCTTCCATGGATAGGACTTTCCTCACATGAGTATCCTCGTTTAGAACCCACTTATTTGTCTTTCGATACTCATGTTGCAGTTTGCATAGGTTTAGGGGAGTCTTCTTAGCTATTTTTCACGCCAAATAGAGCCTCATTTTGGTCTCTTTTTACAAGCTATCCTTTTATAAGACTCCCCACCCTTATGGAGTTTCTTTAGGCCCAGGGATAACTCCTCAAAATATACTTGACTACCGAGTAAACTTGTCCATTCAAGCTCGTTAAGAATATGTGAATGGGCATCCACATTGGTGGTAGGTTATCTCTTTCTCGAACCATGTGGAATAATACGAGAAAATATCACTCTCTTTTATACGGAATTGAGAAGAGTATTCTCAGGTATAGGGTTATCACTTTTTCGGAGCTGAGGGACTAAAATTATGGAAAAGGAACACCCGGTATGAGCTTAGTTTTCTCTTTTTCGTGCTCTAGACCTAAACATGAAAAAGATTTTGAGTGTACTTTATGTCTTTGTCATGCTCTTTAAACACCAAGAACAAAACATTGAGTTTATTGTTGTAAGACCCATTTCTCGTACTCAAATGGATCTTTCTGAGTGATCTTTCTTTCCTTCACACTTGTAAAAATCAAGCTATATGCTGCTCTCGAAGGAGCGTTGGGTAGGTGGTAATTTAACCTTTTTCAGACCTCCCTGACTAAGTACAAAAAAGGTTCACCTTTTCTTCTACAGAAGTTAAGATAGTTCTTCTGTGGTATGTTTTATACTTTTCATCCTCAGGAGACTAAATTGGATGAAAAAAGGACCCCCTTGGAGTCTTCTTTGTAGTTTTCAGACTCTATAAACATGAAAACACCAAGTGAGCATGTACTAGTTTGGGCTAATTAAAATCCATGAATCAGAGACACTATCAAGCATTATTCCCTCTTCTCTTCAAGCTTGTCTAAAAATGAAGAGAGACCTGAGTTGACTTTCCTGGACTTGTTAAAATTTAACAGGAAAGATAAGGAAGAAGTTTTCTTTTGGTTCTCAGTCGATAGCAACATGTCTTCCTTGAACATAACACTCTCTGTTTTTTCCAATACTCATGTCTCAGTGTTCACTTTCAGTTCAACTATCACTTCGAGTTTCTTAATCCTCCTCTTGTTAGTTATACCCTGGGAATCTGATTATGTCTCCTACATGACAGAGAAGTTTAGTTGTACTATCTGTAAAGTTAAAAGATGCCTTGTATCATCTCTGTGTCGTGCTCACTGTTCAAGGATTTAGCCATGCATCTGATTTATATCTTGATTCCATCATTGTCCTATCTGTTATTACTTGCATATCTCTTCCTTTATCCAGTTCATAGTCACTCTTGTGATCCGTTGGAGGATCTATTGCCTTCCTCATCACATTATGGTTTCTCATAAGCACTTCCTAATGACGAAGACCTAGAGTTTTTTACGATAGTACCTTAGGATTCACTTTAATTATTGGTGAATTCCTTAGCTTTAGTTGTCAATTATCACCTATTGGTTGACAAACTGTTGAATCCTATCCATGTTAGACTTCAATAACATCTATTCACATGGCCTGGATTGTACTGGTTCTTTTGGATTTTTGACGAAGACCTTAGGTTCATATCTATGGCCTAAGTTGCGCAAGGTTATGTTGTGATCACTTACACAGCTTCCAGATCTTTGAAGACTCATCATTATTGTATATTGTGGCTTCGATCCACCTTTATAATATACGTGGTTTTGAACTTGTATCATATGATGTACTCAAATATTGTAAAGGAGCTAGTGTTCCTGTATATTGAACATGGCATCCTAAGATATGACTTTGTATATGACATTACTATGTATTTGTTTCAGGTACTTCCTCTTCTCCATTGGATTTCTGAGTTCTCCAAGATAATGATTATAATGTATTTCAACCATCATTTCCCTCTAACCTCACACATTAGGGGGCATCTATTATCAACCCAAATGGCACTTCTCCGCCCGAGTGCCGACATTCCTTATGTTGGTACACAAAAGGACATATTAGGATTGAAGTTTGCCAAAACACTATAGATGGGCATGAATTGGGATGCATTTACCCTTAAACCATCTTGCTACATAATTTTTCTAAGTTTTGAGTTGCGTACGCGACTATTTCCATTGCAACCCATGTACTATACACGACTATCTGCATTGCAACTCGCATACATCAGCGTACGCGGGTTTCCTTTGAGCAACTCACGTGTCATACGCCGATTTCCTATATTAATAGTTGTGTACACCTCAGTTCGACCTTAAAAAATATAAAACATGATTAATGAAGATTAGTTGGGCCCTAATCATTAACTATCCCAATTGTTTCAACCACCCCAACCTTCAAAATCACTCTATTTGCGAAAGTATAAATAGAGGCCTTTAGGAGGGCATTAATCAGTCAAGATTGGAGAGCAAAGCTATGCTGGTGGTATATCTTCAGAAGTCTTGGAGCAGCAGAACTCAGAGTCCTTTGGTTGCAGAGGATTCCTTGTCTCAGAAGCTGGGTTCTATTCTTATCTCATTCACTGATTGTTAATAAAGAGAATTCTTCTTCCAACATTGTGTTGAGTTTCTTTCATCATTCGTGGTTAATGAATATCTTTGATTATGTATTTGACATATTGTTTATCTAACCTCTTATATATACATGCATGAGATGTTACTTGGAGAATTTGCTCTTTACAGGTGAAAACTTAAAACCTAACTAGGAAAGGGAACCTGATCTAGATCTAAACTACTTTGAAAAGGATACTGTGTTGATCTGCAGGTGAACTAGATGTGTAAGAAGACAAGTACTTTTCATTCAATCAACAAAAATGTAAATCAGATTAGAAGCTCATCACTTAATTCACAGCTAATTAATGAAAATCAATTAGTTAGTGACTTAAGATTATATCATTCTGAATTAACCTGCATAGCACATGTAAGTTGAAAAACAAACATATTATGTTGCTAAATATTGTTGTTCAATTATTCACAAAAAATAGATAAAGACAGTTCATAAAATAAATTGTATGAAACTTTATCAATGCATAAATAAATAACAAAGATAAATCTGAGTTAAATAAACACATTTAAAAATTGTAAATAATCAACAGCATTATCTGTCCATTTGAAACAAAGAAGATTGAAATATATTTGAAGAAATTCATTCAGACAAAGACAAGAGATAAGAAATGATAGTACTTTATTGATTTGAAGTACAGTAACAAATTACATAAACCATATGAAAAACCAGAGGTGTTCTCTCAATCTCTTGTATCAGTATTCCTTCTTCCAAAAGTCCAAAAAAAGTCCCTAATACATTCGAGATCACCCTCTTAAATAATTATTACAAAAAAAATGGATCTCCCCCTAGAGGGGATCAAAGCCTAAACACAGCTAATATCCCAAGAAATCTCTCCACATCTTCTAGATACAGAGAAATTCCTCAATATCATGGTAACTGGCAGATTCAATGCCAAGTTAGGCATTGCACTTATAATATTCAATCTCATTCTTAGCCAGTTTATGCCAAAATAGGATAAATATGTGGATCTTTCTCTCCACCACAAATGGATGTCTGATCAACTAATCTACATCGTGGATACTGGCATGGTCAAGTTTCTTGATCCTCTCCTCTCCCTCATCCCACCGCTGCTCCACTTGCTCAATCATCAATCCAGGTGGACGGGCCTTTTCAATAAGCACCATTGCAGGAAAGGACAAATATTCATCCATAATGTTGTCAACTGCATACCATCTTTTGCTGCAAATGGCCTGTGTTTTCTTTATGGATTCAGCTACTGTCTCATCTAGGTCTTCCTAGGCTCTCAAGATAGTCTTGATCATTTTAAGCTGTAAATTAGTGAGCAAAGTGACATTATCTGGCTTATCTTTCATGTACCTTTTCCAATCTACTACTTCATCATAAGCCTTCGAGGCTTGTTGTCTCTTCTCAACTAGGTCTTCCAAAACAACAAACATCTTGTCAAAAACCATGTGAGTTTCAAAGATATTATCTAGATTTTTAAATAACTCACAAACCAAATCATAATGTTCCTTGTTGGTTCGAATGGCAAGATCTTTAAATTCTTCCTAGGAAAACTTGGAATATGAAGATGAAGCTGCACTTGCAGTTGCATCTTCACATTGTCTTTCTAACAATGCAACCTTTTGAACCAAAGTGGCATTAACAGTCTTTTCTCTTTGCAGTTCTTCACTGTGGGAAACATTATTCTCTAGAAGTTCATCACACATGTTCTCATGTTTCCTTTTAATTTGTTCCAGTTCCTCCTTCAGAATGACAATTTCTGCTTTATGTTTATCAAATTCTTGGTTCAAAGTGTTAACAACATCAAAATTGGCTCCTGTAAAATCCCCTAAGACAGATACAACATCTGTGGCATATTCCTGCGGGTCACTTGATCGTCGAGTCCACACAACCTCATTTGCAATAGACATATCCATACCACTCTGATCCATGTTCCTCTTCTTACCTTTCTTCACCACTGATCTATCAGCTTTGTTGTACCGATATTCTCCAAGGGATACCACAAAATCTTCATTGATTTCATCCCTCATCTCATCAATGGGGGGTATACTAATGCCTATGGATATTAGATAAGTGGTTTGAGTTGTGGTGTGAGAAGGTATAGTCATAGTAATAGGAGAATTGGATGGAGAAGGACTAACATTCTGAGTAGGAATTACTTTAGGAGCTGAAGAAATGTCAAGAATTGAAGTTTCAGTTGATGAAGCTTGCAAAGTAGTGGTCTCAGGTGATGATGGTGAAACTGCTGAAGTTTTCTCAGTCATAGGGGATGACATTGAGCTGAATGAAGGGATATGTAATGGAATTTTGAAAACTGGAGGTACAATAGATGAAGGAATGGGCATATCCATAGAAATGGGTGTAATAGATTTAGGTAGACAAGTAGCATTTTGATAAATTTGGGTCATAAAAGGTGTCACAGTAGAACCAACAGATAATGAAGATAAAGCTATTATTGATGAGATAAGTAAAGTAGAAGGAGAAGGGCTAGATTGAGAAGAAATTTGATATTGTAAGGGGGGTGATGAAGGCTTGTCATTACTACCATTGGTGGAATTCAGTAAATCATCACCATTTCCAACTTCAACGGTTACAGGCATAGGGGAAACCCTCTCATCTTCTTCCTATGAATGAGGCAAGTCTATAGTAGAGGCAGGAACAGATGAAATTAAATATTCTAGCCATTTGAGAGGTTCCCATTCGATCTGTGCTAGTACAGATTGAGTATTTTCAACCACAATGGTCACCTAAGCATATTCAGTTGGCTGAGAGGTTGTAACTTCCTGAGTGTCTAGTGCTAAAGTCATTTTGCTCAGCCTCTGTTTGATCTGCTCTGATGTGTGCAAATAGGCCTTGAACTGTTGCTCCACATATGTCTGGGGAACTTCTTCCATGGGAGATTTCCCTTTACCTATGTTTGAATTGGGTTCTATGGATGCATTGGTGGATATTAGAGCCTCCTTTGCCACAGCTTTAGCTTCCCTACTTTCCCTATATTTTATTACCTTTTCTTGAATGTCTAACTCCATGGACCTGTAATGTCGAACTATGTCCCTGATTTCCTTTTGGTATTGCAATATATGAATTTGTTCTTCCTTTCTTTTAGCCCTTGCTAATACTTCAAAAAAAGTATCAACTCCTTGATATATGAAGTCATCCGGAGTTTCTTCATGAGCATATCCTGTTTTAAAATGGTTCTGCCTAAGGTAGAGGTCAACAATCCCTTTGGGATCATGCTGCTTTTTACTAGCAAATCCAAGATTTAGTGACACTATGTGGTCACTAAGTTCTAATGCCCAAGTAGAAGTAGGTATGCTCAAAGATCCAAGGGTTTTAGGAAACTTGGGCCAAACCTTCCTCTTAGGTGTGGCACATTTTTTGTAAATCCCTTCTGTGACTGTTTGAAATGAAATCTCTTCAAGGACCAACCTGTTCGGCACGACCTTAGGCTTCATTGTTGTAGTGGCTTTTTGGAACTCGTGTATGGTATTTTTGATTTCAAGTGAGAGGTTTGAATCCCAAGGGAAGGATTCACCCATAGTTATGACGTGGTGAGCAATGGGGGCCCATTCTTTCTTGAAGTAAGAACAATTGGGGAGACCATAAAGCCTGCATAACATTGCTGTAAGAAGGGAATAAGGTTCCTTGAACCATTCAATGGGGTAAAGGTCATCTTTCCTCTAGGAGAACTTGCGTGGTTCAGCCATCTAGGATTTCAGCATTTGGTCAAAATTGAACCTAGACTTAGCAACATTAATAATGAAGTATGCATCGAGGAGCTGCGTGAAAGGCTTGAGGGCGTAAATTCTCGCAAAGGTTTTGGAGCGGAAATTGGCCAATTACGTTCCAATACTGGTGTTAAAGGAATGGTCTTTCAAGTTAGCGTGGTCTATAATCCATCTAACTACATCGTTATAAGGGAGGATGGCCGATCAACCAGCAATCATATGAAGTCTAGAGTCCCTAATTATCTCATAAACGAGTTGGTTACTCTGGAAGTTTGAAAGGTCATTATTATAAAAGATGGAATAAAGTCGAGACCAATCCAACTAGTAGGTTTCAAACACTCGGCCACTGGTGTCGGAAAAGACACCAAAGTTCGGGTCTTTCCTAAACATGTCTTTCTGGAGGTTTTTGCTCCTGGTGTATTGGATGTTGCCAGGTCTTGTTCTAATGCTGACACCAGTAATTAAATAGAATTATAAAGGAAGCATGGTAAGCAATTCAAATTGTGAGAAAGCGACTTGATAACCAACTTGAAACTGTAGCGAACACTGTCGAAATTGCTTGGTAAAATCTAGATGTAAATTCATGCAGGAGAGCAAATTACCATGGTAAAATTAGTGAAAAAATCATAAATAAGACCACCATATTTATTATTCATGGGTAATAATACAAACCATAGGATTAGAGTGAAAAGAACGGTCAAGATCAGGTTTTGCGAGATGTGGGGCCAAGCATGAAATTCAAAAAAATTATTAATCATTCCGTAACCCGCATTCTGCATTTTACGAGATGTGGGATGCGGAATCACAAAAAAGTGAAATCTTATTCAATCAACTCGACACCCCGCATTCTTCATTTTGCAGGATGCAGGTTGCAGACACACGCAAACCAAACGATTAATAAATGACAACTCCGCAACCCGAATTCCGCAAAATGTGGGATGCGGACTGCGGATCGAAGAAATCATATCTAAAACCTCCCGCATCTCGCATTCTGCATTTGTGGGATGTGGGTTGCGAGAAGAGAAAAATTTAAATATCCAACTAAAATATCCCACATTCCATAACTTGCGGGTTGCGAAATGCGGGCTGCGGGATGGCCAAAAACTTCAAAACAAACAGTCTTTCCACATCTTAAAACAAACACACCAAGCATGACTTTTATTTGAAATTTGGTTAAGTTAAGGAATCCCATGAGTCAATAAAAAATGTAACAGAAGCCTACAAGGTCATGAAGGATCCTACCAAGTTACCTTCATATGTGTTATTGGGCTCCTATGTCAAAATAACATGGGATATGTTGTACCTACAACAAATGGCGACTGGCTAGAAGAACCAGTTATCTATGCAAAACAATAACCCTTTTCCAATCAAACCTGTCAGCAAGAAAATGATTAACTCCCAAGAAATGTTAACATATAAATTTAACCAACCAAGAATTATCAACATTATTAATGCACTTCCATCCATGGCCATTTTAAAATATGCAACTCTGATTCAGATGTCATTGGAGGATTAGGATCATTTGATGTTAGGCTGACATAGGCATGTAGTTTAAAGTTGAACCTGGGGTCAGACTTTTACCACTTTTGGGTTTTCACACAGAGGCCCCTGAAACCATCCTTTATTATTATTATTATTATTATTTAAATGACAATCAAGATTGCAATGACACAAGACCACTACCCCATGTCCTGGTGATCAGTGCCATTCACAAAACATGACCTGGAAACTGAACAAGCCGGCTCAGTAAGGAGACCTCTTGTCTTCCGGCTATATGGTCAAAAGAAACTATCATGGCTTGGGAACCACTTGGTGATAGTTTCAGTCCAAAATCAAGCCCATGATCATAGTGAGTTTGGTATTAGATAGGACCTGCTTGCCCTGATGCACAATGTTCTCTTGTTTGGGGATGGCTGGGTTTTATTTTGTACATGAATTACAAGACACTGCCATGGCTTGGTGTCCATATGTAGGCAGTGTTACTCACTGATGCTCTGCAGATCATGAATGAGTCTACCTATGATAGGATCTCCCATCTTCCAGAGAACTAGAAGCCATCTCCCCATATTAAATGGCAAAGATCTCATTCCACTGAGCATCTATGAACCTAATGAGCTGGCTCATGATGAGACCCCTCATCTTGTAATCCACATGATAAAATATATGGCCATAATTAAATCCCAAATAATTATTAAATTGAGCACATAGATCTGTGGACAAACACACAACTCACAAAATAGATTACACAATTTACTCAGCAATTGAAGAATGAAACAGTGAAAAAATGGCTTGCAACTGTGAATGCTTTCATTAATCAAAAAGTAATCAAATAATAATTAAAATGAATTACAATGGATTTAATAGCCACATGAAATTTGAATCCACATGAGGAAATTCAAATTGATAGACTCTACTTGACTGTAGGTAACTAAGACCTTGTCTAAATCACTATCGGAGGACTCAATAGTTAACTGACCTTGTCTAAACCATAACTGGAGTTCATCAGAGCTCTAAAACACAACTCAAGTGTTACATTCAGTGTTGAATAAGGCTAACTAACTATGGTAGGTGAGAAATGCGCCCCTCCTGAGTGCAGTCATGTAAACCTAGCGCTAACTGAATGTAGAGGACTAGAACTAAATGTAACTAACTCCTAACTTAGCTTGACTAGTCATTAACTGAACTGAACTGACCTTGGTTGGTTTCACCACTCCCAATGACTCCTAAATTGTAGGGATTGGTCTAGGAGGCTCCTAAACTAATGCAATTAAGTGCAATTAGTGGCAGTAACCTCAATTAGTGTTCCCCACACTTTAGTAACTGAACCATGTGCCCCAATTAGGCCAAGTGGACCTAATGGTGCTAATGACTATAAATAGACTGGATGGACTCCTGATTTAGACATGACTCCTGATTTAGACATATGAACAAATTTGGACAAGGAAGGATTAATAATCCTAACACCCCCCCTGAATGCTAACTTGGACAATCTATGGGCCCTGGTAACTAAGACCATAGGTCACCCATTACATCAAGTAAAATAAAGTAACTGCTTAATACAAGGAGCTGGGGAAAAAACCACATGGGAAAAAATCCCCCCTCTATCTAAGAAGGTAGAATCAGGTCTCAAGTTTGAAAAACTTGAAAATATGTTGCTGCAATCTTCATATCTGTGAGGTAGCGAAGTAGCATGCATGGCGTGCTGTGCACAGGTATTCTGGGGACTGGCATGTAGACTTCTCCTTCTTCTCCAAAAATGATGATGGAATGAAGGAGGAATGTAACCTTTATCTCTTGCTCAATGAAGAGGTGTATGATCATATCCATTCTTCTGAATGTAGTGAGACTGAGCCCTTGCCATATAGCATCTTACAGGGATTCTATTGCATCTCTCTGAAGGAGGTAAGATTTCATGGCATAGCGCAAGGGTCTTTCCTTTCTGAGTGTTAGGTGAGTTTCCAGTCATCTTCCTAGCTTCCAGTTTGGAAGTAGGGACTGAATCTAGATCTGAGTCACCTTGAATCTCAATCTCATAAACTGATAAAGATGGATCTGCAATACTAGTAGAAGCTGTAAACAAGTAGATGCAATGATTTTACCTTCCCTTGCAAGTGGCTGTTGAGAGTGCACTAGTTCTGAAGGAGGCATGAAATGTGAGAACTCATATGCTTTTGAAGCATGATTTGCAGTACCCTTTGCTATGATGCTCCCAATAGAGATATATGTGATCTCCACTGAGTTAGGATCAAATATCACTCGCTTTGGAGATCCATTATGGGTCATCTGATAGACAAATAACAGGTTTGAAGCTAGGGAGGGAACAAATAGAACATCTTTGAACCTTCCATGTTCAAGCTTGACTGAGCCCTTCCCCTTTGTTTTGACTTTACTGTTATTCCTCGTCTGAATACTAGGACCATCAAAGGACTGAAAATAAGAGAATGATTATCTGGATGCAGCCATATGGTTGGAAGCTCTAGAATCAATGAGGAAGACATGTGCTGATCTGTAGCAAGCCTTCAGTGCATGGCCTTTGCTTTGGTATTCTTCATCTTCTTCTTATTTAGAGTCATCCTTCCTTGCGCCAGCAGGTACATAAATGTTATGTTTCTTCAAAATAAGAGCCATTTCATCAAGTTGTCTTATCATACAGGAGCTTTCTGAATGAAATCCCCTTCCACAGTAAGAGCAGAGGACCTTGCCTTTGACATTCTTCTTGCTTCTCTTCGAACCTGAAGGTTCTTTTGACTGCTCTTTCTTCATAGGAGACATCCCTTTGCTTCCCTTTGTCATTCGCTACCTTGTCTCCTCTTGCAACTAGAGCTAGATCTTTGGAAGATCAAATGATCCCCATTTGGATCAATTTATCATTCTCAGAAATAATAGATTGGATGAAGGCATTAAGAGTGGGAATCTTCCAATTTGGAGTAGTGATCCTTACTATTTGGAAGGTGGATACAAAGACTAAGTAGTCTGCATTGAGCTTTGTGAGGACGGCAAGGATGAGCCGATCTTTATCCTTCTCCACTTTGCATTGCTTCAATTGATATATCAGGTTCTTGAACTTTGTGAAGAATTCATTCAGTGATTAGAAATTGGATGGATTAAGAGTGATCAGATCATTTTCTAGCTGATGGATCCTCATCTCATACTGCTTATCAAATAAGGAGGCAAGCTTTTCCCAAACCTCCTTGGGATTCTTCAATTCTTGGATGTGGAATCGAATATCTCTAGAGACTGAGGAGAGCAAGTGTCCATCGGCTTCATCAAGCTTGTTCATGTACTTTGCTTTGTCTTTATCTGAAGCTGGCTCTGCCTCTATTTCTTCTATGTGTCTGAAGAGCTGCTTGGTGCAGAGCATTACCACCATGTCTTCCTTCCACTGGTGATAGTTGAAGGGAGTGAGAGGCTCCACTGGATGAGCCATTTTGAATGTAGTTAGAAATACTGAGCTATTGCAGCGAATGCAGTGAGAAGAAAGGGTTGTTTGTAGAAAATGCTGTAAGAAAAGCTGATAACCTGTCACACAATCAAACATACAAAGTAAGGTCAACAGTGTGCACTTTTTTAATTTCCTTCACACCTAGCATAGTTGATCAAGAAAGCTTGATCAACAATTTCCTAACTTGGGATATTAAGTGGTAAATTCTCCACTTCTGGTGCAGTACTAGAAGGAGCAATTTGCTCAAAAAAATGATCCAACTGTAGATATGAGGAGGAGAGGTGTCTTGTCCACCGAGGCTCTGATACCATATTAAATTGAGCACATAGATCTATGGACAAGCACACAACTCACAAAATAGATCACGCAATTTACTTAGCAATTGAAGAATGAAACAGTGCAAAAGTGGCTTGCAGCTGTGAATGCTTTCATTAATAAAAAATTAATTAGATAATCATTACAATGAAGTACAATGGATTTAATAGCCACATGAAATTTGAATTGATAGACTCTACTTGACTGTAGGTAACTAAGACATTGTCTAAATCACTATCGGTGGACTCAATAGTTAACTGACCTTGTCTAAACCATAACTGGAGTTCATCGGAGCTCTAAAACACAACTCAAGTGTTACATTCAGTGTTGACTAAGACTAAATGACTATGGTAGGTGAGAAATTTTCCCCTCGTGAGTGCAGTCATGTAAACCTAGCACTAACTGAATGTAGAGGACTAGAACTGAATGTAACTGACTCCTAACTTAGCTTGACTAGTCATTAACTGAACTGAACTGACCTTGGTTGGTTTCGGCACTCCCAGTGACTCCTAAATTGTAGGGATTGGTCTAGGAGGCTCCTAAACTAATGCAATTAAGTGCAATCAGTGGCAGTAAGCCTCAATTAGTGTTCCCCACACTTTAGTAACTGAACCATGTGCCCCAATTAGGCCAAGTGGACCCAATGGTGCTAATGACTATAAATAAACTGGATGGACTCCCGATTTAGACATGACTCTTGATTTAGACATATGACCAAATTTGGACAAGGGAGGATTAATAATCCTAACAAGAATAAGACTGACCGGGCTATGAAGATTTTCCACAGTGCTCTAATGAGACCTCAGACGGGATGAACCTTTTCCTCCACAACTATCATCATTAGAGTAGGGCATGTAGAATATATTAACCTGGATGAGAGGGAATTAATACAAAATTATGCAAATATGGTTATCATTCAGATATAACATATCCTGATACGAGTTAGAAAAGATAGAAACTGACAAGTTTGTTTCGGTTGAGAGTATTGAATAGTGAGAAAAACAGATTGCTCGTTATTGCCAAGGGTGTAGATATTACCAAAAGTTACCAATATCAAGCAAATATTCAGAAAAGAAAAGGAAAATAACACACCAAACCTATATATAGGGTTGAACCAAACTTTTCAAACAAAGTACTTCTTGAGCAGAAAAACATTCACTGGATAGGTGTCAACGACCCCTTCCAGTGTTTGTAGTCGAACCGTACTAGGACCAATCTTTTATGTAACAATGAATGGTCCTAGCCAAGGTCGTTGAAACTTGGTGTACTCTTTGTTGTCCTTGTGTTGTTTGTCCCATATCAACACTAAATATCCCATTGAGAAGTCTCTGTCTAATGAAGACCTCTCGTCAAACCATTTCTTAACCAACTGTTGAAGTTGGTAGAATTTATTCTTGGCTTTCTCTCTATCCTCTTCTAGCTTGAGTAGAGAATCAATCCTCTATTGTAATGGAGAAGAGTCACTCTCTTGGATGGATTGGGCCAACTGTAATGAAGGGATGGTGAGATTAGCTGGAAGGATAGATTCCTTTCCATAAACAAGGAAATATGGGGAGTTACCAAGGGCTACTTTTGGGGTGATTCGATCTGCCCAAAGACCATAATAAAGTTGGACATGCCAGTTTTTATGATGCGAAGCCATTGTCTTTTTTAGAATACGTATCAATTTTTTGTTTGAGGATTATGCAAGCCCATTTCCCTAAGGATAGTAATTAGCAGAAAAATTAAGATTGATACCCTTTTCAAGGGCGTAGCTAGTCAGATCGATGGATTGGAAGTATGAGGCATTGTTAAAAACAAGATATTCGGGGGTGCCAAACCTGGTGATTATCTGATTTTCAAGAGAGGAAATTACTTGGTTTGTGTTACACTATCTTAAAGGGACTGCTTCGACCCACCTCGTAAAATAGTTAGTGGCTGTCAAGATGTATTTATGTTGTAATGAGGATACAAGTTTTATGGGTTCGACAAAATTCAACCCCCACTGTTGAAATGGGAATTGGATTGCTACTAGCTGCAAGGGATAAGCAGGTTTCTTAACTTTTCCAGCGCACTTCTGGAAAGGCTCACATTTTCTGACAAATGAATGGGCATCTCTAAATAGGGTAGGCCAATAGTATCTCACCTTGATGATTTTATGAGTCGTTGTATCAACTGAGAAGTGTCCACCTGCATGTCCTGCATGAAATTGAAACAGGAAATCATCAGTCTGATCCTTTTCCAGGCATCTAAGAAACACTCCATCATAATTCTTTCTAGACATAACATCATCAATAAGTTGATAAGGGGATGATTTCATTAATGCTCTACATTTTTTGGGATCGAGGGTTTCAGGAGCAAACCCATTATGAAGAAATAATTTGATGTGATCATACCATTCAGATGCTACAGTTTCAAGTGCATTAACAAAACCTGTAGGAGTAGCCTCTTCCTGTTCCCAATCAGTTTGTTGATTTTTAGGGTCGTTTGACTAGGCAGTGAGTTGACACAAACCTTGTCCTCTAACAATATTTGCAGGCTTGATCTCCATATCATATTCTTGAAGGGAAGTTATCCAGTGAGCTCTCTTTTCTTCCAACTCCTTTTTGACAAGGACATTGCGAATTGCTGCATAAGGGACAATCACCTTAGTCCTTGACTTCAAAAGATAAGGCCTGTAATGTTTTACTGATTTATATACTGTGTAGGCCTGTTTGTCAACCTGGGAGTAATTGAGTTCATCTCCTTTGAATGTAGAACTCATGAAGGAAATGGGGATCTCAATGTCCTCATGAATTTTCTATGTTAGGATAGCTGCATAAGAAAAGTTAGTAGCAAACGTATACAATATAAAGTCCTTATTAAAATATAGGGACATAAGAGTGGGTGCTTCTGCTATGGCTTTCCGAATTTTAGTAAATGCATTTTTCTATTCATCGGACCACTTAAATGGTACATCCTTTTTGACTAAAAATTGCAAGGGTTTAACCGCTTGAGGAAAATTTGGAACAAATCTTCGAACAAAATTAATCTTACCCAAGAATGACTGCATTACCTTTTGAAAGTTAGGGAGATCGATCTTGGAGATCGCTTCAATGCGTTCTGGATCGATGATCATACTTTCCTTGAAGACTACGAAACCCAACAACTTACCTTTTGTTACTGCAAAGATGGACTTCTTAGGATTGAGGGAGATGCCGAATTTCATGCACCTTTCGAATGTTGATGTATTTGTAACTTCGGAATGTATTCATCCATGTATCTTATGTATTGTAACCCGATGTTTATTCCAGGATGTTTCTATTACGTATTTGAGTCATTTTGTCATGCCTCGATGTTCCGATCGGGAGGATCAATAATGTAAACAAGTCATGTCAAGTCATTGTTAAAGTCCCCCCCAGTTTCGGGGCACTAGGGTTATTATACACTCATAGAGATGTAGGCTCTAGTAAGTAATTGTTAAGTAAGGCCGACATGATTGAGTGCACTTCAAGTGAACAAAAGAATATAAATAGAGAGTGAAAGCCTCTCTATTTATCACTTGTAACATACATCATTCACTCACTCAAGTGTGGCACATTAGTGAGGAAGGAAATACACTGGGACTAGACAGAAGAAGAAGACTACTGATTTGGGGCTTTTACTGTTTTGGTGTTGATTCTATCTCTGAGGAAGTTGCGGGGTTTTCTCCTTGATGGTTTCCTCGATCAAAACTCTTTGTGTCTCTTGTCTCTTGTGATGTGCTTTTGTTATATTGTTGTGCTTGTTATTCTCTCAATAAAGATCCTAACATAATGCTAGCTTAATGTTGAAAAACTAACATGGTATCAGAGCTAACTTGAGAAGAAGACACTATGCAGCTGCGGGAACTAGGGCTTCCTAGTTTGTGGACCTTCCTCCACAGATTTTCAGCAAAAGTAAGGTGGAACAACTCTCCTCCATAGGGCACATATTTATGTCGAAACATAATCCAATTATGAGTTTTTTCAGTTTTGGACCTGTCACTAGGGTTGAAAATTAGGGATTTTTACAGAAGAGGAATTTTTCAGTGAGCCCAGGCCTGGATTGATCTCCTCCCCAAAATTGAAGTTAGGAACAAATTTCAAGGCATTTGGGTGGACAAAACTCTGGAAAAGAAAAACCCCAGTTTGCTGCTGAACCAGCTCTGCAGGATTTCAACTCAAGTTTCAGCTCCGACATCTTGAACCTGGTAAGATCTAAAATATTTTGTATTTCCATTTGAGGTTCTCATTTAAGATGTCTCATCATACCAAGCTTGATGAAAATCTTGAGGGAGTTGATAACTTCTGAGCCTGGAAGTATAGGATCTCCTTGGTCTTGGAAGAGAATGAATTAGACTCCTACATTCATGAGGAGGTTCCAGTTCTAGAGGGAGATGAGGCAAAGGCCTTACATAAGAAGAAGATGGTTATGGCAAAGA
>LPNX010649838.1:579656-593534 GCA_001517045.1 Pseudotsuga menziesii
GTGTTCCCGCCTAGATGGATGTAAGTGCCGAGCCTTTCCACAGATGATAGTAGGTGTGTCCTATCATGCTGGTGGATGTGAGTGTTGTGCCTTTTCATAGATGATAGTAGGTGTGTCCTATCATGTTGGTGACTATAAGTGAAGTGTCATTTCATAGATGATAGTAGGTGTGTCCTATCATGTTGGTGATTGTAAGTGTAGAGCCTTTTCATAGATGGTAGTAGGTGTGTCCTACCATGCTGGTGATTATAAGTGCTGAGCCTTTCCACAGATGGTAGTAGGTGTGTCCTACCATGCTGGTGATTATAAGTGCTGAGCCTTTCCACAGATGGTAGTAGGTGTGTCCTACCATGCTGGTGGATGTGAGTGTTGTGCCTTTCCACAGATGATGGTAGGTGTGTCCTATCATGTTGGTGGTTGTAAGTGCTGAGCCATTTCATAGATGATAGTAGGTGTGTCCTATCATGATAATGAATGTGAGTGCTGGGCCTTTCTGATATAATTATAGGATTAGTTCCTACATGATCAGATGTGAGTGTTGGGCATGCCTTTTTGATGAGTAGGTCAAATGTAAGTGCTGGGTGAAGACCTAAATGATGGGTAGGCCTACAACCAGCATGAAAAAGGGCTAGCTCTGTAGAACTTCCTGTGATGAGAAGAATCATGAGATAGCACCAGTGATGATCCAGATCGAGTGATGATCCAGATCTAGTGATGATGACAGCCAGTGATGATCCAGATCTAGTGATGATGACAGCCAGTGATGATCCAGATCTAGTGATGATGATCCAGCAGTGATGATCTAGATCGAGTGATGATCCAGATCCAGTCCAGTGATATTGATCCAGATCAAGAGATGATCCAGATCCAGTCCAGTGATGTTAATCCAAATCAAGAGATGATCCAGATCCAATGATGATGTCCCATGATGATCCAGATCCGATGATGAAGATGACTTGAAGAAAAGATGATCCAACTGATACAGAGAAGAAGAATAGTGCTGAAAATTGTGTCGAAAGAATACCTTCCTAGTTAAGAGGGAGTGTTGATGTATTTGTAACTTTGGAATGTATTCATCCATGTATCTTATGTATTGTAACCCGATGTTTATTCTGGGATGTTTCTATTATGTATTTGAGTCATGTTGTCATGCCCCGATGTTCCGATCGGGAGGATCAATAATGTAAACAAGTCATGTCAAGTCATTGTTAAAGTCCCCCCCAGTTTCGGGGCACTAGGGTTATTATACACTCATAGAGATGTAGGCTCTAGTAAGTAATTGTTAAGTTAGGCCGACATGATTGAGTGCACTTCAAGTGAACAAAAGAATATAAATAGAGAGTGAAAGCCTCTCTATTTATCACTTGTAACATACATCATTCACTCACTCAAGTGTGGCGCATTAGTGAGGAAGGAAATACACTGGGACTAGACAGAAGAAGAAGACTATTGATTTGGGGCTTCTACTGTTTTGGTGCTGATTCTATCTCTGCGGAAGTTGTGGGGTTTTCTCCTTTATGGTTTCCCCGATCAAAACTCTTTGTGTCTCTTGTCTCTTGTGATGTGCTTGTGTTATATTGATGTGATTGTTATTCTCTCAGTAAAGATCCTAACATAATGCTAGCTTAATGTTGAAAAACTAACATCGAATACCTGTTTTAAAGTAGAAAAATGATCCTATCATTTTTTAGAGTAAATGGTAATATCATCTAGGTAGACAATGACATAATTGTGGATCAAGCCCTTGAAAGCTATGTCCATAGCTCTCTGGAATGTGGCTCCTGCATTTATTAGTCCAAACAGAATTCATTTGTATGCGAATGTTCCCCAAGGGGTCTGGAAATAAGTTTTAAGTTGATCGTTGGGTGCAACTAGGACTTGGTTGTAGCTAGAAAAACCATCTAACAGTGAAAACATCTTCAAACTGGATTCTTTTTGTAGGATCTGCTCCGTGGAGGAACAGGATAGTTGTCTTTCTCAGAGGCCCGATTGAGATTCCTGAAGTCTACGTAAAGTATGATTTCCCCATTCTTCTTATGAACAGGAACCAAATGAGCTATCCACTGCGTGTTCTTGACGAGAAATATGATCCTAGCCGAGAGAAGCTTGTCGAGTTCTTTCTTGACAGAAGGCTCCAGACTGGGGTGCATTTTCCTCAATTTCTGTTGATCAGGTTTTACCTCAAGTTTCATGGGGATGTTATGATGCATGACGGTAGTATCGAAAGTCCTGAGTTCATCATATGTCCAAGAAAATATGTCTTTAAATTCCATGCACAGTTTAATAAAACTTCCTCTTTCGTCATGGGAACAATGTATTCCAAGATTGATAAATTGAGGCTCGTGCTATGTTCCCAAGTTGATAGGGGTGTGATTCAAGTTTGAGCTTTGAGTCTTACAGTTGATGGTCTGTCTGAATTTAGCTTGTAAATCATAGAACTTCTCAAGACTGATGACAGACTTGGGGATGATGTTAGAAGGATCAGATAAAGACTTCTCATGATCAGCTTCGTCGATAGCCATACCCTCAAAGGTATTTTGGGCTGATAGGAAGTCAAGTATTTGATGGTCATCATCAAACACCTTCCAAATTGTGACATTGTCGGGTATAGAGGGTCTGTACATAAATTCGATAGAGAAGGTTTGTGGAGAAAATCCTTCAGGCAAGATTAGTCTAGATGCAGTATTGGCTAACAGATCTGCGTCAAAATTCCATGATCTAGGAACATATTTAATATTAAATGCTGAGAAAGAATTAGTCATATCCTGAACTAATATTTGGTAATTAACTGGACATGGAGATAGAAAATGTATATGATTATGTACCCATTTCACAATTATTTCGGAGTCTCCTACGCATTCAATTGCTTTCGCTCCCATATCAATAGCTTTCCTGAGTCCTTGGACTAACACCTCGTACTCAGCCACATTATTGGTACATTCAAATTCTAACTTGCATGCGATCATGGTTTTGATCCCTTTAGGATCAATCAGTAAACATCCTGCACCTGCCATTAGAGGAAATTTGAGGTCTAAAATGGGCCTCCTAAGGGAAATGATAAAATAATAGTTAAAATAATTAAACAATAATTATCAATTTTCGAGGAAGAATGAAAAAAACTACTTTTTTGTTCGTATTTTCAACATATCTCATTGTGTTTTTACTCAAATTCTGGGCGGGAGATCTCGTTGGATGCATAATTTAATTCCACATCTAACGAGTTACAACACTGCATACTTTTGACGGACCTCAGTACCCCAAAAATAAGAAATACCTGAAAAAATGTGATGATGATGTCACCATCACGTTTTTTGAGGTATTTATTCTTTTTGGGGTACCGGGGTCCATCAAAAGTATGCAATGTGGGTACTCGTTGGATGCAGAATTAAATTCTGCATCCAACGAGATCTCCCTCCCTGAATTTGAGTAAAAACACAAGGAGATATGTCAAAAATATGAACAAAAAAGTAGTTTTCTTTTATGACAAATATGTCAATTCAACCATTATGGTTGAATCATTTTATTTAAATTCTATTGGTTCTTCAATTCCAACTCACAAAATTTATTGTTGGCACGTTTTCTTATAAGGCCCATTTTAGACCCCAAATTTCCTCTAATGTCCCTCCTTTGACCTGGAGCCATAAAAAAACAAAGTCCAAACTATAGGATCAATCCTGAAATTGGAATTTACAATATATACATTATGAAAAACAACACTAGAGAATGGGACAGATGTAAGATGAATTATCTGAGAGTGTTTCTGCTCATTCTCCATTGGTGAGACATTAGCGGGCAAGTCTCCAAAGAAAGTATCAAATGTGAAATGTTTAATTTGATTATTAAAGAAGGAGACAAATTCGTTGGAACCGTCGAGATCAGTTCCATTTTGTTTCATGAATGGTTCCCTGTCAACTTTGAGCTTGTTAGGCTGCCCATTAAGAAGCAACCACATGTGAGACCAATCAGTAGCAAAGTAACCTTTTAGTTTCTCTGACCAATATCGACTCAACCACATACCGTAAGTATTTGGAGTATCTGCAATCACAATATCGATAGTTTGATGAATCCGAGGATCTGCGAATAATCTGAGAAGAACATTCCTCAGCCTCCCTACAACTTTAACCTTGGATCTATCTAATTACACAATTTGAATAGGATAGGTTTCCCAAGTGGCATTGAGTTTCTTACACACAGCAAGGGGTATAACATTGGATGAAGCACCTGAGTCTACCATACAGTTATGCACGTTCCTGTTAAAGATTTCGAAGGTAAGTAAGAAGGGAGGAGTGCCCTTGCTTCTAGGTTTTCGATGGTTTTGTCGGGGAGAAGAATCAAAGTTATTATTTTGAGCTTCTTGGGGTTGCTTTATGATCATGCTTTTGGGTAAGGAATCCCTTATGGAAGGGATTTTGAGAAGATCAAATAAATATATGTTTTCTTTGACTCTTTTAAGGTCCTCGACCAAGTTGTATTCTAGCTCAGGGATGAGGGTGTCCGTCTGAGTTTGAGTCTTACCTTTTCTAGGGGTTTGTGTTGGAGGTGATGATTCCTGGGGAGGTGGACCTTTAGACCTAGTATTGTGTGTGTGTTGTAGGTTAAAAACCATTTCGGGTTCTTCTTCTTCTTCTTCTTCCGAAAAGAAGCTCACAGAGCTGACCTGCTGGTCATCTTCCTCTTCCTCTTAGGGAGGTTGTGAATCTTGAGTGGACTGATATTTGGAGGGTTCGGGAATGTCTAGTGTTCCTGCAGCTAAGGCTTTTAAGACAGAAAATATCTATTATGAGGTCAACCCCTCGCTGGGATTTTGAGGTGGTGGATTCTGAGGAGGTTGATTTGGCCTCCTAAAAGGTGTCCTATTGAATCCCCTATTGTTTGATTGATTTTCATTGCTTGTCTTCTTGAGATCTACCATCTCATTAGACATTATTTGGAGGTGCTTCTTCACTTCACTCATATTGACTGAATCTTGACTGGTAGCAGCAGGTTTAGGGAAACTGTCACTTTTCCTGCGCAAGGTAGACACTTGCACAGATGTGGTGTCAGGGTTGTCTTTGAGACAGAGCATGTCCCTTTCGACTTGTATGGCTTCAGAGAAGGCGTCTTGCAAGGACTCTTTGTGATCCCTTTTGACCCACATGGCTATTTGGGTTGGGATACCCTTAATATAGTATGATACCAGTAATTCCTCAACAGGAAGTACCGTATTTGGGATCCTATTCTTTAAATATGAAAACCGATGATTGTAATCTTTGACTCTTTCTTTTCCCTTAGTCTTCATGGAAGAGATCTCTATGACTAACTCCTATGGGGTCTTGTCATCCCCAAAATTTTGAGGGAAGAGTTCGGAAAACACATCCCATGACGGGATGGAGCTAGCTTCTAAGGAAAAATACCAGGTAGAATATTTTCCCTCAAATGTATAAGGGAATAGTCTGCAAAACACGTCTTCATGTATGATGTTCCTAAGTTGGATGGCTTGCATGAAGGATTTTATGTGGTCTTCCTTAGGGATTTTGTCATCTTGATTAAATTTTGGAAGCCACTTCTCGGGGTTTTTAGGTAACCTATGCTGGTCGCCTAAGTCAAGCACAACATCCCCATCTAACCATGTACTGTTGTAATGTTCGTCAGCCATAGGGATAGATTTCACTGAGGAATTTGAAGATTCAGAATATGACGATTCATTTGAAGAAGATGAAGAAGAGGGAGGAGATGGGGGTGGTCCTCCTGCTCGGATTCTATGCTGAGGAGTTGCTGAATCTCGAAAAAGGGAACCTAGATCAAAACCAGGAGTAGATGGTTCACTGAAAAGGTCGTGACGTCTCTCAGCGTTTTTGTCACCTGGACTTAGACTATCTTGATTATCGTTTTGGGGAGGATCCTGGGTGGGATGCTCTTCAGTGAATTGCCTTCGAATCTTGGCAACGTTGTGGGAATTACTCTTCAACAATTGTTCAACTGTGATGGGTCCTAGGATGGGTGATACGAGAACGTATCTGTCTGATTGGGTAGTCTGTTCTTGTCCAAGGGTAACAACGACAATGTCTGAACCTTGTGTTACTTGTTCCCCTGATGTAGATGCATAAGCGTGACTATGAGTGATGATCGAATCTCTTGCTTGAGGAAGCATATGAGTATTTCGTTTAGGCATGATGTGTTGTACCTCCTTCTAGTGCCATTTGTTGAAGCCCCAACTGTGTATGTGGCTGATTAGGGTGTCTAAGGCTTGAAACACATGAAGAAAACCCATCCAAAGGCTTCAAACAATCCCATGATGGTATTGTTCTATCCTCGAGCTGTTTGGGATGGTGATCTCCCACAGATTCTTTTGAAGCCTCCGCTGGCTTATGATTGGATTTGATCCACAGAGGATCTGTTTCCCAATTTAGGAAACAAGGCAGATGATATAAAGAACATGAAAACTTAAAACCTAACTAGGAAAGGGAACCTAATCTAGATCTAAACTACTCTGAAAAGGATATTGTGTTGATCTGCAGGTGAACCCGATGTGTAAGGAGACAAGTATTTTTCATTCAATCAACAAAAATTTAAATTAGACTAGAATCTCATCACTTAATTCATAGCTAATTAATGAAAATCAATTAGTTAGTGACTTAATATTCTATCATTTTGAATTAACTTGCATAGCACATGTAAGTTGAAAAACAAACATATTATGTTGCTGAATATTGCTGTTCAACTATTCACAGAAATAGATAAAGACAATTCATAAAATAAATTGTATGAAACTTTATCAATGCATAAATAAATAACAGAGATAAATCTGAGTTAAATAAACACATTTAATAATTGTAAATAATCAACAGCATTATATGTCCATTTGAAACAAAGAAGATTGAAATCTGTTTGAAGAAATTCATTGAGACAAAGACAAGAGATAAGAAATGATAGCATTGTATTGATTTGAAGTCCAGTAACAAATTACATAAACCATATGAACAACTAGAGGTGTTCTCTCAATATCCTGTATCAATCTTCCTTCTTCCAAAATTCCAAAAAAAAGTCCCTAATACATTCGAGATCACCCTCTTAAATAATTATTACAAAAAAAATGGATCTCCCCCTAAAGGGGATCGAAGCCTAAATAAAGCTAATATCCCAAGAAATCTCTCCACATATTCCAGATACGGAGCAATTCCTCAATATCAAGGTAACTGGCAGATTCAATTCCAAGCTCGGCATTGCACTTATAATCTTCAATCTCATTCTTAGCTAGTTTATTCCAAAATTGGATAAAGATGTGGATCTTTCTCTCCATCGCAAATGGTTGTCTGATCAACTGATGTACATCGTGGATGCTGACATGGTCAAGTTTCTTGATCTTCTCCTCTCCCTCATCTCGTCGCTGCTCCACTTTCTCAATCATCAATCCAGGTGGACATGCCTTTTCAATAAGCACCATTGCAGGAAAGGACAATTCATCCATAATGTTGTCAATTGCATAACATATTTTGCTGCAAATGGCCTGTGATTTCTTTATGGCTTTAGCTACTATCTCATCTAGGTCTTCCCAGGCTCTCAATATAGTCATGATCCTTTTAAGCTGGAAATTAGTGAGCAAAGTGACATTATATGGCTTATCTTTCATGTATCTTTGTCAGTCTACTAGTTCATCATAAGCATTCAAGGCTTGTTGTCTCTTCTCAACTAGGTATTCCAGAACAACAGACATCTTGTCAAAAACCATGTGAGTTTCAAAGATATTATCTAGAGTTTTAAATAACTCACAAACCAAATCATAATGTTCCTTGTTGGTTCGAATGGAAAGCTCTTTAGATTCTTCCTGGGAAAACTTGGAATATGAAGATGAAGCTGCACTTGCAGTTGCATCTTCACACTGTCTTTCTGACAATGCAACCTTCTGAACCAAAGTGGCATTAATAGTCTTTTCTCTTTGCAGTTCTTCACTGAGGGCAACATTATTCTCTTGAAGTTCATCACACTTGTTCTCATATTTCATTTTAAGTTGTTCCAGTTCCTCCTTCAAACTGACAATTTTTGCTTTCTGTTTATCAAATTCTCGGTTCAAAGTGTTAACAGAATCAAAATTGGCTCCTGTAAAATACCCTAAGACAATTGCAGCATCTGTGGCATATGCCCGCGGGTCACTTAATCATTGGGTCCACACAACCTCATTTGCAACAAACATGTATGTTAGCACTCAGAATGTACCCAAGTTGTGAAAGGTAGATCCCAAGGTAACAGCAAAAGCCACTTTAGAATGTATTTATGACCTAATACAATCAGAGAGGGATCTCTCACTATTTACAAAGGTTTTATACTCAAGATATTCAATCAAATACACTCAGAAGGTCAGATTTCTGATGGGACAAATAGGACAAGTTTGTTTTAAAGATTTGGTAGGACAGTCATGGAGGAGACCATTGGGAAATGGATTCAACAATCAGATCCGAAATAGGTTGCAGGAGGTAATGTTTTGAAGGTTTATGATCAGAGGCAAGGTAGGTACCATTTCCTCAGTCTTGAGGTATTAGCAGGTTGATTAGTAGACAAAGGGAGACATTCCATCCAACAAAGCACCTCTAGGGTGAATTCTACAAGACTTTAGAAGAAAATATTTTGAAAATGCTTGAACAATGGACTTAGAGCATGCAGGATGAATTCTAGCCCATACAAACTCATGCTCAAGCATGAAAGCAAATACAAAATGGAGTGGGAAACAGGATAAACAATCACATAAAAAAATTACTTACTGAAGAAAAGATGGAACAAGAATCTCTGACATGAAAAAGATTTTACATTCCTCCTCTGCAAATTTCATTCATTCACTGAAAACATGAAGCCATTACAATGTAGAGCCTCTCCGCTCTTGAAAATCCTCCCCTAACTATCAATTACATTTCCCTTTTTATAAGAAAAGTCTTTACCTAACTTAGAATTCAAAACCTAACCGAAAACAGTTACAACAAAGTTTCTCCTGCATATCTCCAATGGTGACAGTTGTGTGAAATATGGGAAGGTTTTTTATAATTGGACACATTCCCAACAAAACCCACGTCTTCATTTCTCCATAATAATCATAGTCTCCTCGAAATATTCCTTTGAAGCTGATGACTCATATAATAAAATTGTATATTTCTGAAAAAATGACCTGTAAAGATATTTAAAATTCTCCCAAATTGGGATTACTGTGTAAAAACTGAAGGAGGTTTTTTATTATAGTCCTATTGGGAATAAAAACCTCTCTCATTTTTGTCAAATTAAATTCCATTTGTCCAAAACAATTCTTTGAAGTTGCTGGCTGAAATAGTCCTTTGGAAAACATGAAAACTGGCCTGTACAACTGATTTTGTTGCTGCTAAACCATAGCACCTGTGTGAAAAATGAAAGAGGTTATTGTATAAAGTTACGTTTTGAAGAAAATCCTCTCCCAGTTTCACAAAATACGTCTTCATTTGATCTAAACAATTATTTTTGTTGGAAGACTAGAACAGTCATTTCGAAATCTGAATATTTTCCCTCTGACGATGACTTTGCTGCTCCCAATATGTATCACCTGGGTAAAAAATGAGAGAGTTTATTGTAGATACCAATGTTATGATGAAAAACCTCTTTCAGTTTTTGAAATTTATTCTTCGTTTGCTGGAAACAATTCATTGAAGAAAATGACTAAAACAGTCATTTTTTAGAAAATATGCTATGTTGCTTTTGAATCTTTGAACCGTTTATTGCAAGAGAACACACACCATTTGTCCTTGTATATATTTCTGCAACTCTTCTGGGCTGGTAGATTCAGACCCATACCCACAAGCACGAGTAGCAGCACCACTATAAGCATAAGAAGCAAAGGATGCATTATGGTATATAGAAGTACTAGTTTTTGATTGATTCGGTCGAAGTATCAGTAGTCTCAGTAGCATACACATATCCAGTAGCAGAGCTTAGTCGATTGAGCTATAGATTCTGCAGAGACAGTGGACTGTCTCTTCCCTTCAGCACGCAGCACAAATGAAATTATTTTTAAAACAAAGTAAAAAACCAAGTCAAAATTATTTATAAAGGACCCCATTCCGGAGCCTCCTTTCAAAATTAACCCTCGTGCAGTTTTCAGCTCCGGAATCATCCACAGCCGTCGATGTGATAGATATTTATTTGTCAGCCGTTAGATTGGGTGACACGTACCGAATTCCGCTGGGAGTTTGGGACTTATCCCCCGTGCAAGTTTCAACTCCGGAATCAGTCCCAACCATTGATTATTCTGCCTTTAACTTTCAACCGTAGGCTCAAGCACTATGTAATGAATTCCGCTGGGCTCCTTTCTTTTATCCAACGTGCAAGTTTGGGATCCGAAATTTGTAATAACCATTGATTTATTTTTCACTTTATTTTTTAACCGTCGGATGAGCTTACCCATATACATTCCGCTGAGCACTTTTTGATTTAATTAATGTGCAACTTTACCCTCCGGAAATGATATTACCCGTTGATTTAAGTTTCACTTTTTACCTTAGCCACCAGATTATTTTATTTGCTAATGTTTTGATTATACCTTAAGAAAGGTAATAAATCATATTTAGCGCGTAAACCTTTATTTAATCTTGGTTTGGTGAATAAAGCCCGCTCTTTGACTTTAGAATATTCAAAACTATTAATTTTTGAAAATAAATAAGATAAAATCTTTATAAAACCCATTTTTTTAGGTTTCATTAAAAAATTAATAAAAAAATTTGCTCCATTTGTGAAAATTATTTCTAAAATTCCTTTAACTCCTCTTCTTTGCCAACCTGGACATATCTTAATGAGAAAAAATTTGGAAACCAACTCAATCACCCATGAGAACTTAAAATTTTGAAGGCAATAGGACCAATTCCAACAGAAATAAATTCAGTGTTAACAACTGGCTCCAACTAGGGATGCTATCCTCCCTGTGAGGTAGCAAAGAACCCCGTAGACCACGTGCCAAATCCATTGGGTTTCTCTTAACCTTTCTTTGAAATCCTCAACCTGTTTTGAACTGAACCATCAACTGAAACCATTTTGCAACCAAATCCCACTCTGTCAACCTGTAACTTGTAACTGAATTGCACTTGAAACTGAAACCAAACTGAAAACTGCTAAAAGAGATGCTCACCATGTCGAGCTTATTCTTGCCTACCTATCCTACTTAACTAAGCACAAATTCCCAATCAAGCAAAATCTGACTTCCAATGAAGCCAATCAAGCAATTTATCCAATAATTCCATTTCTTCCTCATGCTTGATCAAAATTAGAACATAAGAACAAAATAGATGAAAAATTTGTCCCTTGCTGCAAACATATAACCAACTACTCCATCTGAAATATTTATCCATGTATTCTGCTACTGGATCATAAAAAACCTGACAAATTTCAAAATACTCAATCACTTGTTTGTCATGACAAGGCTGTCCAAAAAGTAACTCCCCTTGCATACTGTCAAACCGATCTTTAGAATAGCTTTGAGAGGAATTCTCATGATTGTATTTCAATGATATATCAACAACTTCATTTGATATTTCTACGTTTACAACTCCATTATTCTCAAACACTTCAAGAGGAATATCATTTTGTTCTTCAACAAGATTAAGCAGAAATATGTCTTCTTGACAAAATGTTTCTGAATTGGAAAGATTTAAAGAAACATCCCATTGGGAGTCCTCATCTCCTTCTTTGTGATCCCTTTGATTATTGCACATTGTTGGTTCTTTCACATACTGAGATTGATGGCATGATTGCTCTTCATTTTCATTATATATAAGTAGGCTAAAATTTTCTTTACAACCATCACTAACATAATTTTCAACAAGCTGACCACAATCATCAGAAAAACCATCAAGAGTACAACCGTCTTCTTTCACATCAATAGGCTGTTCATCTTCATGCTCATATCTTTTTTCCAATTCTAATCCAACGGCTGATTTCTCTTTAATTGCATTTTCAGAAAATAAATATGTGGAGGGACTATAAGACTGAAAATCAGAATTCTTTATGTAATCACCCACAGAAGCATTAGAATTTAGAGGAAATTGCTGCTGCAAAAATGAATTTTCTGATTGGGAATAAGCAGCCTCATCTTGAAACAAAACTTCAGAAGTTGAGTAATATGAAGAAGGGTTTGATTGACCATCCCAACTTCCCTCTTGGTCACACAAAGAATGATAAGACTGCTGCAAATTATCATCTACTTCAGCAAAATAAATGTAGCTGCTCGAATCAGAGTTTTGGCTCATGTCTTTTTTAGTAGAGGAAGAAATTATTAACTGCTGAGATTTTTCTTGAATGTGAAGACAACTAATTTGTGTTTCTTTTTTCTGAAATGGGTTCTCATATAAAATTTCTAAAAGCTCTTCATCCACTAACTCATCATCACTATACAATTTTTCCAAATCTTCAATGAAACCTTTAGCATGCATACAACAATCTTGAACCAGCAACAAGGAGGGGTATTGGCTTTGGTAATGTTCATGAAATACTGTATGAAAATCAGTAAGGGAAGATAAACTTTTTGATGGTAACCCGTCATACCATGACTTTGCATCTCCTTCTAGAGTAGCCATGAACATTTTCATTAAAGAATCCTCATGCAATTTAACTCCCAACTTATGTATATGTATATGAAATCTAACTAAATGAAGGGTGTTAGAATAATCCGTCGGGATTATCGTAAATAGATAGGAATATGAATAGATAGGAAGGTGAAAAGGCTGGTTTTCAACCGCCACATCTAATGTATAAATAATAGCTTTTGGCAATGTAATAAACATCGAATCGGGAGTTATACCTAACAACTGGTATCAGAGCAGGGCTGTCTGCCATAACTCCTGCTGCATTTCTGTCCATTGTCATTCTGCTTGCCAGTCCATTGCCAGAATGCTCCATCAGTCTGCCAGTGGAATCGCATGCATTGTATGCGTTACATTTCCCTCACGCTAAGTTTTTCTTGTGCTGCGATTTTGTTGAGATTCTTCCACTGAACGCAGAAACCCTAATTTTTGCTGTGTTTTAACATCCCATTTTCAATATAGTGTGCCCAGACTTGTGAAGATTGCGCCCTCTTGTAGTGTCCTTCCACATTGCCAGAGAGATGCGATTTCAAATGGTTCTCTTCCATGAAGAGACTGCTGAGTAAGAGCCAGTGTTGAAGACAGAAGGGTGAAGGCGCTGTGTGATAATCATCATTTGAGTGATAATCTTCTGTCTGCTGAGTAAGAGCCAGTGTTGAAACTATGTGTGATAATCATCATTTGAATATCACTTCATGTATTCCACGTTTGCAGGATCGTTGGTGACCACTGCGGACCATTTATCTTTTGGGCCTCTGAACACCAAAATTTTCTGTCTTTAATGGAGGTCCTCGTATGTGCTTGGGAAAAGAATTTGCTTATTTGCAAATGGAATACGTAGCGGTGTCTGTGTTGTATTGCTTTAAAGTTAGAGCTGCTGATAATATTGAAAATGTGAAATCGAAGCTTGGAGCGACTCTTTACATGAAAGGCGTGTTCAAAGTGAAGCTACATGCCAGGCGAAGCGAATCCTGAGAATTTTTGTAATAAATATTGGCTTATGCATTCACCCGGAGACTGAATGGTGAAGCTGTGCTTGAAGACTGAACCCGTGGAGAACCGCCTGTCTGCGTTGGAGATAATGCATTTTGGGAACGCATAAACCCTAATTTTACCCTAGTTTTATGCGGGAAGTTTAATGTGACATTTTCTTTTGCATGAAGACTTGAAGAGCCTGCGTGAAGAGGTGAAGAGACTACTGACTGAGTTTTATGCTGCTGAAGACTGCGTTGATCATCTAAGAGCTGCGATGGTCATGTTGTAAGAGCTGCGACTTGTGATTACCTGCGTGGAGCTGTGAGCTGTGACCTGCGAG
>LPNX010649838.1:596130-613938 GCA_001517045.1 Pseudotsuga menziesii
ATAGTATGGCCGAGGAAGATACTTGAAGATTTGCAAGAAAAACAAGAGAACTCCACTCCATTGTTGGTCGACAATACTTCTGCAATCAAGCTGGCTAAGAATCCTAGATTCCATGATCGAACCAAACACATCAACACAAAGTATCATTTGATTCGACATCATGTAGAGGCCAAAACAGTCCATCTTTGACATTGTTCCATGAATGATCAAGTTGCAGACATCTTCACCAAAGCGCTTGGACGAGAAAAGTTTGAAAAATTCAAAAACATGCTCGGACTTACGAACATCCCTTCGGATTAAGAGGGGGATTGTTAGAATAATCCGTCGGGATTATTGTAAATAGATAGGAATATGAATAGATAGGAAGGTGAAAAGGCTGGTTTTCAACCGCCACATCTAATGTATAAATAATAGCTTTTGGCAATGTAATAAACATCGAAACGGGAGTTATACCTAACAAAGGGCAACATCATCATTCTTTTGATCTTTAAACTTTGGAAGACCTATTTGCCAATCCACTTTAGGTATTCGATTTGGAAAACCAAGAATGTGAGCACGATTCATAGGAGCATACCTTGTAGACAAAGAACTCATATTGACGACTGAATAAACTGAATCAACTTCTTCAAACTTTGCAATCTTTTGACAGTGGAGTCGCCATAGGAATTCTGAAAACTGGATTCTTCAAAGATGGAGTCGCCAGGTGAAATACGCACAACCTTGCTGATATCTAACTCTTGTTCACCGTCAACAGTCAAATCTGAAAGTATGTCATTTATACCCAAGGAATATTTGAACCTTCGTTCCCCGGCAATGGCGCCAGTTTTTTAGCACTCAGAATGTACCCAAGTTGTGAAAGGTAGATCCCAAGGTAACAGCAAAAACCACTTTAGAATGTATTTATGACCTAATACAATTAGAGAGGGATTTCTCACTATTTACAAAGGTTTTATACTCAATATATTCAATCAAATACACTCAGAAGGTCAGATTTCTGATGGGACAAATAGGACAAGTTTGTTTTAAAGACTTGGTAGGACAGTCATGGAGGAGACCATTGGGCAATGGAGTCAACAATCAGATCTGAAATAGGTTGCAGGAGGTAAGGTTTTGAAGGTTTATGATCAGAGGCAAGGTAAGCACCATTTCCTCAGTCTTGAGGTATTAGCAGGTTGATTAGTAGACAAAGGGAGACATTCCATCCAACAAAGCACCTCTAGGGTGAATTCTGCAAGACTTTAGAAGAAAATATTCTGAAAAGGCTTGAACAATGGACTTAGAGCATGCATGATGAATTCTATCCCATACAAACTCATGCTCAAGCATGAAAGCAAATACAAAATGGAGTGGGAAACAGGATAAACAATCACATAAAGAAATTACTTACTGAAGAAAAGATGGCACAAGAATCTCTGACATGAAAAAGATTTTACATTCCTCCTCTGCAAATTTCATTCATTCACTGAAAACATGAAGCCATTACAATGTAGAGCTTCTCCGCTCTTGAAAATATTCCCCTAACTATCAATTACATTTCCCTTTTTATAAGAAAAGTCTTTACCTAACTTAGAATTCAAAACCTAACAGAAAACAGTTACAACAAAGTTTCTCCTGCATATCTCCAATGGTGACAGTTGTGTGAAATCTGAGAGAGTTTTTTATAATTGGACACGTTCCCAACAAAACCCACGTCTTCATTTCTCCATAATAATCATAGTCTCCTCGAAATATTCCTTTGAAGCTGATGACTCATATAATAAAATTGTATATTTCTGGAAAAATGACCTGTAAAGATATTTAAAATTCTCCCAACCTGGGATTACTGTTTAAAAAATGAAGGAATTTTTTGATTATAGTCCTGTTAGGAATAAAAACCTCTCTCAGTTTTGTCAAATTAAATTCCATTTGTCCAAAACAATTCTTTGAAGTTGCTGGCTGAAATAGTCCTTTGGAAAACATGAAAATTGGCCTGTACAACTGATTTTGTTGCTGCTAAACCATAGCACCTGTGTGAAAACTGAAAGAGTTTATTGTATATAGTTACGTTGTGAAGAAAATCCTCTCCCAGTTTCACAAAATACATTTTCATTTGATCTAAACAATTATTTTTGTTGGATGACTAGAACAGTCATTTCGAAATCTGAATATTTTCCCTCTGAAGATGACTTGCTTCTCCCAATCTGTATCACTTGGGTAAAAACTGAGAGAGGTTATTGTAGATACCGATGTTATGATGAAAAACCTCTTTCAGTTTTTGAAATTTCTTCTTCGTTTTCTGGAAACAATTCGTTGAATAAAATGACTAAAACAGTCATTTTTTAGAAAATATGCTATGTTGCTTTTGAATCTTTGAACCGTTTACTGCAAGAGAACACACACCATTTGTCCTTGTATATATTTCTGCAACTCTTCTGGGCTGGTAGATTCAAACCCATACCCACAAGCACGAGTAGCAGCACCACTATAAGCATAAGAAGCAAAGGATGCATTATGGTATATAGAAGTACCAGTTTTTGATTGATTCAGTCGAAGTATCAGTAGTCTCAGTATCATACACATATCCAGTAGCAGAGCTTAGTCGATTGAGCTATAGATTCTGCAGAGACAGTGGATTGTCTCTTCCCTTTAGCACACGGCACAAATGAAATTATTTTTAAAACAAATTCAAAAACCAAGTCAAAATTATTTATAAAGGACCCCATTCCGGAGCCTCCTTTCAAAATTAACCCTCGTGCAGCTTTCAGCTCCGAAATCATCCACAGCCGTCGATGTGATAGATATTTATTTGTCAGCCGTTAGATTGGGTGACACGTACCGAATTCCGCTGGGAGTCTGGGACTTATCCCTCGTGCAAGTTTCAACTTCGGAATCAGTCCCAACCTTTGATCATTCTGCCTTTAACTTTCAACCGTTGGATCAAGCACTATGTAATGAATTTCGCTGGGCTCCTTTCTTTTATCCAACGTGCAAGTTTGGGCTCCAGAATTTGTAATAACCATTGATTTATTTTTCACTTTATTTTTTAACCGTCGGATGAGCTTACCCATATACATTCCGCTGAGCACTTCTTGATTTAATTAATGCGCAACTTTACCCTCCGGAAATGATATTACCCGTTGATTTAAGTTTCACTTTTTACCTTAGCCACCGAATTATTTTATTTGCTAATGTTTTGATTATACCTTAAGAAAGGTAATAAATCATATTTAGCGCGTAAACCTTTATTTAATCTTGGTTTGGTGGATAAATCCCACTCTTTGACTTTAGAATATTCAAAACTATTAATTTTTGAATATAAATAAGATAAAATCTTTATAAAACCCATTTTTTTAGGTTTCATTCAAAAATTAATAAAAAATTTTGCTCCATTTGCGAAAATTATTTCTAAAATTCCTGTAACTCCTCTTCTTTGCCAACCTGGACATATCTTAATGAGAAAAAATTTGGAAACCAACTCAATCACCCATGAGAACTTAAAATTTTGAAGGTAATAGGACCAATTCCGACAGAAATAAATTCAGTGTTAACAACTGGCTCCAACTAGGGATGCTATCCTCCCTGCGAGGTAGCAAAGAACCCCGTAGACCACGTGCCAAATCCATTGGGTTTCTCGTAACCTTTCTCTGAAATCCTCAACCTGTTTTGAACTGAACCATCAACTGAAACCATTTTGCAACCAAATCCCACTCTGTCAACCTGTAACTTGTAACTGAATTGCACTTGAAACTGAAACCAAACTGAAAACTGCTGAAAGAGATGCTCACCATGTCGAGCTTATTCTTTCCTACCTATCCTACTTAACTAAGCACAAATGCCCAATCAAGCAAAATATGACTTCCAATGAATCCAATCAAGCAATTTATCCAATAATTCCATTTCTTCCTCATGCTTGATCGAAATTAGAACATAAGAACAAAATAGATGAAAATTTTGTCCCTTGCTGCAAACATATAACCAACTACTCCATCTGAAATATTTATCCATGTATTCTGCTACTGGATCATAAAAAACATGACAAATTTCAAAATACTCAATCACTTGTTTGTCATGACAAGGCTGTCCAAAAAGTAACTCCCCTTGCATACTGTCAAACAGATCTTTAGAATAGCTTTGAGAGGAATTCTCATGATTGTATTTCAATGATATATCAGCAACTTCATTTGATATTTCTACGTTTACAACTCCATTATTCTCAAGCACTTCAAGAGGAATATCATTTTGTTCTTCAACAAGATTAAGCAGAAATATGTCTTCTTGACAAAATGTTTCCGAATTGGAAATATTTAAAGAAACATCCCATTGGGAGTCCTCGTCTCCTTCTTTGTGATCCCTTTGATTATTGCACATTGTTGGTTCTTTCACATACTGAGATTGATGGCATGATTGCTCTTCATTTTCATTATATATAAGTAGGCTAAAATTTTCTTTACAACCATCACTAACATAATTTTCAACAAGCTGACCACAATCATCAGAAAAACCATCAAGAGTATAACCGTCTTCTTTCACATCAATAGGTTGTTCATATTCATGCTCATATTTTTTTTCCAATTCTAATCCAAGGGCTGATTTCTCTTTAATTGTATTTTCAGAAAATAAATATGTGGAGGGACTGTAAGACTGAAAATCAGAATTCTTTATGTAATCACCCACAGAAGCATTAGAATTTAGAGGAAATTGCTGCTGCAAAAAGGAATTTTCTGATTGGGAATAAGCAGCCTCATCTTGAAACAAAAATTCAGAAGTTGAGTAATATGAAGAAGGGTTTGATTTACCATCCCAACTTCCCTCTTGGTCACACAAAGAATGATAAGACTGCTGCAAACTATCATCTACTTCAGCAAAAGAAATGTAGCTGCTCGAATCAGAGTTTTGGCTCATGTCTTTTTTAGTAGAGGAAGAAATTATTAACTGCTGAGATTTTTCTTGAATGTGAAGACAACTAATTTGTGTTTCTTTTTTCTGAAATGGGTTCTCATATAAAATTTCTAAAAACTCTTCATCCACTAACTCTTCATCACTATACAATTTTTCCAAATCTTCAATGAAACCTTTAGCATGCATACAACAATCTTGCACCAGCAACAAGGAGGGGTATTGGCTTTGGTAATGTTCATGAAATACTGTATGAAAATCAGTAAGGGAAGATAAACTTTCTGATGGTAACCCTTCATACCATGACTTTGCATCTCCTTCTAGAGTAGCCATGAACATTTTCATTAAAGAATCCTCATGCAATTTAACTCCCAGCTTATGTATATGTATATGAAATCTAACTAAATGAAGGGCAACATCATCATTCTTTTGATATTTAAACTTTGGAAGACCTGTTTGCCAATCCACTTTAGGTATTCGATTTGGAAAACCAGGAATGTGAGCACGATTAATAGGAGCATACCTTGTAGACAAAGAACTCATATCGACGACTGAATAAACTGAATCAACTTCTTCAAACTTTGCAATCTTTTGACAGTGGAGTCGCCATAGGAATTCTGAAAACTGGATTCTTCAAAGATGGAGTCGCCAGGTGAAATATGCACAACCTTGCTGATATCTAAATCTTGTTCACCATCAACAGTCAAATCTGAAAGTATGTCGTTTATACCCAAGGAATATTTGAACCTTCGTTCCCTGGCAACGGCGCCAGTTTGTTAGCACTCAGAATGTACCCAAGTTGTGAAAGGTAGATCGCAAGGTAACAACAAAAACCACTTTAGAATGTATTTCTGACCTAATACAATCAAAGAGGGATCTCTCACTATTTACAAAGGTTTTATACTCAAGATATTCAATCAAATACACTCAGAAGGTCAGATTTCTGATGGGACAAATAGGACAAGTTTGTTTTAAAAACTTGGTAGGACCGTCATGGAGGAGACCATTGGCCAATGGATTCAACAATCAGATCTGAAATAGGTTGCAGGAGGTAAGGTTTTGAAGGTTTATGATCAGAGGAAAGGTAGGCACCATTTCCTCAGTCTTGAGGTATTAGCAGGTTGATTAGTAGACAAAGGGAGACATTCCATCCAACAAAGCACCTCTAGGGTGAATTCTGCAAGACTTTAGAAGAAAATATTGTGAAAATGCTTGAACAATGGACTTAGAGCATGCAGGATGAATTCTAGCCCATACAAACTGATGCTCAAGCATGAAAGCAAATACAAAATGGAGTGGGAAACAGGATAAACAATCACATAAAGAAATTACTTACTGAAGAAAAGATGGCACAAGAATCTCTGACATGAAAAAGATTTTACATTCCTCCTCTGCAAATTTCATTCATTCAATGAAAACATGAAGCCATTACAATGTAGAGCCTCTCCGCTCTTGAAAATCCTCCCCTAACTATCAATTACATTTCCCTTTTTATAAGAAAAGTCTTTACCTAACTTAGAATTCAAAACCTAACCGAAAACAGTTACAACAAAGTTTCCTCTGCATATCTCCAATGGTGATAGCTGTGTAAAATATGGGAGAGGTTTTTTATAATTGGACATGTTCCCAACAAAACCCACGTCTTCATTTCTCCATAATAATCATACTCTCCTCGAAATATTCCTTTGAAGCTGATGACTCGTATAATAAAATTGTATATTTCTGGAAAAATGACCTGTAAAGATATTTAAAATTATCCCAACCTGGGATTACTGTGTAAAAACTGAAGGAGGTTTTTGATTATCGTCCTGTTAGGAATAAAAACCTCTCTCAGTTTTGTCAAATTAAATTCCATTTGTCCAAAAAAATTCTTTGAAGTTGTTGGCTAAAATAGTCCTTTGGAAAACATGAAAATTGGCCTGTACAACTGATTTTGTTGCTGCTGAACCATAGAACCTGTGTGAAAAATGAAAGAGGTTATTGTATATAGGTACGTTGTGAAGAAAAACCTCTCCTAGTTTCCCAAAATACATCTTAATTTTATCTAAACAATTATTTTTGTTGGATGACTAGAACAATCATTTCGAAATCTGAATATTTTCCCTCTGAAGATGACTTTTCTGCTCCCAATGTGTATCACCTGGGTAAAAATTGAGAGATTTTATTGTAGATACCGATTTTATGATGAAAAACCTCTTTCAGTTTTTGAAATTTCTTCTTCGTTTGCTGGAAACAATTCGTTGAAGAAAATGACTAAAACAATCATTTTTTAGAAAATATGCTATGTTTCTTTTGAATCTTTGAACCGTTTACTGCAAGAGAACACACACCATTTGTCCTTGTATATATTTCTGCAACTCTTCTGGGCTGGTAGATTCAGACCCATACCCACAAGCACGAGTAGCAGCACCACTATAAGCATAAGAAGCAAAGGATGCATTATGGTATATAGAAGTACCAGTTTTTGATTGATTCGGTCGAAGTATCAGTAGTCTCAGTAGCATACACATATCCAGTAGCAGAGCTTAGTTGATTGAGCTATAGATTCTTCAGAGACGGTGGACTGTCTCTTCCCTTCAACACGCGGCATAAATGAAATTATTTTTAAAACAAAGTAAAAAACCAAGTCAAAATTATTTATAAAGGACCCCATTCCGAAGCCTCCTTTCAAAATTAACCCTCGTGCAGTTTTCAGCTCCGGAATCATCCACAGCCGTCGATGTGATAGATATTTATTTGTCAGCCGTTAGATTGGGTGACACGTACCGAATTCCGCTGGGAGTCTGGGACTTATCCCCCGTGCAAGTTTCAACTCCGGAATCAGTCCCAACCATTGATTATTCTGCCTTTAACTTTCAATCGTTGGATCAAGCACTATGTAATGAATTCCTTTGGGCTCCTTTCTTTTATCCAACGTGCAAGTTTGGGCTCCGGAATTTGTAATAACCATTGATTTATTTTTTACTTTATTTTTTAACCGTCGGATGAGCTTACCCATATACATTCCGCTGAGCACTTTTTGATTTAATTAATGCGCAACTTTACCCTCCGGAAATGATATTACCCGTTGATTTAAGTTTCACTTTTTACCTTAGCCACCGGATTATTTTATTTGCTAATGTTTTGATTATACCTTAAGAAAGGTAATAAATCATATTTAGCGCGTAAACCTTTATTTAATCTTGGTTTGGTGAATAAAGCCCGCTCTTTGACTTTAGAATATTCAAAACTATTAATTTTTGAATATAAATAAGATAAAATCTTTATAAAACCCATTTTTTTAGGTTTCATTCAAAAATTAATAAAACATTTTGCTCCATTTGTGAAAATTATTTCTAAAATTCCTTTAACTCCTCTTCTTTTCCAACCTGGACATATCTTAATGAGAAAAACTTTGGAAACCAACTCAATCACCCATGAGAACTTAAAATTTTGAAGGCAATAGGACCAATTCCGACAGAAATAAATTCAGTGTTAACAATGTCCATACCACTTTGATCCATGTTCCTCTTCTTACCTTTCTTCACCACTGATCTATCAACTTTGATGTATCGATATTCTCCGAGGGATACCACAAAATCTTCATTGAATTCATCCCTTATATCATCAATGGGGGGTATACTAATGCCTGTGGATATTAGAGAAGTGGTTTGAGTTGTGGTGTGAGAAGGTATAGTCATAGTAATAGGAGAAGTGGATGGAGAAGGGCTAACATTCTGAGCAGGAATTACTCCAGGAGCTGAAGAAATGTCAAGAATTGAAGTTTCAGTTGATGAATCTTGAAAAGTAGTGGTCTCGAGTGATGATGGTGAAATTGCTGAAGTTTTTTCAGTCACAAGGGATGACACTGAGCTGAATGAAGGGATATTCAATTGATTTTTGAAAACTGGAGGTACAATAGATGAAGGAATGGGCATATCCACAGAAATGGGTGTAATAGATTCAGGTAGACAAGTAGCATTTTGATAAAGCTGGGTCATAAAAATTGTCACGGTAGAACCAACAGATAATGAAGATAAAGCTATTATTGATGAGATAACTAAAGCAGAAGGGGAAGGGCCAGACTGAGAAGAAAGTTGAGATTGTAAGGGGGGTGATGAAGGATTTTCATTGCTACCATTGGTGGAATTTAGTAAATCATTACCATTTCCAACTTCAACAGTCATAGGAACAGGGGAAACCCTCTCATGTTCTTCCTCTGAATGAGTCAAGCCTATAGTAGAGGCGGGAACAGATGAAATTAAAGCTTCTAGCCATTTGAGAGGTTCCCGTTCGATTTGTGCTAGTACAGATTGAGTATTTTCAACCACAGTGGTCACCTAAGCATCTTCAGTTGGCTGAGAGGTTGTAACTCCCTGATTGTCTAGTGCTAAAGTCATTTGCTCAGTCTCTATTTGATCTACTCTAAAATGTGCAAATAGGCCTTGACCTGTTGCTCCACAATTGTCTGGGGAACTTCTTCCATGGGAGCCTTCCCTTTACCTATGTCTAAACTGGGTTCTGTGGATGTATTGGTGGATGACAGAGCCTCCTTTGCCGTAGCTTTAGCTTCCCTACTTTCCCTATCTTTTATTACCTTTTCCTGAATGTCTAACTCCATGGACCTGTAATGCCGAACTCTGTCCCATATTTACTTTTGGTATTGCAATATATGACTTTGTTCTTCCTTTCTTTTAGCCCCCGCCAAGACTTCATAAAAAGTATCAACTCCCTGATATATGAAGTCATCCGGAGTTTCTTCATGAGCATATCATGTTTTAAAATGGTTCTGTTTGAGGTGGAGGTCAACCATCCCTTTGGGATCATGCTGCCTTTTACTAGCAAAGCCAAGCTTGAGTGACACTATGTGGTCACTAAGCTCTGATGCCCAAGTAGAAGTAGGTATGCTCAAAGATCCAAGGGTTATAGGAAACTTGGGCCAAACCTTCCTCTTAGGTGCAACACATTTTTTGTAAATCCCTTCTGTGACTGTTTGAAATGAAATCTCTTCAAGGACCAACCTATTTGGCATGACCTTAGGCAACATATGGGCATCATTGTTACCAAAAACCATAATATAGGTGAATGATTCATCAACATACCAATATCCCATGGTGGCTATGAGGGCTTTAACTTCAAGTGAGAATGCATGAGCTTTCTTGTTAAAAATATGGAAATAGACTCGGCCGAGGATACTCTCACATATATCATAAAACCTGGTTACATAATTTGTATCCCATAGCTTAGAATGATAAATATGCATAGACGGGGATGGTAATTCCCAACTCCATCCCATATTGGGGAAGCGGAATTCGACACAAAAAATATCCACAATGAAAGAAAAAAGATAAAAGTTGGGCTTCTTTGTTGCAATGGCTTTCTGGAACTCGTGTATGCCATTTTTGAGTTCAAGTGAGAGGATTGAATCCCAAGGGAAGGATTCACCCGTAGTTATGACGTGGTAAGCAATGGAGGCCCATTCTTTCTTGAAGTAAGAATAGTTGGGGAGACCATAAAGCCTGCATAACATTGCTGCAAGTAGGGAATAAGGCTCCTTGAACCATTCAATGGGGTAAAGGTCGTCTTTCCTCTAGGAGAACTTGCATGGTTTAGCCATCCATGATTTCAGCATTTGGTCGAAATTAAACCTAGACTTAGCAGCATTAATAAATTCTGCATCGAGGAGCTGCGTGAAATGTTTGAGGGTGTAAATTCTCGCAAAGGTTTAAGAGCAGAAATTGGCCAATTGCGTTCCAATACTGGTGTTAAAGGAACAGTATTTCAGGTTAGAGTGATCTATAATCCATCTAACTGCATCGTTATAAGTGAGGATGGCCGATCTAGCAGCAATCATATGAAGGCCAGAGTCCCTAATTCTCTCATAAATTATTTGGTTACTCTGGAAGTCTGAAAGGTCATTATTATCAAATATGGAATAAACTTGAGACCAATCCAACTGGTAGGTTTCAGACACTCACCCACTGGTGTCAAAAAAGACACCAAAGTTCGGGTCTTTCGTAAACATGTCTTTCTAGAGGTTTTTGCTCCTGGTATTATGAGGTGTTTTGGATGTTGCCATGTCCTGTTCTAATGCTGACACCGGTAATTAAACCGAATTATAAAGAAAGCACAGTAAGCAATTCAAATTGTGAGAAAATGACTTGATAACCAACCTGAAATCGTAGCGAAGACTATCGAAATCGCTCGGTAAAATTTGGATGTAAATTCAAGCAGGAGAGCAAATTACCATGGTAAAAATAGTGAAAAAATCATAAATAAGACCACCATATTTATAATTCATGGGTAATAATACAGATTGTAGGATTAGAGTGAAAAGAACGGTCAGGATAAGGTTTTGCAGGATGCGGGGCCAAGCATGAAATTCAAAATTTTTATTAATCATTCTGTTACCCGCATTCCGCATTTTGTGGGATGCAGGTTGCAGATACCCGCAAACAAAATGATTAATAAATGACAACTCCTGCATCCCGCATTCCGCATTTGTGGGATTCGGGTTGCAGGAAGAGAAAAATCGAAATATCCAACTAAAAGATCCCGCATTCTGCAACTTGCGAGTTGCGGGATACGAGACAGACAAAAAATTTAAAACAAATAATATTTCCACATCTTAAAACAAACACATCAAGCATGACTTTTCTTTGAAAATTGGTTAAGTTAGGGAATCCCATGAGTCAATAAAAAATGTAACAGAAGCCTACAAGGTCATGAAGGATCCTACCAAGATACCTTCATATGTGTGATTGGGATCTCGTGTCAAAATAACATGGGATCTATTGTATCGACAACAATACCCTAGGTATATTCGGCTTCCTAATGGTTCAAAAGTAGTCACTCGGCCACCAAGGCTATATGAGGCTTGAGTATTGGGGAAGTACCCCTCACTTCATGGCACATGTAAAACTGCTAACCGCTTGGCCAAAAACGACAGCTCTTTGGTTTTCCTCACGGATGGGAATCTAGTCAATCTGGTTGGGGTCATTGACCTTTTCGCTTGGCAAGTCCTTTCAATGGCCTGCTACTTCGGGGTTCCTATGGTACTCCTCACAATGAATTTTAGGGCTATGCCCAATTACTTCCCACAGTTAAGTGGATAGGGTTTATTCCCTGATCCGAATGAATAATACCGTTGCAAGAAGAAGAACAATTGTAAGGCTCACAACGCTAGGAAGCACAGCAGAGAAAAAAAAATAAAAATTCCAGAAATTCCACCCAACGAGCCCAAGAAAGTGCTATGATACCTGATGTGGAGAACCTCTTGCAATAAACAATGAGAATGCACGATATAACAAAAATTATGGATCACAGAAGAGATTTTATTAATCGCAGGCCACTTCGAGGGGGCAACCTCCTTTGAGCAAGATCAATACAAAATAACTCTTTGATGCTTTCATTAGCCTTAACACATACTTATATACTAAGTATAATCTAAACAACTATTACTCCTCGTGAATGTGGGATAATGCAACATATTAATTGGACGACTTAACAACTATTACATACTCCCCATGAATGTGGGATAATACAACATACTAATGGGATGACTTACAAAGCATATGCGTTCGACAAAATATACTAACAAAATAAAGAGGGGGTTTGACACGGGTTCTTAACAATTTGAAGCTGTTCCATAATAGTGCAAATAATCAGTTTAGGTACAGGTTTTCGATCCTCAAAAATATACTTCTTCCTGGAGATCCAAATGTTCCATGCCATAATCAGCGGTAAGTATAATAGTGCTCTTTCATTGCTCATCCATTTGTCCCAATTATGCCTGAAAGTGTGTTCATTCAAGTATATAGGACGATGGAGAGCCATACTGAGTCCCATAATAATCTCCTTAGCAAACCTACAGTCCGAAAAGAGGTGGTCAACAGTTTCGGCCCCATCAAAGCACAAACAATAGTAATTGGGACCACTCCAACCTTTTTTGCATAGTGTATCCCAGGTGTTGATACAGTTGGAGAGACAGAGCCAAGCAAAACAAATAATTTTCAAAGGAAGGTTAAACTTCCATAATTTTATCAGAGAAGTATCACGGCATACGGAACTGGAACTGTTTGCAATCAACTCATAAGCCAAGCTTGCGGTGACCTTACCTGTCTTTTTGTTAAACAGCCAAACCAGAGAGTCCACATTGTTACTTAGTTGAATACAACCATGGGAAAGACCTCTAATATAGTTTGTCCAGATCTCTTTCTAGGAACCATCAATGTCCAGATCAGAAGCTAATAGCCAGTGCTGATGACCAAAGTCTGTGTATCGCGCTTGATTTAGTGTGGTGCTGCCATAATCCTCCAAGTAGCTTTTGAGGTCTTTCGAGAGGACAAAGTTAGAGTTAAGGCTATAAATCGAGTCCACACCAACCCGTTTTGCAGCAAAGCCATGCATCCGAAGCCATATATAAGATGTTGTTGCAGCTGCAACAATTTCCCAAAATTCTAAAAATTTTAGGACCCTCCTTTGCTTGAATTAGCTTGTTTTTCTGTTTGAAATTGGTCTAAGATTTCTTAAGAAAAGCTTGCTTATGCTAGATTGGGCTACCCATTGTTTTGTTCTGATTTCTTGAAGTAAATCCACTTTTTGTCCTAGCTTTATGGTTGCCTTAAGAGTTTTTGAAGCGTGTTGAATCGGAAGTTTTCTTGGTTTAAATCTTCCGTCGTTGCGGGTGGAGTTTGCTCTGGTTTTCCGCCGTTATGGATCGCATTTCATTTCCGTCGATCGTTTGTTTATGTCGGATGCTTTTTTGTTTTGGCATCGGAAGCCTTTACGATTCTTCCCTCCGCCGTTGCGGATAGATCTACATTTTCATCCTCCGATCAAAAATCCTTCCGACGCCCGATGTATAACCAGAGCGGAGGATTTTGCGTTCTTTTCGTCCGCCGTTGCAGATGGTTTTAAGCTTTCATCCTCCGATCAAAAGAACCTTCCGACGTCCGACCTTATGATTTTTTCCGCCATGCGTGTCTCCGCGGCTGGGTCTACACTTCGAACGCCCGTCGTTGCGGAAGGTGAATTACTTCATTTCCCGATGTAAAAAATCCTCCGGTGTCCGATTTTTCTTTTCCTCGCACGTGTGAGCAAGTATTATATATCCGGGGACGGCGTTTGATTTTCTATTGTTATTTTCTCGCTACCAAGCACTGTCGCCGTCGAGCTGTCGTTTCTTGAGCCAACGAAGGACCCTGCTGTCGGTATACTTGCATCCAGGTGGCAACCGTGGAAGCTTGGACGTCGTCGACCCGCTCATCCCCCCGTTGACTGCGTTGCGTTTTCCAGGTAGGCTCCTTGTCATTTTCTCCTTTTTCATTCGTACTATTAATGGTTTTCTACGGTAGTATGGTGTTCCTCGGCTGTTTTCCTCATACCGCTAGGTTTTCAAACTTGTAGGAAAAGGTCTTATCTTTTTGTTTTGCCGTGGGAGGGTAGTATAACCGTCGAAACAACGAAGTTTTCCCATCGTTGTTGTTTACAGCCCCGCGCATAATAGATGGAGGCGCGGTGCAGGCGGCCGTTACGCCGCCTGCACCTAGCTTCCCCTTGGATGATGATGAGGTCCGGGGGGAGTTTTTGTGGTGGTTTTATTGGGGTTTTTTATGGTTCCTCCGTTGGTCGTTTTTTCCTTTTGCCTGGTATTTTGAACCCCAACTTGTATGGCTCGCGCCGCCCCGCGCAGTCCATCGGGGCACGGTCGTCTGAAACCCTAGATGGTAAAAAGGGCTTTGCCATTGTCGTGGTGCGCGAATTGAAAACAGTATGGATAATGGTTCTAGTCGAAGCGCCATTTGCAGAAAATGACAGTAATACCCGCAGCGTATAGTCGAGTCAATGTAATTGTCTTTCCGCGAGCAGCATAAGTCATTACCAATTTCATACCTGCTAAAGCGATGTTGTCAAAGTGTTTAATGTCAGAAAACGTAGGCGGCTAAGCATGATCTTGATATATTCAAACCCCTTTCCTTTGTTTGCTGTGCAATAGACCGAATTGATGAATGTTGCGCCTTGCATTTGATGTACATGCATTTGCTTTACGAATTGTTTTCTTGGGAGGAAAGGCACATTGCGAAGTAATGTAGATTTAATGCCGGCTCAAATATGATTGTTAAAAGTTTTAGTATCATGCAGCAGTAGTATTTTCCCACTTTATTGCACAAGACTGAGTTTGCTTTATGCTAGGTATAAGGTCATGGAATACTGCGCACTAATTTCAGTAGTTCTGATAGTCAGGGCATTTTTTGGTTGTACATGCGTGCATTTGTTCCTCTACTTGCTATCACATTAAATACATGAAAATGGCACTTTGCATATGGATGTAATTTTATTGCAGTCTAGAAGATGGTTGATGGGATGTTTTAATATCATACAGAAGTGTTTTGCATCATGCTGAGATATAAACAAAAGCACTAAATAGTGTGCATTTGGTCAGTCAAGTCATGCAAACTTATATCTTAGTTTCGTTGACTAGTTGCTGCCATGGTATACATAGAAAGAATAAAATGCTGCACACTGCCATGTAAATATATGCACCTTGAATGTCTCAATATTACAATGCTATATGTGGCAGGAAGAAGTCGAGTCCACCATGTCCAAAAGACAAAAGAAGAAGGCCCCAGTAGTGGAAGAAGTACCAGAAGCAGAAGTTGAGACAAAGACTGAATACATATATGAAGACACCCAATGTGTTTTTGGTGTTGAGCCCGAGTACAAATGGGGTGACATATATACATTGATTTCCCACAGGGGGGTTCCCGACATGGGCCTCGAAGAAGAATCTATCTATGCTAACATAGAGAAGTCTTCTATCATGAAAGTTGCCACCAGACCAGAGCTGTTCCCATGCTATGAGGTAATTGGCTGGATTTTGGCCCATGTAAATACAACCACAATGATCATAGGAAACGCTGAAGGACAGGGCTATGCTGCGTTTAGCCCTGGATATGTGGCATTGGCCTATCACCTACCAGAACCCCAGGTTTTCTTATCCGATGATTGGCTGGACAGCATCAGAATGGACCTGGTGGAAACTCTTAAGAAAATGCTCTTGCAGGGAAAGCTGTACCGATATAGACAGACCGGTGAGTATGATACAACGAGCTTGAGGGCTCCCTATCGGTTTATAGTGCTAATGCTAAATAGGATCTTTGGAAGAGCTCATGGAAAACTCTTCAAGCTTGAATGGATACCTATTATCTTTCATGTGGCAACCCAAGGAATAGTCTTCAATTGGGCTAGCCTTGTGTCAAGCAGTCTGTCCTCCTGCTTGGCCGCAGTCTTGGGAGGAGAAGCTCAGAAAAGGTCCGAGTTTTACATGAGTTCAATATTGATATATTGCATATTGTGTAACCAGCCCTTCCCCGGTCTCAAATGCATCTGGGACAGGGAAAGAATGCCTGTGTATGCCGCTTATAGACCATTGTGGGCTCACCACTACCATAGCCATTACACAGAGGTCTGCGAGCACTTCATTATGCCACTCTACGCGCTCATTTTCCGGAAGGAATGTGACTGTATGTCAGAAGGTGCCATGCAGGTAATAGGAGAATATGCTGATTATTTCTTCACTGAAAATGGCATGTACATCCGAATGTATGGAGGATCAAAGACTCCTTTACTGCTGCCCAAATATGCAACGGATTATATAGTCCATAAAGAGGCAGTCAGGCAGGTGTTCATTGACGGAATAGGTAGTTTCTTGTTCCAACACAAGAAGACTGCATACCCTCATTTACCATTCAGGCTAGGTAGCTACAAATTCACCAAGGTGAATCAAGCTGCCGAATTCATAGAGGAACTAGGAAAGTTCCATTTTGGTGAGATGCCTTTCCGGCGAAATGATACTCTCGGAAAAATAGCGGAGCACTATAAAGAGCATAAGGTGTTTTTCAAATATACCCATCATTTCGATAAGGAAGAATCTGTCTTCCGGAATGCCCCAAACATGACGGCACTGAACAGAATATTTAAGAAGAAAATCACCACAATATGTGGGAAAGGTGATGAACAGAAAAAGGCTGAAGAAGGAATTAAAAGGAGAAATGAAGAAGCTCAAAGGTTGGAAAAGGAGGCTACAGAATGGCTGCAGAAGGGAGAAGAAGAGAAAAGTAAAGCTGCCCAAGAAGCAGCTGAGATAGCAAAAGAGGCAGCCAAAGAAACAGAGGAAGCAGCTAGACGAGTAGCTGAAGAAGCAAAGAGAAATCTTGAGGAGGAGCTCCAAAGGCAGGAGGCTGAAAGAATAGAGTTGACACAACAGTCATTCTCTAAAACAGCAGTAGAGCAGACCCAGGAGGAGGAAAACCCCGAGGTGCAGACCTCTCAAGTACCCGCTGCTAGCACCCCTGTGGCCCCTACGCTCCAGCTAGTGCCTTTCATCCAGAAAAAGGGTGAAGAAGTCCCCGACTTCAATACTGTCTATTATGATAGGGCCACCAAGAGAATAATGAAAAGGACGGAAAGGAAGGTAGAGGCAGAGGATATGCCTGGCAAAATGATAACAGATACTGCTGTTATGCTAGGAACGGACCTAGATCCAAGGCTTACCATAAGGGTTGGGACTGCAATACTACATTCTTCAGAGGATAACATAGATAAGGTGATGACTGAACTGGAGTCATACAAGAAATCTTCTGCTCAACTGAAGGATACCCTGAAGAGAGAGAGAGAGGAAGGAAATAGGTTAAAGCGGAAATTTGAACACTTACAGAGGGAGATGAAGAATGCTGAAGCTAAATTGCAAGCCCTACATGAAGAGAGACAAGCTCAGGAGACTACACAAGAACACCTTGAGCAAGTGCAAGCCGAAGATCAAGAGTTGAAGAAGGAGAAGGAGCAGTTGCTGGCAAAGGTGGAGGAGCTAGAAGAACAGCAGAAGATCATCTTGACAGCCAATGATATGCACTCCCAAGATCTGATAAAGGAACATCAGGAACAGATCTCTTC
>LPNX010649838.1:615337-813887 GCA_001517045.1 Pseudotsuga menziesii
GAGCGGGCCGCAACTGGTAAAACCCTTTGTTTTGTTACCTTGACCTACGGTAGCCGGACCGCAAACCGGACGGATTCCCTACACCAAACAGTCAACAGGCTAGTTGGGAACGTTGATTGGGGAGAATCCTTTACTATTGTCGCCTGCGAATTTCCAGGCCCCAACAGATGTATTCCGCAAAATGTCAAAACACATAGGTTTAGCAGGTATCCGCTTCCATACAGCCTTGTTAATAAATGTGATAAGAAAAACAAACCTCTCTTAAAACACGCGTGGAATCTTATCTCAAGGGTTTATTATGAAAAGTAATTATACAATGCCTCAAAAAGATTTCCGTGACAATCATACACACACTTGTACATAAAGTAGCGGGATATACGGATTAGAACTTAGTTTAATAGTAGTATGATAAAGCTAGGTTAGGTCGGTCACAATTAGGCTAATATAGTATTTTATTTTGTTTATCTTTATTGTCTTCTTTTAGTTATTTACCATTTTGTTTTATTATGCTCTTAATTAATTTTACTTTATTATTCTTTCTCTCAATAAAATTTCAGGTAGCTCAAATTAGGAGTTGGACTTGTATTGGTTTATTAAATTTCTGTTTTCTATATTTTATTTTAATTTTAATTAGTTTTAAACTAATGATATTTTCTTTATTTTATTTTTTTAGTCATTTTATTCTTTAGTTAATTTTATCATTAAGTTTTATTTTTAAGTTTTATAACAATATAAATAAGATTAATAATAAATTGTGTTCATTCGTAGAGAAAGATTAAATTTGGAGGGTAAAGTGTAAGGAGTTTATGAAAAAAAGCACAAGGAGACTTGAGGTATCTTAGGCAAAATTTTGCTCAAGTTGCGAAGCAAAATAGAGCATTAAGGGTGTTTGACGACGACAACCTGACGATCTGTCACTCCTGTAATCTAGCCGTAACTTGCGAGCCAGTAATCCATTTCAAGTGTTCCTCATGTCATTGGAAAGGAATTGATGAGATATGCGTAGTTGTGATCATGACTATCACCTATCGGATAAACACAAAAGAGCGACTACATCATCAAAAACTAGAAAGGTCGACTTAATTGAAGTCATCAGACAATCCCAATTATTACAAGGAAAATGTGATTCCAACTTATGTGGTCGCATATACGCGCATGTGCCGCAATGACAACTCAGTAAGTAGGACATGAATATGACCCCTCCAAAAGACATGATGATTGTCATGACTACGGAAGTTGTTGTGGATATGTCAACCGCAAATAATCAATTCACCATAACATATTTTATGTATTAAAATATCAGTATTCATATCTATGGAAGAAATATTTGTAGTGAGATATCAATAAACTCGGCATTGCCACATGAAGACAAAATCACTCATAGACAAAGTAGTGTAATCCCAAAGGCCACCCAAGGGTGCATTAAATTGATTTGTGTAATAAATTTATCCAAAGGAATTATGGAAGTCCAAGGGTCATCTAACCTTGTCCTATATATTGTAATCTTATTCAAGGAGAAAAGGGATTTTTCCTCTCAAACTTTTGATTATACCATTGTTGAATTGTGAATGAGGAGGAGCCTTGGATCAACTTTTGCACACGAATGTGAATGAATATATTGAATTGTTCCATGCTCTTTCATGCACGGATATGAAGTAAGATTGTTTGGGATTTCATGGGTTGATTATTCCTACAGCTCTCTGTTGCTTTTTTCATATGTTATTCTTGTTCATTTGCTTCCCATGAGTAGTGAAATTAGAATGACATAACTAGTAATATTATTCTTATGTCATGCTTTCATTTTGTTGGTTATTTATCTGCTTATTAAAACAATTAATTGAATTATGAATGTGGATGTCCAATCGTTATTTCACTACTCACTCCTTTTACTCTTTCTCTCGGTGGGGATAGGTTAGTTTAGTTAGGAATTGAATTTATGTTAGAGTAGCCTATTTTTTATTAGCTTAGCTTTCATCCCTTAATTATACAACCTTAAATGATGGAACATGCCAAAATTGATGAAACCCAATAAGGAATGGTTGTTGAGAGAGAATTTGGATGGGTTCCCTACTCCAAATGGTTTGAGGTCTAATTGGAACTTCCTGCCAGGGAGAAACCCTACTATTGACCCTGGGTCATTTCAACTCATCAACACCACCTCACCATTAAATGTTTGGCCATTTGGACACCTTTCTCTTCAACCCAAAACAACACCATGAATATACTCGTTTAGTTATCTTCAATGTTGGAAAAAATTATAGTCTAGAGAACACTTTTTAAGCAAGGATATCACTGGATATTTGTATAGTTGTATATGTTTTCCCAACTCTAGCACACTATGATTTCACAAATTTTTGTCTCAAATGGTATACAAATTCATAATATGAGTGTAAATACTCAATCACTCTAATTATAATTCTTAATTGACTCAATCGGGATATCCTATGATATGTAAGCATTAAAAAGATTCTAGAAATATTTACCTGTCCAAATTTTGATTCTACTTTCATACTCCTACCCAAGTATGAACTCACTTGCATGTAATTAGATGTCATCACAAACATATCAATTATGATATCAAAGCGTGTTTGAAGCAATTCTTAGCCAATTCCTTTCAAGTAACATGCTATATTGGCATGATGTCTAATTCACACTTATATTTCCATTAGAATATCCAATGTTACCTAATCAATTGATTCCTCATGGGAAATCACTTGATCCCTTCTTCAACATCTTGAAAATGATCATTTTTGTCCATTCCATGAGGTCTTCTATCATAGGTTTTTGATTGGTCGATATCTTCAACCATTCATAGTTACATAACAAGTCAACAACCACATTTAGCCATCATGTCATACTCTTTTCATATGAAAACAAACCTTATTTTGACCAGTATACACCATCATATATTCCCATGCATATCTATAATATACACTCTACCATATATTATTCCTCTATATGCCTATTAGTGAAAAAGTATTCAATCCATTTTACTCTCTTGTATTTATTAACATTCACATGTGTTAAATCCATTTTACTTTCTTTTATTTATTAGCATTCACATGTGTTAGGTATTCAGGCGTAGCAACTTTCTGAATCTCGAAAAATATAATAGAGAAAGAGGAGAGGAAAGGAATTATTCCTTCCAATTGCTCTACATAGCCTAGAATTTCACAACATAATTGATCTACTCCAGGTTCTTTCTTCCAATCACATAATACACCATTAGTTGTGGCATTCTTGTTTAGGTAGCTACACTTAATTCATTTTCATAAACTATACTTGCTACTTTAGAATCATATAAATTTAATCTAGAAACAAAATAGAATGTTAGGGTGAGAAAAATTTCCCACCTTTTCTATATCTACCTCTACATTCTATTCTTTTCTAATATTTGATACTCCATTTTCCTTGACCAGTTCCAATTAAGCCTAACTTGGCATTTACTCACCTAGAGATTCCCTTTAAGCTTTATCCAACTGCAAACTTATTTTTGCATTCCATTGGATAATTCTCAGCTAAGCATTACTATGATTCTCACAACAAGTCCTATCTCCCTTGTAGTCTAGATTCAAGTCATGATCTAATCATTCATTTCATGACAACAATTATAACCGATAAAGTTCAATTAGAATAAATTATATTCATTATATCAATCTTATCTAACTAATATTTAAAGAAATATTCCTCATAGAGTATATTCAATTGAATTAGAATCATTCAAATCCAACTCTCTCATAACAAGTAAATCCGGATATGATCAAACATTATAAAAAAACTTAGATTTTAACCAATTGACAATAGTTCTACACTTCTCATGGGATTTCTTCCATTGCCTACTTTTTGAAAGATAAATAATAAGAATAATAGTAAATACAATAAATCCCTATAGTTGTCTCACTCAACAAAGTCAATCTCATTAGTTTCATAGCAATATTTGTTTAATACAAGATCTACATCATTTCAAGGGAAAAAATAGAATAAGTCCAACCCAACATCTAATGACATAATGTCATTCAAATTGGTTTTACTCTTCTACCTTTCAATAAGAGCCATTAATCGAGGTCAATTGTGATTTATTCATGAAATAAGTGAATATCATCGAGACAAGACAACTGATATATCAATCTCCTATCTCAAGAAGAGGATCGATCAATATCGGCACCTTAAATAATTATTTCACATTAGATAGCTTTACTATCTTGTCTACATCATCCTTTCAATGATTTAACAACCATTCATATTAACTTCAATTAGTACCTAATATTAGTATGTTAAATAAAAGTTCACAATCATTAACATGACAAGTTTCTAAGGCATAATTAAATTTTTTTTCTCTCTTTCGTATGGAAGATAACAAGAAGAGAAAATATACCTTAAATGAGGTGATGCATACCACTTTTGCACAATTTCTATATGAACATTTCATACTAGCTCAATCTAAAGAGTGGCATATATTCCACTCAAATATTTCTTTAAAAGTATAGCATAACTTAACATTCAATATGAATATAACTAGGTAACATTTCCATTACCCAAAACATGGCAAGTACAATTTTATTTCCACGGTCAAATCCATCCTTGCATTCATATCAATATACAACATTCAAATTAATGGAAATAACTTAATTCTACAAGAATATATGCATAAGATAACTACTCATTCAAAATGCATGCGTAACCCTCAATAATGAGGACAACTAAGTTTTGTTAGTGATACCACTATAAAACCAAATATGGTTGTTTTCACATCACTTAAACTCCTTCATGACATCCATAAGACACATTCATCTCTGTAGTCATCTACCACACCATGGATGAAAGGTATCTTCACTTTTAAGGAATAAATTTCTAATTAGAAAGGTAATATCATTAAACCCATATACAATGAATAAGGTTAAGAACCATCAATCAATAAGGCCCTTATCCTGCTATGTTAGCAACCCATCAATAAACAAGCCACAATACTCAGCAATCAATGATGCATAACAGTTATATGCTAATTGTATTCTTAAAGTTTTGTCTTTTTAGAGATACCACTATACAACCAAATATGGTTCTTTTAACATCACTTAAACTCATGCATGACATCCATAATACAAATTAATCTCTATAGTCATCTACCACACCATGGATAAAATTAGGTATCTTCACTTTAAGGAAGACAATTCTAATGACCAAGGTAATACCAAGGTAATATATTTAAACCATAAACAATGAATAAGGATAAGAACCATCAATATATAAGGCCTTTATCATTCTATGTGAGCAACCTATCACTAAACAAACCACTGTATACTCAACAATAAACAATGCATAACATTCATATGCTAATTGTATTATTGAAGTGTAACAACAAGTTTGTAAACATTTATGTGCATACTATGCACAATTCAAATCCTATGCATTCAATTTTATCCAACATCTTATTGTTTTTTTACAAAATATATCTTAGAGTCACAAATACTCCATATGTTTTTTGAGTGCTCCATTATGAATTATCTCCTAATTTGTATACTAGTCTCTATGTACAAGTACCATCATTCATTTTCCTTGATCCCATACAACCCCTAGTATTATAATCAATGCTATGATACCAATTTGTAATGTAGCTTCATACATATCAACAAAAATGGAGTTGTTTATCTAATCATTCGTTGATGTCAACAACATGTAGAGAAAATTTCAATTATTTAAGACTGTTAAAATAAACGCTTCATTTTCTTTAGATAACACATTTCATGATTATGTCTATTGAGAATGAATGAAATAATCCATTCCATTCACCATAGCTTTAACAAATAAGTCACCTATTTACTTTCATTATAGCATCTTGAAAATCACTTAGCATACTCAAATAAATTATGCTTCCTCCTTAATAGGTTATCTTTATGGTTTTAAGGTGAATGGATTCCAAACACATGCATTAAATACTTAATGCACTTCTTATGAGAGTGATTTAACATTAAATATTAAATAGTGGTATATCATCATATAGTAAAGAGTGTTTTCACCTACAAGATCTCACCTTAAATCCTTCATATCCATGGTTTCATATAGGGATTTCAAGTACCTTAAAGGAACCTACCATTGAATTTGATACAAATCATGACACAATTCATCACACACAATAATAAATTATTCAAAACAATCATTGAAACCATCCCTAACAATCACACCAATAATAGGCATTGCATTCTTATCTATTCGAGGAAGGTAAGGGAATTGAGTCCTTTATTTATTTAAAAAGATGAATTGCAATTGCATACCATGTTATAATTCGATCATAAATAGATATGGCAATCTTATCTAACTCTCTAAAGCATTTGTAAATTGATCCAAACTTTAAATCATACTCAATAACCAAATTTGAGTAGGTAGGGTAGATTATCAAGGTAGGGCTTATTCATCATGACAACCATCCCAAACCTTCAATAAGTCTTGACAATTTTCGTTTATAAAATTTTGAAGGAAAGAGGTTGCATCTACCCAAAAATCAGATAGCTTTCCTCTCCTCACTAAGGGAGACTTAATAACCACTCAATACAAAGTTGCATATAATTCATAATATCCCTTTATAAATCATAATTGTATTTCCCAACCCTCCTTTCACATAATTCCTTTTGTCAAACATATTTCATGCAAGAAAGTTTAAAAAATTTCCATATATGTTTTTCACGTAACTTATACAAACTCGTATTTCATGATCTATAGTAAATATTCATTCATCGGATGTTATTGTACTTATCATATATATTATTCAGATCATAAATTAAAAGTAGAGAAAGTGCACTTATATTTTCAAAAGTAAAGCTTCAAGGAAACTAATTATGGGGGTTGATTTCTTATGATGCATACACTATTTCGATGTATAATTAAACCCCTATGGTGAAACATGATACCACAAGGGAAACAATATTATTAAGTTTTTCCAAACCCCTCTTTTCTTCACTAAAATCTTTCAATATACCAACCAAGAAATCCACTATTGGTTCTTTATTCAGTATCTCATTTATCATAGCTCTTGGTACACATTCCCTTACTCCATACAACGTAGGAATTCATATGTTATATTCTCTTCAATGCCTCAAGTATTCCCTTCCTCTCATTTCAATTTAGTATGTTAAATGCGAACCCAAGTCATTACCTACTTCCATTTTTCATTTTCAACATCATGAAGCTTCTTGGATAAATATTTTATGGTTCTTTGGACAACCTAATAGGCACAAAATATTCATAAATATAGAATGTTATCTAGGTACACACCAATGGTTTCTAATATCACCTAACATTCCTTATTTCATATCTCCATAGACCATATATTAGCTAAGTTTTTCTTTCTCAAAACCTATGTTTTTCCTCAAGAACTATTTTTTTCCAAGATCTCCTCTATAAATTTGAATTTTCATTAATGAAATTGGGTAAATAGGCAAGAGGGAGGAGTATTTCATCCACCTCTTTATTGGTTCCCAAAAGGAAGATGTAGCTACTACAAAATATGAGCCACTTTATCATGAAATTATTAAGTTCCCATATTCATATTGCTCCTTACATTAAACTAAGATTTCAATTCAATTTATCATAAAATTAAAGGATAAATGAAAATGCGACAATCAAATGTAGATTTATGGATAGGTTAAAGAACCATCATAAAGAAAACTGCATTTCTCCCTTTAAACCCCCTTACCTTTCCCTTGTGGTGGACTCATAGCTCCATCAACATCCTTCTCCCAATCATCCTTAGAAGCGTTTTTTAACATTAAAACGATCATGTTTGTTAGTATTCAAAATCACCATGGAAACTACATCATGATGTGGAGAAACACATAGTAAATGAAAATATTAATTACAATATAAAAAAATCAATTTCAAAGGGTCGAGACCAGGTTATTACATGATCCATATCTACTATATCAAATTCTATATCTAGTGGTGCATGTTCTCCTATATAGGCCCCATTATCTCCATCATGAGGTTTGTCATGGTCCCTAGGTACTCGAATAGGCCTCCTAAGGTCAACATCTACAAGACAAACAATCTTGTAAGTATCAATCCATGCTTAAAAAGACATCATGCAATTCAAAAGATCTAAAAATTTAAATATTCAAAAGGGAGAATATTATACATATATCACCCTAATTTGTGTTCAATAGGAGAGGTAGGTCTAGGTCTCCTTTGAATTAGAGACCAACACATGGATCATCATAAATGCAAATCATGTGTTACCAACAACATTTAAAGAAGGCATCATTAAATACCATGAAAACCTCACCACCATCTATGGAGTGGTACATCAAATATACTCGCCTCACCATATTTGGCTTTATGGGATGTGGGTTACATAATTTGATAAATGTGTAGAGTAATGGAAACTATGTAAAGAAAACAAAACAAAATATGATTCCATAACCAAAGAGTGTAAGAGATTTGATTGCAATATAGTTCACAAATCAAAGATCTCTCCTTCTAATCATATCACCATAAACACCATATGAGTCATGATCCCATGAGATTCAGCCATAGGGAATGTGATTTGGCTATGCAAACAATATCGTATGATACTCTATGCATAGGTAATTTGTAATGTGGCCAATAGGAATTTTGTTTCTCATCTTGTGGGCCTGTAATATGAAATATTGCTCAAAATAGGAATCCACGGACATGCCTCCTACCCAACTAAATACCTTGAGGTCTACCATTGTTCCTCATTGAAATATACATATGTGGAAATAGATGTTAGTGATGGTGAGTTCGAGTACCTCCTTACAAATTTTAAATAGTACATTACTATTGATATATAGTATGTTCAAGATTTTTTTGTCAAAATTTTCCTATTTTTCACGTAAAATATCTAAATATGGGTTTTGAAAAAATAGTCATATTCCAATTATACTTTATCGTTTTATACCTATAATCAATGAAAAGTTGGAAATTTAATGCTTGTGTACGATCAAATCAGAGGGAAATTGGATATAATAAATCATTAAAATTAATTATAGGTTGATATTCGCTTAAGTAGAGATGACATAATTGGATTCAATGGATCATACACCTCCTATTTGTGACCAAAAGGTTTAGGGGGGAAGCGTTTATTCTCCAAGTTTGGATAAATTCCAAGATGTAGATTGGTAAATAAATTGAGCTTCTACCTGTTTATATGTTTTTCTCTGCTAAAAGCAAAGTGTACTCATTATTTTTTATGTTGTTTTTATGCATTTTACTTAGTGCATGTGTTTTCTAGTTTACAAGTTTACTCACTGAGGTTCTTTTTTGATGGAATATATTTGTAAAGAGAAAATGTTGTGTAGCCTTCAAATATCTCGTGCTAAACCAACACTTATTTTAGGATATGTATTTCTCTTTGCAATCTTCCAATTTTTTTAATTTTTATGCCTTAGGTTCAACCCTATTACATGATGACTATAAGCCATTTCTAAGTCATTTTCTATGTTTTCACATTACAATATATCCTTCCTTTAATAATGTACTTTAGTAAGTACCTTATCTGGTTGATCAATGTCCATTGTACCGAAAAATGGTAAGATATGGAGCTCTCTTAGTCCTTTCCAAATCACATGTTTGAGCTCACTTTTTTGTTTCATCCTTTCCTAGACACTCCTTATAGATATCCCAATTTATGATTTCTTGTGTCAATTTTCTATTTTTTCTTTTCTTAGAATCCTTTGTTGTGATTTTTTTCTTACCATTTATTGCTAGCCATATTCTACCTCATGCTTACACTTTCCCTTTCTTGAGGCCTTCTCACACAAATCCATGTTGGCCTAGAGGAGACATGTTCATCAATTCCCATAGCATGTGCTTTCTTATCTCAGTTCTCTTTGTTTTACTAGGTCTCTCGTACATCTCATACAACCTTGATTATTTTTTGCATGTGCTTTCTTATCTCAGTTCTCTTTGTTTCACCAGGTCTCTTGTACATCTCATACAACCTTGATTATTTTTTGCAATACTTGTCTCATCTATTTTAACTTTACTTTCTTTATTTATTTTTTAAAGCTTTATGCTTAAACATGAAAATATAAAAAGAAAAACATATATTATAAAGAAAAGAGGAGAGGGTGAATAATAGAGATCTCTTTTATTCACTAATTTTTTACTTTCTCGCATGTTACCATTGAATGATTCAAATACCCATATTTTTTTTCTACATTTTTAGTTGGGTTTTCATAACTATGCCTCCAGACTTTTAAAATGGGTTTTTATGTTTTCTCTCTAACTCATCTTGAATGGTTACTCCACTCATATTTATGGAGGTATACCTCATTGTCTCCTATAGTAAGTGTTAATGTCCTGGGTACCTTTTGGTTATATTTACTGTCTAGGTTATATTTGATCATGCTTCAGTTCAAGTGATTCCCTAAGTTGAATTTTGACTCAATCATATTTCATTTCCTCTTATCCCCGTGTCGTCCATTTCTCATTTGTATTGACTTGCATGTTCTCCATATCTGAATTTCATGTCAACCATCCCACAAATCAAATTAAATTTCATTATTTACAAAATCAATGCTCAATCATCATGTTCATTGAAGAGATTCCTTATTTCTCTTTCTCTGGCAAGTTTTCAGGTATTAATTGTGACACATTTATCTAGGGGCTAGACTTAGAATTTTAGGTACATGGTAACTATTTTCACTATTGGTTGCTTCCTTTATATTCAATAACGTATTTTCATTATTGATCTTGAAATGAGCGGTTCTTCTTTTTTTCAACATCAACTCATATATTCACATGACTGAGGATCATGCAAGTACGCCATTTTCATCATTGGTCAGGTAGTTCAAGCCTAGCAATGATTTTGATCATTGATCATCAACTAGGAAATATTTCCCTATACTATTGTATTTAGTATGGTAGAAATTCATACTTAGTTTATTACTTACAACTTGTTATAGTACTTCACTATACATCCTTGTCATATTTTTTACGTAATTTTGTTTGAAGGGATTCATTATTTCCTTTATCCAAAGAGTATACTTCTACAAAAGTTGATTCATTATTTTGGGAGTATAACATAAATGCCCCTAGTACTTTGGTACCTACAATCATAAATTGTTCTCAAATTTATTAGTGGGTTTACATCAATGGCCCCTGACTAGATTATTCCTTCAATATTTGACTCCAACATATTTATTTACACATTGGAGGAGATTTATTTGTACATCGGTCCCCATATCCATCATTAGTGAGATACCTCACAGTTGAAAGTGAATTCCTTCAGTGATTATTGTCCTGTTGATTTATACCCTATTCAACTTTGATTTATTATTTAAATGGTGTAGATTCATACATGAGGGAATGTTTTATGAATACCTTGGGTACATATTGAGTGTTATTTTGATTGTAAATTGGGCCTAACTCGAGGTGATTGAGATGAAAAATGTTATCCTCTCCAACTAGGTTCAAATTCCCACATGTGAATCTTTGATTTTGTTGAGCCAAGTGTTGATTGGGGTTGGAAATACACCATCAACGTATTTCTCCTTTAATTGCCTGATAGTGGGATGAGATGTTACATGTGAAAAAAAATATCGAATTTTCCTTTCTTTTCATTTTCCCTACTATTCATATATATAATCCATATCATCAATAATGTGAACTCATATATAATGAGTCTATTCATGTGTTTATTGTAGTGATCACTACAAACTCAATTAGGATGAGAAATCAATATCCAAATCTCTAACATTTTATTGTAGAGTGGTGCACGAGTATTCTATTGCATAATTATTATGTGTCATGAATGTGGGGGGGTCATAGGGGGGGCCACTAGGGCCCCCACATGGGGTTGTGATGGCAGAGTCCTCGTGTTATGGAGGTTCAATGGTGGAGCCTCTAACGAAAAAATTGACATATCCTTATAGTGCATTTTGGTTCCTTCTAGAACCCCTAGCATTGTATCACAAGATAAGAAATCATTGTAAGGCTTTTGCCGAGTAATAATAAAATATCAAAGTTGCCTTTGTCATGTGGTTTTACCTACATGCAATAGGGTTTCCACATAACTCTTGTTCTATTGTTATTGTTGGTTTCTTGTGTTCGATATATTCTCTAACAATCTCATATTTAAGTTGCCTTCACTTAATAATCTATTTGATTCAACATAGACCCATCATGTATGTTTCGTGGTCATGATCAGATATTTGTATACATGGATCCATTGTTTATTATTCATGGCCATGGTGTTATTTTTATATATTGCATGGATCCATGGTATGCTTGAATTGATGGGCATTCTTATTTATCACATGAGGATAGGTAAGTTCACCTCAGTAAAAAATAAATATTATTAATATTTGCTTGGTATTTGTCTATTTCTTATATTTCTTATAGCATCGATGCGTAGTGACATAACACTTTTACATAAAACATCTTATTCCTGATTCCCTGAAGATAATTAGATAATTGATTTCCACCATCCATTTAACTACTGAACTCACTAGGGAAATATATTATTACACTAATTTGGTCACCGTGTATTATGCAGCTAGTGAATCTACCAATTCCACCCATGCATCATACTCTAAAGAAGCATATCCAATCATTCACAACCTTGAACTTGTGTTAATTCATTTTCAAACTTTAATTTTCCTTAAGAAAGCATAGTATAGTTTATAATAAAAGTTTTACTTAATCAAAACTGTGATTGATATCTTAATCACACATAATGTATTAAAATATGTGTCAACCCATAAAATTAAAGAAAAAAAATATATAAGAAATTGGGCTTTTCAAATTCAAACTTGGGGAGTGAATATGATGATGCCACCTGCATGACTTTACTTTATCCCTTACCGAAACAATTCCCATCTTTCAACCCAGCTTTCTCCCATCAAAATATGAGGTGAAGGGGAGAGAGAAAATACCTTTATCCTTTGGTAATATTTTTTCCACCAGAACTCTCCGCCTTGAGATTTATGGTTGAGAACTAGGCGTCTACATATCCACGACAATTTTATGTGGTTTCGAAGGGTTGAGTCTAAAGTAAAAATGGTAAACAAGAATGCATGCTTATGAAAGAGGCCATCCACGATAGAGGCCATCCTTATCATGTTTATAATAAGGAGTAAGCTACCAACGCGACGATTTTTCTCGGTGGCAATCGTCACGCCGGCACTCCGACCACCGGATCGGCTTCCCTTCTCTTCGTCGGCCTCGTTCACCCACCGTCGTCGTGTCCCGTTCTGTCATCCCCTTCTGTCGCCATCGCCGTTAGCCTTCAACGCCATTTACCTCCGTCCATTGCATTGCTGTCAATGATGTTAATTCGCCACCCACCACGTCCATTCTCTCCCTCCATCATCCCGAATTCAAACCTCCATCCTGCCGGAAGTATTGCTCTGCTTCTTCTCAGAACCGATCCCTGTTCACAAGAGTGCGTTGGTATTGTCTTTTCCAGATTGAAGATGTGCTTTGGAAGAGAACTTAAAGGTGGTTATGAGTTCATTGATTGATAACTTGAACAAGACGGGCTACAATATTTCATGGAGTGGAGAGAACAGAAATAAGGTATACGGTCTTGCTCAGTGCAGGGGAGATCTCAATGCCGCTGCTTATCAGGCATGCATTTCAACTGCTACAAAGTCAATCGCTGAAAATTGTAGCGCTTCCATTTTCAAAAGCATTTATCTGAGTGGATGCTTTTTGAGATATGCCACTCACAACTTTTATTCACAAGTAAATCCATCGGATACATCGTCTGTTATTAGGTGCGATGACTCTAAAGAGCAAGAGCAGATCACCATTGCTAGAATTTTGGCAAATTTGTGTGAGGATGAGACATGTAGATTTTCCCAGCAGCAAAGCAGGAAGCTGCCTGCTCAGAGAGATAAAAGTGTTGATGTTTCAGCATATTCACAGCAGTATGTGCACTCAAAATTGGTGTCGAGGTTTCAAACCCAACAGCCTCCTGCTCCACCTGCTACTTCCAAATTCCTGCCATTCATACGTTCGATTTTTCCTCAGAAAACCCAACAACAACAACAATCTCAAGGCCTTGGTGTTAGTTCGACACAGCCATTACCACTACCCAGGGAGTCGTATAATGTGGTAGACAAGAAGACTGAAATATGCCATTTGCCCAACTATTCCATGAATAGTGATACTATGGTCATGGACAACTACAAGCTTCCTCCAATGAGGTTACAAATCAAAAGAAGTGAAAGACAGGAGATCCCAATTACTTTGGAGGAACACCGACGAGACGAAGACGAATGGCTTCATGGGGCAGACACTTCAAACCGAGATCAAAATGCTGCAATTCAAGGCTACCAATTGATCGATTGGAGAAACTCTGCCTTCGGGTCTATGAATACTTCATCTAGGTCGTCTTATTCAATGCAAACTCCTTATAATTTCAGCTACAGGAATCTAAATCTCAGTGCCCTTCAACAGCAGCAATCCACAACATATAGAGGCAGCCCCAGTTCCTCCAAATCTAGATGCCTAATGCCTCTAACATCAAGGGTTTCACCTGTGAGAATCAGGACTACGGTTCCAGTATGTTTGGCACCTCCTGCACCTAGAAGGATTAGGCCAGAAGATGCACCACAAATTCTAGCTTCAAACTTTGTTGTGCCATCTCTGAATCCAGCCCCTGCTGTCTGCATTAGGTCTGTAATACCTGTCTGCTCAGCTCCGAGGCGCCTTCCATGTGACCGAGGGGAACAACATATTGAATCAATCAAGCATGGAGAAGCTGATGGACATGAATATGGTGAGCGGCATGGTGTAGTTGATGATGATGTTAATGCAAGCAAACTAAGGCTGAGCCAGCTTCAACTCTGACTCGCTGAATTGCAATAGCTGTTATCATAATTATAGGTTTATATGCTAAACAATTGTGTGCACTTCCTAATGAGCTTAAACCATTTTTTTTCGATCCATTGATGCGAGTATTTCATCTTTCAACATATTTCGTCTGAATTTCTTTTGCAGAATGAAAGAAGGAAATCTTATCAGCTATTAATTGTATTTTCCTTTGTTCGGTTTTTTGTGATGAGGAGGGGCTTCTATTTGTAAAGGTTGCTTTCATGATTGAACAAATGGTATTTATGTATTGAAAATCTTATAGATGTTGATTGGGCCTTTTATATTGAATACCGTGCCTTGTCTATATTCAGATTGTTTCTGAAGGCTGGCTGTTGTTATGGTAAATATGATTGAATAAAATGCTTTCGTATATTGAAAATTTGCAATAGATGGTTGATGGTTGTCGAGTCATTCATTTAAGATCATACCTTTATATATTGAAATGAGAATAATGTTTGAGTAGTTTTGTTGGTCTTTTTCTATTTCCATGTCCTATACATTCAAAACAGGGGTTTGATTATCCATTTTCTTGTTTTATATGGCTGTAAAATAACTTTTTATATGTATGTACTCGGGGCTGCAGTTGGATCCTATCCACTTCCTCTATATTGTAGATATATAGATTGAAAATTTGAGATCAATCTGACTTTTATAGCAATTGTGAAAGGCAAAGGGGTTTCATGAGGTATTTTACTTTATTGCAACAGAACCTTTGCTAATATCTAAGTTGGCCTGGAGTGTGTAGGTGTTTGGTTCATAGAGATTGTGAAAGACAAAGGGGATTCACGAGGCATTTTACTTGAATCAAAAGCTTTGCTAAGCCCAAGCTGCCCTGGGGTGTAGGTGTTTGGTTGATGTGATACAATAGTGGTGGTATGGGGATCCTTTCTGGCTTGTAGTTGTTATGATTGATTACACTATTTTTGTAGTTGTTATGATTTATTAATTACACACTACTTCTAGAGTAGCATATCCTCTATGGTTCCTCACCTCACAAGCTATTTTTCTACGGTTCCTCACCTCATATGGCTAGATCCTATTTGATATCGCCTCACAAGATATTTGATATCACATGACAAGCTATTTTTCTAGATCCTATTTGACATCACGTCACAAGCTATTTTTCTATAAGCATATCCAAATGATATAATTTCATCAAGTTGACACCCATTTACCAAAGGTTCATTAGCTAGCTTGAGTGTGCTATCTACTCTTTAGATTCCTAGAGATCCAAATGGTTTGAGAGCTCTTTCTACTCCGTCATCTTGTATCACTACAGCCCTCTTTTTCGGATCTAGTGGAACTCTTATCACCATTGAAGAACTTTGCGGGTGCCAACTGCTGCAGTTCGGATCCCATCACTGTAAACTGCAATAGGTCAGTTTGTGCATCTAAGCTTCCCTATACCTTTAAAGAGCTTCAAACAACATCATTTTTAATCATGGGCATGAAAGAAGCAATTTTGGGCACTTTTGGGTAATTCTATGCGTCACAACAGCAAGAAACTTTGGGCACTTAATGGAATGGTTTCTTGTCTATCTATGGTATAGGAGTTTTTGTTGATAGCCTGATACTAGATGCCAAGAATGTATCTATCAGTGCATACTCAGGCCTCGCACTCAGACCTTATTTCAGCATTGTTTGCATTAAGAATGTATCTATCTTGTACATATTCCATATTATGTAAATGAAAGGCCTATCCTTATTACTGTTCTCTGTAAAATACTTAAAACATTATTCAGTGACACAAAGTGATTTCAAATACAAGTTTTTTTATAAGATCAGTTCATCTTTTACCATGTGTGTACAAGTCTTCTGTAAAGTTTATCATTTAATTCTATGTATCAACCTTACCTCTTTGAAGGCAATCAACAGTTTCTTATGATACTGATGATCAGCGTTTCAGTTTTATTATTATTTGTTATATCTACTAAGGTTAATGCAACTAAGACCTGCAAACTGCTATAAATTGTAGGCTATAAATTGTAAGTTGTTCATATGGTCCATTAAGGTTAATGCAACTAAGACCTGCAAACTGCTATAAATTGTAGGCTATAAATTGTAAGTTGTTCATATGGTCCATTAAGGTTAATGCAACTAAGACCTGGAAACTGCACATAACTTGTCTTGAACGATAAGCTGCCTTTAAAATTCCTGCAAATTGCCTGAGTATCTGTAGGTTTCAACCTAGTTTTATTATTAAATGTTATGTATCAATTTTAGTATAAAAGTAATCTGGAAAAGCATACCTTTTATGTACTCTTTGGTACCCTCGCTTCTGATCTGATGGTTACTTCAGCCTTACAAATGCATGCATTTTCAATATGGGAGAGCACAGATGGTATCAACTTTCAATCATTTTAATGGATGCTAACATATTTATATGAAATTCAAAGTACTTGTAGTGGAAGATGCTGTAAGGAAAATTGTCAATTCAAAAATATTGGCGGGTGTGAGAACCATTATGGTTCAATGTTAGAACTGGGTAGTATTTGGAACCATTTTTTAAAAGCATTTGTTGCTTTTACATCTTTTATAAGGGTGTGGTGGAGATAGAGTGGTACTTTGTTATAGAATGTGTAGCTTAAAAGGATATCTGCATTCAATATGAAGACAGCTTAAAGGCCAACAACATGCACCATCCTTTTTAAGAAGATAAAATCAACGAGATTGAAAATCTTCTAATGAAAATTTACAGCAAAAATTCCAACATAAAAAAATAAAGAGAAGAGTTAAGACTGTAATTTTTTTTTCTTTATGCTGCTCAGCCTTATTAAAATCATTTATTCATTCATTACCTTCTAGGCATCCATTCATGTCACGTCCTTACCTTAGGCACCCATTCATGTCATGTCCTTGTAAACACCCAACATAGGATTCCAAGTTGTGTCTTTTCAAGGTTTCAGAAACGATTCCTTTTACACAATCAGATAAATGACTAACTTTTTTTCCATTGAACAGTCAAAGTGTGAGAACAATCCCAATTCCAAATGCAATATTTGAGGGTGACACAGAGCCCAAGCAAATAGAAATGATGAGGGGAATACAACAGCAAAAATTAAAAAAAAAACATTCATTATACACAATGCAGGCATGCACTGTGCACTCTCTACAGTTGTTATTTAGGTTTTTGAAATATTTCTTTTGGGGTTGTGTAAGAAATAATTGTGTGCACCGTGCTGTGTTATTTTACATGCTTGTCAGGATTGTGATGACTGTTGTGGCAGCTTTAAACTCAATTATGCACCTCTTATTTCATAAAAATGGAAAATTTAAACACCTCTCTTGTATAATGTATGATGAAATGCAGATTTTCCAATTCACTGAATGAAGAGTATGATGAAAATATCTGACATGTAAAGGTTGGATAGAATTAAAGATATTCTCACTGTAATAAACCGTTCAGATTCAACTATAGTGTTCTTTTTGGAATGTGTTTTATCCTAAACAGTTACGCTTCTCCAACATAATCCATAGCACAACATTTGAAACATTCTAGCAAGCTTTCTCCAACAGGAAACTTGTAATTCTTTATTGCAAAAGGAAATAGTTCTTCTTACAACATACTCTCACAAATCTATCTGGGAAAAAGTCCTTTCTTCCTTCTAACTCTCCTATATTTATATAGAAAGCAAAAACTTTTGGGCTGCCCCAAATGACTTTTGGGCTTCCCCAACGTTTCAATCCAAAAAAATTTCATTTAGTGAATGCTCATACATTATACAATATATTACATTAAAAAAAAAAATTAATAGAGCACTTTTATGAAGAGGGCCCCACTTGATCATTAATGAACTTTTTCCACGCCTGGGCCTCTGCTGCTATGCTTTCAAAATCTAAGGGTTCAAGAAAACGGATGTTGATCTCATACTTTGCAGCCTGATTCTTAACCACCTCTATTCTTGCTGGACTCAAGCATAGTTGGTCTTCAAGTAAATGGATGTTGATTGCTACATGATCTACTACATTCTTCAGGATCTGCTCATCTAGATCCTTGACTTGTTGGATCTTCTGCTCATCTTCCTCGCACCTGCTCTGTAGTTGTTCTATGAACATCTCATGTTCTAGCATTGCATCCAATATTTGTTCTGCAGCAACTTGGCATCTGTTGTATGTGACCAGCACCCTTCTGCAGTATTCAGCACAGGCTCCTCTCGTTTTCTTCACAGTCTTTTTGAATTCCTCCGTAGTATTTATTGCAAACTCTAATAAGTCATAATCCTGCTTTAATCTATGTGGATCTTTAGCTGGTAGCTCTACAAGGGTTTCTTCATTGGTTTCTATCCACACTATCCTTCCAGCCAGGACTTCCAAAATATCCTGAGATCTATCTACAAAATATGAAGTAATATCCAATATTTCTTCCAACCTGCTATCTGTCTGTAAGATTTTACATCTTTCTTCTTCAATACACATTTGCAGTTGGTGAATTCTTCTTCGTTGAGCTAAGACATGCTCCTGCAAAGGATGGATATCAGTCTTTTGTTCACTGGCCTCCTTCAGTGATGCTGTTAATGAAGCAATCTATCCCTCAAAACTTGCTACCTGCACTTGATATTGCTTTTCTCTTTCTTCTATAGTGGCCTTATGTGCCTCCAACTCAACAATGTTGCTCTGTGGCTGGTCCTTTTCTGTACTCAGAGTTTCATATGATACTTTGAGGTCATTTTTCTCTGTCTTCAACACCTGATACTCTAGCTATAGCCTCTGTAATTCTGCTAATCTATTCTGAGCATCTTTTTCTGTTCTCACTTCATTTTGCAGGTCTTCAAATTTCCTCTTCAGCTTATAACCTTCATCTCTTTCTTTCTTCAGTGTTTCTTTTAACTGAGCATCATTCTTTCTTGATTGCTCCAGATCCATCATCAGTCTATCTACATTATCTTCAGTGGCTTGGGTTAACGCCACTCCAGCTATTGCTGTTAATCTCGAATCTGCATCTGTCCCATACACCAAAGTTTTATTAGTAATCATCATACCTGATTGTCCTCTTGTTTTGAACTTTTCTCGGTTCTCTTGACAATCTTCTTCTTCTCCTTGTCATAGAAGATGGTGATGAAATTAGGGACCTCTTCTCCTTCTCTCCGCATAAAAGGTATCAAATTCAATCCAGAAAAAACAACCTGTTCTTGAGTGCTGCCAGAAGTTGCAGTAGGCTCCTGGGAATCAGGATTATCTTGTCCCTGCCCTTGATCTGTATGATCCTGTGCTTCTTGTGTATCTATTTGGTCAGTAGTTTGCTGGTCTATCTGCGATCCTGTTAACCTCTGACACTTGCTTTCTTTCTTTTTTTCTTTATCTCTGCATCTTCCTTCTTCTTTCTTTCCTCCTCTCCCTTCTTTGTTGCTTCCTCTGCAGCTCTCTTTCTTTCCTCTTCTTCATGCTTTAGCCAACCTTCTACCTCTTATGCTAGCCTTCTAGCATCTTCTTCTCTTTTTTTGGCCTCTTCTTCTTCAGCTGTCTTCTGTATGGTTTTTCCCTTTCCGCCCACAATGGTGATTTTGTGTTTAAATCTTGTCTTCAATGCAGTCATATTCTTTGCATTTCTGAAGATTTATTCATCCTTGTCCGAGAGGTTTGTGTATTAGAAATGAACATTTTCCTCTTTACAATGCTCTGCAACCTTATTTTGGGAGTCATTCCTGTGGAAGTTCATCTCCCCAAAATTAAAGTGCTCCAACTCCTGTATGAATTCTACAGTTTGTTTGACCTTTGTAAACTTATAACTCCCTAACCAGAAAGGTATGGCAGGATAGGCTGCCTTCTTATGTTCAAACAAGAAGCTTCCTACACCATCAAGATATACCTACCTAACTGCTTCTTTATGTACCACATAATCAGTGGCATATTTATGGAGTAGATAAGGTGCCCTAGAGCCACCATACATTCTGATGTACATTCCCTCTTCATTCAAATAGTAACTCCCATGTTCTTCAATGACTTTGAATGCCTCCTCGGACATGCAGTTGCATTCTGTCAAGAAGATTAAAGTGTACAAAGGCATACTGAAATGTTCACATATCTCTTTGTAGTGGCTATAATATTTGTGCGCCCAAAATAGTTTGTATGTAGTGTATATAGGGGTCCTGTCCCTGTCCCAATTACACCTTAAAGCTGGAAATGACTGGGTACATAATATACAGTCCACTAAGATAGAGCTCATGTAGAAATCCGAATTCTTCTGTGACACCCCTCCCAAAGCTGAAGATATGCATGCTAAGAGGCTATTGGACACTATGTTTTCCCAATTGAATATAGTCCCCTGAGCGGCCACATAGAAAATAATGGGTATCCATCCCAATTACCATGACCTCTCCCAAAAAATCTATCCAACATCAGTGCTATAAACCTATAAGGGGTCTGGAGAGTGGCTGTATCACATTCTCCTAATGGCCTAGTTTGAAAGTTCTTCCCAGGTATCATCATTCTCTTAACTGTTCCAACCAGGTCCAAATTTATCTCTTTCAACCAACTTTCAGTTAAGTATACTTGATCAGGAGGTAGGTGATATGCCAGTGAGACATAACCAGGACTATATGTAGCATAGCCCTATTTGGCAGTATTTGCTAAAATCATTGTAGTTACATCTTCCCTAGGCAGAATCCAACTGATCACCTCGGAGCATGGGAACAGTTCAGGTCTAATGTCTACCTTCATCAGAGCATATTTCTCGATATTTGCATATATAGTCAGTTCTTTGAACCCTGCATCAAGCACATTTTGATTTGCAATCATCCAGTATATTTCACCCCACTTGTAATCTGGCTCTACTCCAGTGGTGGCTCTGGTATCTTCATAAATGTATTCCACCTTGATGATGATTTCCACATCTGGTTCTCCCTCTGCAGCATGAGCCTTCTTCTTTTTTCTTTTAGACATATCTCCTTTGCAATGGTTACCCTAGCAACAAACACAGTATGTTCTTAGACCATTGGAGCTTCTAGCTAGTGTTAAGAATGAAGGAGAACTGTTATAACACTATTTACCTCATCCATATGCATTTTCACAAATAAACTATACAAAATGTTAATGCATGAAAGAAAAGGACAAGGCAAAGGAACTCCTGCAACTGGTTTAAAAAATCTCTAAGTCTATCTGCAACTAAAACCTAACCCTGATAGAGAACCTATCATTAAAATCAGACTGCAATCGAAATACTCTAAATATTCAAACACAAGAACCACACTATCAATTGTAATTAAAAATCCAGAAATCCCATCTCGACCAAAATGCTAAAAACCCCTCACCATTCCTTGAAACTAAGGTGAGTGCCTAAGAAAACTGAAAACTCCCCTGGATGGCCATAAACAATTCCACAAAAGTCGGTGCAGACAGCGTAACGCCTGTCTACACCAACTACCTAAACCTTCGGACCGGGATCGGGCTTCCATAACGGCTCAAAAACAAACTCCAGAAAAAACCCCCACCGCCAAAACTGTCAATCCGATCGATACCTCACGCCGCAAGGATAAATAATAAATTTAGACGGCTAACTACCCGATGGCAGGAAAACCTAACCAGGGGAAGACCCTAGTTCCCAAAACAAATCATAAAATCAAGAGAAAGGAGAAACCATGGTTGGCCTACCTGGAAAACAAGTTGCAGTCGACGGGAAGGTCCGAAACTTCCACAGCAACGCTCCAAACGAACGAAATCCCCACAGCTAAGCACGTTGCTACAGTTAGACTCAACAGGGACAGAGCAAACACGAGTTTTTACAAGGATAAAAAATAAAATAAGACCACGTCCCAATATATAGACCTCCCGGTGAAAAAGATGGCGGGAAAAAACTCAATCGACAGTCGAAACTACTATAACATCAAATGATTAATTCACTAAGGAGTCGCAACGGCGGGCGACAGACAAACTATGGGCTTCGCGACCAACTGAAAACATTGGCGATTGGAGGCTCGGAGAACTAAATAGTAATGCATCGACAGATAAACAAACTAAACGTTGGAGAGATAGTGTACTACACAGCCACAACGGCGGGAGACAGATTGACTATGGTTTCCGGGACAAAAGAAAATCATCGACGATCAGAAGAACTAAGGACTATTGATCAGCGAGTTTAAAACTAACCATATCTGCAGTGTTGGTGAGACCAACAACAAAGCCTCCAAAATGGCGGCGTCGCTCGAGACTAGAACTCCGACTATTTTCCAAAAACATTCCGATAGCGAAAACAAAAAATCATCACAATGCAAAAAAGTTTGAACCAATAAAACCACGGAATCGGTGAAAGTAAAAACTATCCATCGACCCGTTCTCTATTTGTCCTCTGAAACAACGGTGATGTAGAAGGCTAATGCTCCAACTGTGATAAAATAAAATCACCGATAGTCCAAAGAATTCAAATAGCGCATCAAAGAGATAGTGTACTAAATAGCCGCAACGGCGGGAGACAGACTGACTATGGTTTCCGCGACAAAAGAAAATCATTGGCGATCAGAAGAACTAAGGACTACTGATCGACGAGCTTAAAACTAAGCATCTCCGCAGTGTCGGTGAGACAAACAACAAAGCCTCCAAAATGGCGGCGTCGCTCGAGACTACAACTCCGACTATTTGCCAAAAACATTCCAATAGCGAAAACAAAAAATCCTCGCAAAGCAAAACAGTTTGAACCAATAAAACCATGGAATCGGTGAAAGTAAAAACTATCCATCGACCCGTTCTCTATTTGTCCTCCGAAACGGCGGTGATGTAGAAGGCTAATTCTCTGACCGTGATAAAATAAAATCGCCGATAGTCCAAAGAAGACAAATGAAATAAAAGCGCATCGGAGAGATAGTGTACTACATAGCCGAAACGGCGGGAGACAGACTGACTATGGTTTCCGCGACAAAATAAAATCATCGGCGATCAAAAGAACTAAGGACTACTGATCGACGATTTTAAAACTAAGCATCTTCACAGTGTCAGTGAGACAAACAACAAAGCCTCCGAAATAGCGGCATCACTCGAGACTAGAACTCCAACTATTTGCCAAAAACATTCCGATAGCGAAAACAAAAAATCATCACAAAGCAAAAAAGTTTGAACCAATAAAATCACGGAACGACGAAAGTAAAAACTATCCATCGGCTCGTTCTCTATTTGTCCTCCGAAACGGCGGTGATATAGAAGGATAATGCTCCGACAGTGATAAAATAAAATTGCCAATAGTCCAAAGAACAAAAATGAAATAAAAGCGCATCTAGAAAATGTATTTCATGAATAACGAGAACACCAAAAGCTCATGTTTCTTCAATATGGAGGATTTCAAATCAATTTCATTGTGTAAATGCATATATAAACTTATTGCCAAGATTATTACAAACATGATTAAAGGCATATTTTCCAAAATTGTGTCCTTTGAACAATTTGATTTTTAGAAGGATTCCATATTCATGATGCAATAGGGATTACACATATGCCACCTCAGCTTTTATTCACTTTGCTATTTCCACATGGCCTGCCACCTCGCATAGAAATGAACCACAGTTTCTCTGACATATCAACCACCACGTCATCGAACAGATTTTCCATGATTAGCAAAAGGTAGGGGGGCTGACAGGTCGTCCAGGGCTCCAAGCTGGTGATCTTCTCATGGAGTCCAAACACCCAGATCCCCCACCATACCTTTGCTCTACGCATCGAATAGAGTATGAAAGAATGGGATATATAAACCCATATAAACCATTCCTCCCAATCAATGTGGGATAAATCCCAATGGGCAAACAAATCACAACCGTCGATCCTATGATCAGACGGTTCCTGTATCTTCTGCGCTTTAGAGTATTACGCCGGTTGAATTTCTAAGGCTCCAATAAAAATTTAAAAGGCTCCAATCACAGGCTATGGGCGCTTTTTGAGCTGTATGGAAGTTGTTTGGCATCCTCATATTAATCTTGTATATTGATCTAGGAACAAAGCATCAATGTCATCAAAGATTAATCAACAAATAACTCATGAAATGGTGCAATCGGTCTACGGGAATAGTAGCCGCTCTGTATTCACATAAAGAATGAATGATTACAATTTCAATGTCATGCTACAGGCATGAATGAATGAGCAATTCGAATCCTCAAGGAGGTCATTCGAATTGAATGAGTGAGTCTAGCTTAAATGACTGTAAGCCATGGTCCACATTCAGTTAACCACTGATCAAAACCCTAATTGACTCACCTAAACCCTAATTGAAGTCGGAGTGCAATAAATGACTGAGTCTCAACAGAAGGAGATCACACACATGTCATAGCAAGCCAACCATCAAGTGCTAGCGCTTCAATGACTTCAATGAACCCCGATGAGGTTAACTGAAGTTGAACTGAACATCAAAAGTTGGTGGAGGCGCCCCTGTTGACTCTAGTTCATTAATTAATCATTAAATAATCAATTAAATGAAAGGAGGTGCCTTCACTAAGTTGTTTAACTAATTGTAACCACCAATTAGTAATTAGGTGCATTAATATCACTTAGATCACCCTCGGAGTGCTCTAGTTAGCATCCCTGAATGTAGGATAAGGCTAAGTTAGCCTCTTTGATTGAAGGTAGGCGTGGGTGTGATTGGATGATGTCAATTAATGCTCCACTGATGTCAATTAATGTCAATTATACTTAGGATAGTGGTTTAACTAGGCCAATTTGACCAAAAAGAGTGTGTATGATGGTAAATGTCTCCAATACCCCCCCTTAAGCTATACTCAGGAGGAGTTAGAAAACACAAATGCATAAAAATGCTAGGGCCCTAGCAACTAAGGCCATAGGTCACCCTATACAATGCTGAAATTGAAACAATGCTCAAAAACAAACTAAGTGAGGAAAAGAGGGAAAACCCAGTGGGAAAACCCCCCCCCTCAAGCTGAACACTGAAAGTAGTCTGAATCACTCTAATGAACTCACCCCCAACAGTGAACAGAGGTAAGTCAACTTATTTTATGAAAATCTCTTGGTGAAGATGTCTGCAATCTACTCATCAGTCGGGAAGTATTGCAGAATGATGGTCTTGTCATGCACTAGCTCCCTGATATAGTGCATGTGGATCTCTACGTGATTGGTCCTCTACCTGGTAACTAGATCCATGGATATCTTAATAGCACTTTGACTGTCACAAAAGAGGATAGTGGACAAAGTACTACCAATATCAAACTCTGAAAGAATGCCTTGCAACTGAACTGCTTGGATGCAAGCATTCACCGCTCCTCGATACTCGGCCTCTGCTGAAGATAGTGCCATGGCAGCCTGCTTTTTGCTTGAACAGAAAATGGGGCCACCACCAAACATGAAAACATATCCAGAAGTAGAATTTCGATAAATAGAATCACCCGCCCAATCGGAATCTGTGTATCCAACCAGCTCTAGCTCAGAGTCTGCAGCATAGTGAATGTCGTAGGTCCTGGTTCCCTGAATATACTGGAGGATCCTCTTGGATTCCTTCCAATTAAGATAATGAGGCTGCTGCATATATCTTGATACAACATTCACAGCATAACAAATATCAGGCCGAGAATGTGTCAAGTACAACAAGCTACCAATCAGCGGTCGATAGATAGTGCAGTCCATGGGAGGTGTGCTTTTTCCTTCTTCAAGGTTGATCCCTGAAAGGAAAGGGAATGGTGCAGGCCTACAATCAGCCATGTTAAACATGACTAACAGGTCTAAAACGTATTTGGACTGAGTAACCATAATTCCATCATAATTTTGCTCAATTTCGAGCCCCAAAAATTGTTTTAGGAGCCCCAAATCACTCATTTCAAAGGCATTGTGGAGAGCAGTTTTGATGGCTGAAATGGAGGCAACTGTGCTTCCTGTGATCAGTAAGTCATCAACATATAAAACAATGATAATTATATGACCATCATACTACTGTAAATACACATTTGGATCTGATCTACATCTCTAAAATTTCTGCAAGAGAAGGAAGGCATCCATCTTGGAATACCACTCTCTTGGGGCCTGTTTTAGCACATATAGTGACTTCTTTAGCTTGAAAAACAAAGATGGATCAGTGATTTAGCCCTGATGATGCTTCATGTATATCTCCTCATGAATATCTCCATATAGAAATGCTGACTTAACATCCATGTGATGCACTTCCCAGTGCTTGGATGCTGAAATTGCCAAAACAAGGCGGATGGAGTCCATTTTTGCAACCGGTGCAAAGGTCTCATGGTATTCCACTCCTTGGACATGAGAGAAACCTTTTACCACCAGCCTTGCCTTATATTTTCAGGTGCTTCCATCAGCAGCAACCTTGGTCTGAAACACCCACTTGCATTGAACCAGTTTCCTTCCTAGAGGAAGAGAAACTAGCTCCCAAGTAGTGTTTTTCTGAAGAGAATTCACCTCTTCATCCATGGCAACTTGCCATCTCGGATCCTTCCAAGCATGGTAGTAGGAGTTTGGATCTGAACTAATCATAAAATATCAAGTTTTGGACATCAAATTATTAGGACAAGAGAGCGCAATACCTACTCTTTGGAAATCATAACAGGTTCTCCTTGGATCATCCGGATTTCCAATGTTTTCTCCTGCGGAGGAGAGTGTCTGTCGGGCCCATGTAGGAAGATGATTTTTCACTTTAGGTTCTGATTCAGAATCTGATTATTACTGCACACTGATATTAGAAATCAGAGGATCAAAATCAAGGTCATCACCCCCAATTTCATCATCCAAATATTTAGTAGAATAGGAAGGAAATTCAGCAGTTTTCTCCTTCACTAATTCCACCTCCTAAAGAGGCTCATCGAACTTGACACTTCTCTCGATGATGATCTATTTGGTATTGATATCCAGAAGTTTGAAACCTTTAGATTCATCAGGATACCCAATAAACATACATTCTATGCTTTGCGGTTGCAAAGCCCTTCTTTTATCAAGCAGAATCTGGGCGCATGCAGTGGACCCAAACACTCGTAGGTTCGACACATCCGGCTTGTGTCCAAATTATGCTTCGAAAGGGGTCTTCCCTTTGATGGATGAGTGTGGCACCCTGTTCTGAATGTATTCTGTAGCATGCATGGCCTCAGCCCACAAATTTTCAGCAAGCTTCTTGGATTCCAACATACAGGTGGTCATCTCCTTGAGAGACCAATTCTTCCTTTCCACTAGTCCGTTCTGTTGGGGAGTGTAGGGAATTAAATGTTGGACCTGAACACAAATTTGGGAGAATATGTGTAGAAACTCATTACTAACATACTCCCCTCCATTATCAGATCTCAAGATCTTGATCTTAATCCCAGAGGCATTTTCGATCAAGGCCTTCAATTCAAAAAAAAATTCACATATTTCTGACTTCTTTTTGTGAAAGAAAACCCATGTATACCTTGAAAAATCATCAATAAAAGTAAGAAGATACCTTGATCCATTCATGGATGTGATAGGCATTGGACCACTGATATCAGAATGTATCAGCCCCAATATGGATGTAGCTCGGTTTTCCTTCCCCCGATCGAACTTGTGCTCAGGATGTTTTCCAATCACACAGCCCTTGCAAATTCCCATGGTTTCCTTGATGATCGGGAGGCCTTCAACCATGGAGTGTTTCTGTAATTGATGCAAATATTTGAAATTAAGATGGCCAAACCTCTCATGCCACATCCTACTAACTTCATTTCCATGAGTTAGCAGAGCGGTGGGCTTTGCATCCACAACAAAGTGAGAGAACTCATAGGCTTTTGCATGATGGTTTGCAAGGCCTTTAGCAATGAGTTTCCCGGATGCAATTTCTGTTATCTCAACATCATTTGGGCTGAAAGAAACTCTCTTAGGCACTCCTATATGTGTCATCTGATAGACACTAAGGAGATTTGAGGCCAGAGACTGTACATACAAAACATTTGAAAAAAAGCCATTTCCAAGATCAACAGTACCTTGTCCTTCTGAAATGATGGTGGAGTCATCTCCCATGTGGATGGGGATGGATTTGCCAGTCTCCAAGGATGAAAAGGAGTCTCTTTCAACCATCATGTGGTTCGAAGCTCTAGAATCAATCAAGAGTGCTTTGGACTTCAAAGTGCTTTCCATGAGGGCATAACCTTTTTCATGCTGTGGTTCCCGATCTTGCTGATCTCTCCTCCGAAATCTCTCCAAAATATTGATGTGATTCCTATCAAGGAGAGAGGTTGCTTCATCAAGATTCTTCTTCATGTAGGCATGTTCAGGGTGGAATCCCTTCCCGCAATAAGAACACTTGACCTTTTCCTTGCTGTGGTGCTCTTTTCCTTTGTTCTTCCTTGAGCCAGAAGACTCATCATGTTGCTAATTTTCAACTCTAGTCTTAGGAGCATCAAATTTAGTTTTTTTATTATTTTTCTACTTTCCTTTATCCTTCAGATATTTGGGCCCCGAGACATGATCACGGGAATATCGAATGATCCCCATCTGGACAAGCTTGTCATGTTCACTTGTTAGGGACTCAATGAAGGCATTGAGTGTAGGCATCTTCCATCCAGGGGTTTTGAGCTTCCCCGCACGGAACGTAGAAAAAAAAACTGAATCATCAGCCCCAAGTTTGGAGAATATGGCGAGGATGAGCTGATCATCCTCCTTCTTCACTTTGCATTGCTTCAAGAGTAAAACAGTATGCTTGAACTTTGTGAAGAAATCATTCAAAGTCTCGAAATTGGAGGGTTGGAGAGACATGAGTTCATTTTTGAGCTAGTAAACCCTCAAGTCATCATGCTTTCTATATAGAGTCTCCAATTTGTCCCATATTTATTTTGGAGTCTTCAATCCCGCAAGATGGAAGAGAAGGTCTCAGGAAATAGAGAGGCACAAGAAACCGAAGGCTTCATCCTTCTTGTTCAAGAATCTTGATTTTTCTATGGCGGATCCAGGCTCATCTTCAGTTTCCATGGTGACTCTAAAAAGTCCTCTGGAGCGTAGCTGAATCTCCATATCACCTTTCCATGAGTGGAAATTGTATGGAGTCAAGAGATCTACTGTGGAGGCCATCTAGATGTGCTGGAGCAAATGCTTCACCTGTAGAAAACTGAAAATCAAAACAGAAAGGGCAATGTAAGGTCGGACAACCTGCAAATTCTAGGCTTTTATCACACCCAGCATAGTCAATCAAGCAAGCTTGATCAACAAGTTCTTTACTTGGGGTATTAAGTGGCAAGCCTTGGCTTCTGGTGCAGTGCTGGATTTTTGAGCTATTGCTCAAATTTCATGCAGAAATCTGTCAAAAAGCTTGTTTTTGAGAGATAGAGCTTCGTCTCGTCGTAAGCTCTAATACCATATTAATCTTGTATATTGATCTAAGAACAAAGCATCAATCTCATCAAAGATTAATCAACAAATAACTCATGAAATGGTGCAATCGGTCTACATGAATAGTAGCCTCTCTGTATTCACATAAAGAATGAATGCTTACAATTTTAATGTCATGCTACAGGCATGAATGAATGAGCGATTTGAATCCTCAAGGAGGTCATTCGAATTGAATGAGTGAGTCTAGCTTAACTGACTGTAAGACATGGTCCACACTCAGTTAACCACTGATCAAAACCCTAATTGACTCACCTAAAACCTAACTGAAGTCGAAGTGCAATAAATGACTGAGTCTCAACAGAAGGACATCAGACACATGTCATAGCAAGCCAACCATCAAGTGCTAGCGCTTCAATGAATTCAATGAACCTCGATGAGGTTAACTGAAGTTGAACTAAACATCAGAATTTGGTGGAGGCGCCCCTGTTGACTCCAGTTCATTAATTAATCATTAAATAATCAATTAAATGAAAGGAGGCACCTTCCCTAAGTTGTTTAACTGATTGTAACCACCAATTAGAAATTAGGTGCATTAATATCACTCAGATCACCCCCAGAGTGCTCCAGTTATAAGCCTCCCTGAATGTAGGAGAAGGCTAAGTTAGCCTCCTTAACTGAAGGTAGGCGTGGGTGTGACTGGATAATGTCAATTAATGCTCCACTGATGTCAATTAATGTCAATTATACTTAGGATAGTGGTTTAACTAGGCCAATTTGACCAAAAAGAGTGTGTATGGTGGTAAATGTCTCCAACACCTCAGTGTTCTCATTGTCATGCTTGTGGCGAGCCTATTTCTAAACATGCGTTTTCCATGTCAGGAAATGATCCACACCACAAATACTATTACAAGGAAATCTACCATCCAAAATGTGATGTCTACAACAATTTTATCCCAACAAATAGAGCTGGCTTAATTGAGTATAGAGCCCATCCATTTTGGGGACAGAGGTACTATCCTTCACATGAACATGATAACACTCCTCGATGTTGCAGTTGTGAACGTGTGGATACAAACGAATGCCAGCCACTTTACATTGAAATTAGGGACTTTTATGAAGGCATGAGTATGAGAAAATACCAACAAATTCCAATGTTGATGGTTGAAAGGCAAGCATTGAATGCAACCATGCAGGGTGAGAAGGAAGGAATCCATCACATGCCAGAAACTAGAGGAGTGTGCCTTTGGAGTCCTCATTGGACTCGTGTTGTTCAACAGTGGAAACTTCAACTGAAACTCATATTTGACAATCTTACAGTGTGTTCTTTATATTTAATGCATTCCTCTTTGTTGCTTCTTGATTGCTTGAGGTGTGGAGTGAGTCCACACGAACTTGAGAGTTGTTCATGTCCTGTAAAAACCTAATCAAAGGAATACACTCTTCTTGGTAAGATTGCTTGAACAAAATGCATGACTTCATCTTTGTGAAACTCATTCCCTGCTACAACATTGCAAAGCATATAAAGCCCCTATGTGCAAACTTCTGGTCTTGTTGCAATATGTAATTGTTGCACCACAGCTCTAAGAATTAGTCCACGCTAGCCCGTAGAAACTCAAAGCTTCTTGAAGAAGTGGCATGTCTTGAGCCTCATAGAAAAGTCTTTGAGAAAACCTATCAATTTTTGTCTTTGCATTATTATTGCAAGCACCCTTCTTTTAGACAGTGTCTCCTAGTTTCACCACTTGCTCTGACAGAGATTTCAGCCTCATCCATGGTTCTGTCAACAAGGATATGCCTCTCATCTTATTTTTCCATCAATGATCATCACTAAAATGTGTCTATCCACAATCATTATTTCACCAAATCTCCATCATCTCATATATTGAAATCAATGCCAATATAGCCATCTTCCATATTGCCAACACAAATTGTTGTGTGCCATACACTATTTGGTAAGGTCCTAGTACGGGCTAATCTAATTAAAAAGTTTGGTTGTGGTCCAAGTAGGTGTCCTCTCTACAATAAATAATTTGAAAATAAAAATCATGTCTTTATTTCCTGCCCTTACATAATTAATACATGGAGGGAGGAGCTAGGGGGAATTTGCATAAACATGTGTTTATTTCTAAACATGATGATTTATGATCTCTATCAGACATTGATGTTGATGCTATATATGTACAACTTTTTTGGCCTATGAATAATGTGGTTCATTTATTAATATAAAGAGCTACAACTTTTTTTTGTAAAATTTTATTTATCTTTTCCGTGATAAAAAAACATTGACCAATATTATTAGGAAAAGTGTTTTCATTCATATTTTACTTTCAATGGATTGTTGAGATGGTATCTACTTTAGAGTTGCATTTATTGCTCATACTGGGTATTTCGGTTCTCATCAACATTATTTTTTTATCTTTGAAACAATATCAACATCAATCTTGTCCTTCATGATATTGGCATGTAGAGCTGATGTATCAGCTGCAATGGGTTTGCTAGCTGAATCCATGCTCTTTCCAGTGATTTCAACTCCTTAACTATGTATTAATTCAACCTAAATATAAATTGAATTCAACAAACCTAAATTCCAGAGCAATATTAGGTTTAGAAAAAAGTAAGTCTATAAGCATAGCCATCTAGAAGCAAGTATAAACTACCATCAAATGCTAGTTGTAGCAAGTATAAACTAGCCATCCATGAAGTCACCCTAATGTCTACAGAAACTTTCAATCTCCCATGTAATGGAGTTAACACAAGTTCAACAACAAGAAAGTGCAACTTAAGACCCTGAAAGGTATGTATTTGATAAAATTTAAACATAAGCAATTAAAAAAAGCTAAAATATAATCAAGGATGTAAATATTAGTGAGTAGGTTGTCTATAAAAATATGCATAATTAAACTCTGCCAGTAGAACTCTGCCAACATGCTATATGTGGAATATTTTAGAAAGTCCCAGGCATGGATTGAATGTTTGATCAATATTTGACATGCTATTGTTCTTATTTTGCACTCTCCTTTATAACATATCAACAATAAGCATTGTCCCCAACTTCTCTATTTTCATTCAAGGAATGCATTATCCCATCACAAACTACAGTACAATATACTATGGAATTTTAGATGGACAGAATTATAAATTGTCAATAGGAATAACTATAGAGACAATACAATATCCACTTTCTTCAGATGTAAGATTATTTCCCTTATGCTTAAGAGTATGTTGTGGACATATACAGAAAAAACGCCAAGTCTAGAAAAGAGAATACTCCTCTGGATACTATAATGCAAATGACAATTTCTCAATAAAACAGAGTTTTCCAAGAATCTACATTTTTATCTTTGAGCTAACCCTCCATCACTTGCTTTTGTTGTTGTAGGTGTTGCTGTCATTCATCAAGATCATCTTGTAGTGTGTGGGAAATCCTTTTTGGTTGATTTTGAAGTAACCATTTCGTGATCATTGCACTACCTCAAGGCTATAATCCAGGGGTGCTTGAAGCAAAATGCTAGATTTTCACATCTGAGAATGCTCGATTCACTTTCAGCCATAGCATAAATTATGGAACTATCTGTGGAAAGATCTATGTCTCATAGATTTAAAGCCTTCCCATAGGGGATTCTGTGGAGATGAAGATGATGCTTCTCCTCTTGTGCTAGAGTCACCTGGCATATAGATAGACATGACAACATCAATATGTTAACATCATCCATGATTGTTGCCCCTCTGCAAAGGTGTATGCATGGATACATCAAAAACATGGCGAAGAAAGCAAAAACAACAACTGCTAAAGTAGGGCACACGCCAAACCTTGGAAAATGCCAATGGGTGTGCTCCCAATAAACCAATCATGCTGCCCGGATGGAAGATCCCTGGGAGAAGCACCTGTGCATGTGATGTAATATTGTCAGGGAAGTATTGTGACACATAACACTAGTCACATGAACACCTGAAATCCATTGCATAAGGAGTCTCGTGAAGCGTACCTGGGCTTGCAGTTAGACCCGGCTGGTGCTGCCTTGGTCTATGTCTCTGCCTTGGAGCAACCGCGGCAGACTGCTACCCCTCTACAAGCATCCGTACCACACATCAACACACATATATGCATGGATACATCAACAACATGGCGAAGAAAGCAAAAACAACAACTGCTAAAGTAGGGCACGCGCCAAACCTTGGAAACTGCCAATGGGTGTGCTCCCAATCAACCAGTCATGTTGCCCGGATGGAAGATCCCTGGGAGAAGCACCTGTGCATGTGATGTAATATCGTCAGGGCAGTATTGTGACGCAGAACACTAGTCACCTGAACACCTGAAATACATTGCATAAGGAGTCCCGTGTAGCGTAACTGGGCTTGCAGTTAGACCCGGCTGGTGCTGCCTTGGTCTATGTCTCTACCTTGGAGAAATTGCGGTAGACTACTGCCCCTCTGCAAGAATCCATACCACATGTCAGCACACATGTATGCATGGATACATCAACAACATGGCGAAGCAAGAAAAAACAACAACTGCTAAAGTAGGGCACGTGCCAAACCTTGGAAACTGCCAATGGGTGTGCTCCCAATCAACCAGTCGTGCTACCCGAACGGAAGATCCCTAGGAGAAGCACCTATGCATGTGATGTAATATCGTTAGGGTAGTATTATGACGTAGAACACTAGTCACCTAAAGACCTGAAATCCATTGCATAAGGAGTCCCGTGAAGTGTACTTGGGTTTGCAGTTAGACCCGGCTGGTGCTACCTTGGTCTATGTCTCTGCCTTGGAGCAACCGCGGCAGACTACTACCCCTCTGTAAGCATCTGTACCACACATAAACACATGTGTATGCATGGATACATCAACAACATGGCGAAGAAAGCAAAAACAACAACTGCTAAAGTAGGGCACACGCCAAACCTTGGAAACTGCCAATGGGTGTGCTCCCAATCAACCAGTCGTGTTGCCCGGATAGAAGATCCCTAGGAGAAGCACCTATGCATGTGATGTAATATCATCAGGGAAGTATTATGACACAGAACACTAGTCACTTGAACACTTGAAATCCATTGCATAAGGAGTCCCGTGAAGTGTACCTGGGCTTGCAGTTAGACCAGGCTGGTGCTGCCTTGGTCTATGTCTCTGCCTTGGAGCAACCATGGCAGACTGCTGCCCCTCTGCAAGCATATGTATTGCATGTCAACACATGTGTATGCATGGATACATCAACAACATGGTGAAGAAAGAAAAAGCAACAACTTCTAAATTAGGGCACGTGCCAAACCTTGGAAACTACCAATGGGTGTGCTCCCAATCAACCAGTCGTGCTGCCCGGATGGAAGATCCCTGGGAGAAGCACCTGTGCATGTGAAGTAATATCGTCAGGGCAGTATTGTGATGCAAAACACTAGTCACCTGAACACCTGAAATCCATTGCATAAGGAGTCCCATGAAGTGTACATGGGCTTGCAATTAGACCTAGCTGCTACTGCCTTGGTCTATGTCTCTACCTTGGAGAAACCGCGGTAGACTGTTGCCCCTCTGCAAGCATCCGCACCGCACGTCAACACATGTGTATGCATGGATACATCAACAACATGATGAAGAAAGCAAAAACAACAACACATAGATATTTTCAATAAATGCAACTGACCTGAGACAATTGATGGTGCAATGTTGGAGCGAGGACGACCCCTCTTGTTGAGATATTGAAACTGGAAAGGATCATATTCATATGCATGGATATTCAAATCAATTTCCAAGCCGCTACTTTTCTTTATTCTTTTTCCTTTCTTTTTTGGGCTAAGGAATCTTTTCTTCCTCTTCAAAGATGATTTGAAAGCACCCAAGCCAGTGTGAAGTCAAAGTCCATAATATGAAGAGTGTTGGCCTCATCCAACAATTTTTTAACTAGACCAACCAACTGATCGATCTTTCTCAATGTACTAGGAGGACTATTTCTAAGCAGGTGTAGGTAGCCAAACAATTCATCCCTAGCTAATTGAAGTCCCTCAATATCTGGATCAACAGTATCAGTGGCTATAAACATTATATCACCATCTACATGTAAGTTTGGTGCCTCTATATCGTGAGGGGTATCAAATGAAGCATGTGTTGCATCATGATCTAGTACTGGGATTGAATCTCCTAATGGGAAATACAACCAATCTACATTTATAGCATGCTTGCACATGTTGCTGCAAATAGACCATGGGCAATCACACGCTATAAAATTTGCATGATACCAGGTGACAAGGTATTTATTATGAGGATTTGTTTGACTCCTCACCCAATAGGCATGAGATATGCTCTCATGAGGGCAACAATCACTGTCTGGGATTCTTTTTGCTCTTTCCATTGAAGATTCAAGCTGCTTCTCTTTCCTGTAGTTGTTCAAGTATCCTTCTTCTTTCAGAATTTCTTTGAACCGATACACAGGTTCGACATTTGTCAAGAGCACATATAATAACCAATCCATTCGACGAGCACATTTCTTCTGTCAATCGGAGATAAAGTTGGTCTTCAGGTAACAATGGTAGGACTCTACAACATTGTTGGTCTCTTCATTTGCATGCGAAAAATCATGACAGCCTTTCACCCACATCCCTGAAAGTAAAAAAACAAGTCAGTGGAAATATATGGTAATCATGAAACACTTAAGCAAAAACACAAGAAAGAGTCATCTGCACTTAGGAAACTTATCACCGGAAACCCAATTCTTGTCAAGATAGTCCAGGAATTTTCCCTCATCAACAAATTCATTGAAAAATCCTTGTATTGCAGTAGTCACATCATCGTTGGAACAATACTTCATAATATAACCTAACTTACTGAACATTGCGCTTTCCATGTCTAGACTAGTGGCCAAGTTATTGACATTTTTTAGCCATGCCCTTCATACATGCCAAACGCACAATATAACTTCGCACTGTGTCACCCTCCTGCAATGTTCGACAGGTTAAAGTGACACTTTTTCATAAAAAAGATAAGTTAAAATGAATAGTAATGATAATGAATATACCTCAATGCAGCTATCTCAACCAACGCATCATCAACCATGAAGGCATTGGGTTTCCAATCAGGACGGAGCTGGTAACACCTATTCATAAGCTGCTCCAACCAAAGTGCAATATCTTCAGTTGCATTCCGCGATGAAACAACCCATGCAACAGGAACCCCACTTTGTTGTGCATCAAATTCAACTAGTGTGTAAAGTTGGTACTACCATACTCAAACAAGATAGGAAGTGAAAAACGTTTTTTATTAAATAAATTGAATGGCTTAATATTGGATAATCATATTAAAAAAACACGGACAACACACATACCCCATATTTATTAGTACTAAATGTTGAGTCCATGGCTATTAAGCTGTTATGACATAGCTTGACCATTGTCTCCAACATCCATTTCGTTTGGATTCCAATTATGAAAGGCACGCCTGCATCATTGGGCTTTTGGTATAAGAAAAAATCCTCTTTACGTTTTTGGTACCAAATATTAACACTCATCTCATCCTTTTTGTGGAGTTGATAGTTTCCTTTGCTCAACCGACAGTAGATGTTTGCAACATCCTTTCTACTCAAGAAGAAATCCCTATCCCGAGCTGTCGCATCCAAGTTAACATTTTTCTTTATGTGCATTTTGCAAACTGAGTCAACTGGAACCTCCAAAAAAAAGCAACTTTTGACATACGAGACTGTGTCCCTTGAGAGATTAGGCTTAAGCAAAGACCTGGCCTTGCCTTAAGCGTCATGTAAACCATGACAAGGCCATCCTTGTTTGTCTTCATGCTCATATAGATTATATGTCAATATCGCAGCCTTAGGATTTTGAACCATAACCTTAACTATAAAATGGAATTGGAAACCCCTCTTCTTGGAAAACGAGGCCCTACGTTTAGCTGGTTGTTCTCCGGACCATAACAACATGCATAACTACATAATAAAAAATTTCAGTGTCAGTACAGACAACAAATTATAAATGGTATATCATTAACTACATATAAATAATACATTCTTGAGATACTTACACTTTATAACTCAATGACGCAGTATCATTTTGCCCTGATTCTTTCTTTTTCCGTCGGATAAAACTACATGGATCATCGGGGTTCATTTCTTCCCCCCTAATGAAGTCGGATACTCTATGGGACAGGATTTTCACAACACAATCAAAACATCCATTTGATCGATCAATTTCAGACCAAAGAATATCTTTGGAGGAAAAGGTGAGCATGTGTTTAGGGTCTTGCATTTCAAGTTGCATGATAGCCTGCCATTTGCCTTGCTTTCCCATTTTGAATAAATTCCTACAAACAATGTGCAAACACATTACTGAAAATAAAACAAAAAACTAGTTATATTTAAATACATGCTTGCAATTTATATGACATGGAAAGCTCCATGAACCATTCTTTATAGTGAACTTAACATATACCCTAAGAAGCAAGAAGCATAACAAATCCCACATGGGGTAAGTGGTGTTTCAACACAACCTAACCCTAGTAGGGGTGTATGCATCATAAAGAATGAAGGAAATGATATTGCTAGATCCAAATCAAACATTCTCCTCAAGGATTTGTATAAGGGAAAGTTCACAAAGCTTAGTGGTTGTATTAAGATATAATTAATAGAAGCTTGGTTAATTAATGTCCATAAGTGTTTTGGGTTCAAATATCACTATTAATCATCAGGCTTGTTTGATAATTTTCCATCTTAAGCAAAGTGTCATGCTACGGTCAGATAAAGTGGAAATAAATATAAGGGCTTTTGCATATGTAGTTGCATGGGAATTGTTTAGGGAGAAATTCTATTGAAATACCTGTCATATTACTATATATCGCCATAGATAGGCAGATGCAATCCACTTCTTGACTTGGGACAAGCTCACAATGGGAAAGTATTAGGTGAAGGGTGTTATAATATTATACATTAGGGGATCACCTAATACCAACTTGGTTTAATGTACTAATCATGTGTGTTTTCAATTGCTTTTAACCTCTAATAATCCATTGAACACCTTTATATTATCCATAGATGATTCAACAACCTAGCTATCTAAATATTAGAAAGCTTGATTTGTGTCTTTTCACCTAATTGGTCCATGATCGTGGAGGTTCATTTGTCCAAAGTCCATGAGATGATAAAGTGAGAGTGTACTAGATCACATTCTGGGACTATCACAATATTTTTAACTACAAGCAACAAAACAGTGTAAGGATCCCCAAAACAGACATAATGACTTGTCTATCCTTGGCCATAATGGAACTTATTCTTTGATAGACATTCTACTTTCCATTATTTGAACTTAACACTGTTTTTTCCTAACATAAACCCTCCATTTTTAGCTGGAATGGGGTCAATCTCCTGGGACATGTTGCTCTTGGGATTCTTCGGTAGAGCCATACATAATGCACTGTGAATTGAACCTAGATCAGTAGTGGTAAGCTTCCACAGGTCTATGGACCACATCCTGACCAACAAATTTAAATGGAAATCCTAGAGGAAAACATGGCTCAGGCTTGGGTCCTAATATGTGCACGAGTCATGACCTCCAAGTGGCACTGTGTCAAACCCATAAGTTTAATCTTCACAGACAAAACACTATCTTCCTGCCAATATTAAATAAAATATTTTTGTGTCCTACTGGAGCTTGCAGCTTGCCACTATTGAGGACTTGGGTGAACTGCCATCCCAAGGAGGAAGGGATGAGTACTCAAAGTGGGTCTTGGTGCTTCAATAAGCACTCCATTACTTACTGCAGGGGGGGTTACATATTAGAATTGCAGCGATACTATGGGAACTTGGAAGGCAAGATGCCATGGATTAATTTTTATAGATCTAAATACCCAACATAAATGCCTACAGTTAAAGCAAGCTGTTGAATAGCTTAGCTAGTAGCAAAACAACTGTTGCACTCTATTTCTAGTAGGAGGTCAATTGTTGCATTAATCCTGACCTGCTTTCCAACTATTTTCATAGAAACAACAGAAAACATGTATTTATGCAGAGATCTCACGACTGATCTGTCCTTGGGCATAACAGAACTTGTTATTTGGATGGCATTGTCACTTTCAATATTGTGTGGTTAGACTTAAAAAACAAGTCCATTCTAATTATCCGTTGGTGAAGTACTTTGCCAAGTTCGATCCTATCTCCTCTCAAGCTATGAGGGTTGGGTTGGGTTGGTCAACTAGCCATTGTCCATCAGGGAGCCCTTAAGATCTTCCTGCATATTATGGAGAATATAGATTTCAAAACAAAGGTAATTTGATTTATCTATTACAACAGTAAGACAATGTAATCTTAGTTAAATCATAAAAAAGGGTTTAGTATTCAAAGGGAAAATTAACTTTTTTTTGAAATGTATTCCATGACCAATCAGTTGCAGATACACATCAATTCGAAACAAAGGAAACTCAAACCGATTATATTTGTGGGTCATTCCTTGGCAAGGGCAGTTGCAACCTTGGTCACACTATGAGTACTGGAAAAGAGACCAAAGCAAAGTTCTCCTTTGTGTATCACATTAAAGCATAGCTCTCCATTTTGTGTCACATTTGGTTGCCCTTTAGTGGGAGATAAAATACTTGTTGAAGCGGTTGGCCGTGAGAACTGGAAAGGCAACTTTTGTCACATGGTTTCCAAACATGATACTGTTCCACATATGCTTCTTGCACCCTTGGATTCAATTGCTAAGCCCTTGATTTCTATTTTTCCATATTGGTAGGGCATACATGTACCTAATGCTTTTGTTCAAAATTCTTGTAGGACGCTTTGGCAAGGAATTTTGGCTTTGCTCCTGCCTTGCCCTACAAGATATGGAATAGAATTGTAACCTGTAACCTGTTGACATTGAGATATGGACTAGAATTGAGTTTGCAGAATTGTAAGGCATTGAAATTAGTGGACTTGTAACCTGTTGATTTTTATGGTTGAGTTTGCAGAATTTATGGTGACCGGTGAATGCAAACAGCAACTCTAGCACACGGAGCAGTCACGCAGAAGGAACCAGTGGAGATGTGTTGTGGTGATCGGTGAATGAAACAGAGAATAGGAGAATTCGCAGGATCGTTTGAATTGTGCAGGGAGTGTGGTTGGTGGCACCCATCAATGCATGGGAGTACGTCGAGATGGCATGGGATGGGACGGAGGAAACGAAGACGGAAGGTGGGGATCAACGTTAATGGCGACGGGGTGGAACAGACAGCGATGGGGTGGAACGGACTGTCGAGAATGGAGAGGAGGGGTGGTCGGAGGTGGTCGGAGTGCCGGCGCGACGATTTCCACCGAGAAAAATAGTCGCGTCGGTAGCTGACTCCTTATAATAATTTTCGTATACAAGAATTGAGATCTATCTTCTCCAAATCACCCCCCTCCTTTCCACATTTTTTTCTTTTTAAACATGCCCTTTGAATTTTCACTTTAATAATTGAAATATGCTTAGTCAATTTATGTGAATTCATTTATTTATATAGTTCTAATTTCCAATGCATGCTAGTAGTTAGTTACTTTATTTTTGTGGAGAAGAGTTTCATTGATATTAGGTAAAGTAAGGTATTGCATGTTTAAGTGTGTGAAAGTGTCTTGGAGTTAGGGATTATTCAATTATCTCTCCTCGTCCACACATGATTAGTGATTCAAATGAAACATGGAAAGGAATCACAACAAGTCCTCCTCTTAATTCTTTTTCATTAATTCTTGTATTTTCAATTGAAATTGGAGGTATATTATATCTATGAATTATGTTAAGTTTAAAAAAAACTAGGACATAAGTACTCAACACATTATTAGTTATTCAAATGAAACCTTGAAGGAATCACAACAAGTCCTCCTCTTAATTATTCTTCATTAATTCTTGTATTTTCAATTGAAATTGGAGGTATGTTATATCTATGATTTATGTTAAGTTTTACAAAAAAAGACTAGGACATAACTATTTTTTAGTTGTGTAATATTTTTCATAACATGAGGTGTTGATGTTCAAAGTGGGTATGTTTTAAGAAACAACACTAAAACACATTTAAGAGGCTAAATTGTTGCTTGAATATTTATATCCTTTAAGTAACCTATAATCTTGTAGAATTCCTCACAAAGAGTACTTTGTTGATTGAATTGTCATTGATGCTAACATGGGACTTGCAGTGGCCCCTCAGGTAGTCAATGATGCCACCAAGTCCCTCCTATAGTGTGAATCCCATGCAGAGATGAGTTGTTATTTGGAGCACCTTGTGGAGTCCTGTAAGGTCCTTGAACGCACAAGATTGGATCTTGGCTGAGCCACTCCCCGTAGATGATGTTGAAGACCCTACTAATGATGATGAAGACCTTGGTCATGGTGTTAAATCCCTTGTGGATGATGGAGAATCCCTTAATGGGTTGGAGAAGCATTAATTACCCATTCTATGGTCATTTATGATTTTATGGGGTCATGGTACCCTAGTAGAAGGCTTGGCGACCCCACAAGAGGTGGCATGATGGATATTGACCCTAGAGGTCCTCTTATGTGGTTGAGGTGGTTGAAGAAGTCCATGAGTCCTCTTGCTTGATGAAGAAGCCTTTGAAGAAGTCCTTGGACCCACAAATGGTGAATCAATGGTCCTTGTACCCTTGAAGGAACTTTTGGTCATCTTATGGTATTTTTTCTCTTCTATTATGCTCTTGGAACACCTTATTGGTAATAAGGTAATTGGAACCCTTACGGTATGAAAAATTCGATGAAAAGCTAATGAAGATGCCTTAGTTGATAAGATGAAGTTCATGGTTTATGATGGTGCCTCTTGCACAATGGCATGTTGAGATTACTTTGATAATGGGTTGTCACTAAAGCCCTTGTATATCTTGCACTAGGTGGAGCCCCTTGCACTGGATGGTCCTTGAGTTCTTGTGGTATCCCTAAGGCCACAAGCCTTGTGTGGATCATGTGTGTGAAGCCTTTGGTTCCCATCTCTTGAAGTAAAGTACCTTTTTCAAACAGACTACTTAATCAAGGTTCCAACGTGGCTTTTATAGATCAAAGTTAAAAATATTATGTTAAAAACATGAAAATGTGGAAGTGTAACACAACCCCTTATTGATCCATATGAAGGACCTAACAACCCTTCAAATAATACTAATATTAAGAAACCCTCCCACAGGACATGGATGTATTTTTGTGAAATAAGGTGACAAGGCTAAGTAATTTCCAACGCGGCATATACATGGCCCTTATTTTGTGAATCCAAAAAGGGAAGTTGATGTGGTTGAGATAAAATAAATTTTATTTTTAATTAAAGCCACTGCTTGTTTGTAAGTTTGGCCCAAGTAAAAGGTCATTTAATTATTTTAAAATAAAAATTCATTTACAAGTCGGTTCCATAAAAATTCATGAGAAATGTGTATAAATAAGAGGCAATCAGCCTCATTTCAAGTGTGCAATTAGGTGGCTCCTGTGAGATTTTTCGAGTAAAAAAACAGGTCGAAGGAGTACCATACAGAGTGTGTGAATTTGTGTGACTGCACTGAGATTTTTTCTTGGCTAAAGGAAAATTTTGGTGACAATAGACAGTTTCTGTGGAAGCAAACATGGCTTCGATGACAGCAAACAGTTTTTGTGGTAGAAGACACAATTTCGGTGACAATAGACTATTTTGGTGACAACAGATGATTTTGGTGGTAGCAAACAATTTCGGTGGCAGTAGATGATTTCGGGAGCAACTGTTGTTTTTCTTTTTGGGTGCAAAATTTTTATGTTTTTTTAATCTCTGGTTTTCATGCAGTCATTGTAGAAGACAATTTTTTATTTATCTTATCTTTCTAAATATCGGGCATATAGATAGCACTGAGATAGTAGTCTGAATGATGTTCAAGATGAGGACTGATAGTGATAGAGTGTGGGAAGCTACAACAAAATATTGAAGATCATGGTGTGAACTGTTATGGAAAACTAATCTGACAATGACCTTAATGCAGTATCAATGATGAAGTGATTAAGTGTTTGTATGAGATATATCTTGTATGATCATCTTGGATGACATTTCTGTGGTCCAACCTGTTCCTTTACACAAGCTTCTTTATGTTTACAATCAAGACATGATCGAGGGTTTACTATGATGATTACACTGAGTGATGGATAGAGTCAGTTGTTATTGAGAAGACCCTTGAAGACATGATGATGATGTGACAAGTGAAGAAGATGACATGTGGTTTCTTGAGAAGATTGGCAAGCAAAGGTTGACAAGCAGAGTTGAATGAGAAGAAGTGATTGTGTAGTAGATTGATGACAATCAAGATTGACATCAAACTTGCAAGCTGAGTCTTGCACTTGAGGATTGGATTCCTCAACCCTTTCTTAGTTGGAGCTAAGAAAACCAGGTTGGGTCCTGTCATAAGAGTTGGTGCTCTTCTTATCAGTTGGTGTTGATTGTAATCGTGAAGATTGAAGTCTTCCATTGCAAATAAATAAATCTTACCTTACCTATATTATTGTGTCTCTTTATGATGTGATTATTGTGCTTATGGGTCATAATTGATTTAATTAATGATGCAATTGATAATATAATGCTTGATAAACTCTAATTTATTAATAGAAGGTGAAAATGGTTTAAACTTCTCACACACTAATTCAACCCCCCCTCCCAGTGTGACCATTGTGTCCAACAATTGGTATCATAGTCGGTCTTCATCATAAGCCTTGCAATCTTGAAGGAGATCCGTGGATACACAATGGAGGAAAAATCAGAGTCATCAAGAAGTGATGTGCTCATACTTGATATGATAGATTATTTCAGTTGGAGGAGCAATATGAAATAATATATGAAGAATTTTGGTATTCGAGATATTGTCATCAATATACCCACTCCATCCAATAAGAAGGGAAAGACAACTACAAAGAAAGAAGAAAAGAAGGACAATACTACAACCTTTAAGTTCCTCATGGATGGACTTCCCAGCTCAGGAAAATAAAGTGTAGGGTATTACACTTCAGCTAAAGACCTTTAGTTCAATTTGGAAAGCGAGTATCAAAAGCAAAGACCAGACACTAAAAATACGGATCAGGAATCAGAAGACAAGCCCCCGAAAGTGGTCAATCAAGAAGAAGAAAAGAAAGAAGTGAACTCCAACAAAGGTATGGATTCTTTTGAGAATAGCATGGGTGATGAAATTGAAAAGGTTCTTGCAAAAGATGATGGAGACCTGTCAAAATCTACACAGGATATACATCTCACTTTACTGAATATTGATCTCAGATCCATTTGGGTCTTGAATTGAACCATAGTGAACTCATACGGTTCAAAAGGAGAATCTTGGATTCTTTGAATGAATATCGGCATAATACCATGAAAATGTGAGTATTTCTTGTAAAACTCAAGTACAAGGATGAAGAGTTGTGGGATCAACTAAAAGACAAGGATGCTGAAGTTGAACAACTAAAGACTGAATTGACCACTCAAAAGGAAGAACAAGAAGATACTGGTGAAAACTCAGTAGAGCTTGAAGAAACTAGAAAGGCCAATCTTGATTTGAAGACTCACATGGAGGAAGCCAAGAGGATAGAATAAATCTTGAAGAATCAGTTGGAAAAAAGGGGCAGAAAATCCAAAAGTTGGAGATGGAGGTAGTTGGTCTTAGCAAGAAAGGTGAAAAGAATGATTCCTTTGTCAAGTTCAAGGACATTTCAGTTTTCTTAGATAATATCTTGGATTTCCACAGATATCCATTTGACAAGTCTAGCCTTGGTTACAAGAAGGAAGGATAAAAAACTGAAGACGGCACTTGGTCTCCCAAGACTCTAGAAGCAGGTCCATCATTGTCCAAATTTGATCCCCATGCACCTATGCATGACAACAAAGACTTTGGAAGTTCAAGAATGCATCAAGAAGTTAGGCCTATTCCTCAAAGAAAGCTCAAAAAGGAAACAACTCCAAGATGGAACCAAAGTCCCAGGTATGAAAATGGATTTAATGATTATTATTTTTCTTGTTCTAGCTTTGGTGATAAGGCAATGGAATGTAGAAGAAGTGTTGGAAGTCCCAATGACAAAGTTAGATGTTGGACATGCAACCAAGATGGACACGTTGTTGCTACTTGTTACACATTGAGATGCTACACCTATAGTGGGTTTGGTTACAAACATGGATGATTTTAAGGAACCATGCTTATTTAAAAGTGTATAAATGTTGGCGAATCTTACCAATTCTTAAAATGCCAACTATAAAATGTTTGGCCATATTTTCCAAAAAATATTTTAATTTCCAAGTATTTTATATCGTTTATATAATAATTTGGTGATTTTTAGGGTTAAAAAAGTTTACCCCATCAAAAATTGGGCGAAACAGGGATTCAAAAAATGCAAAATGGAGAATCATTTTTTGGAAAAAAACCCTTAAAAATACCCCAAGGGCTAAATTTCACCCCTGAAATTATCCATGGTCACAAATTCCAAGAATGTGCAAGTCAAAGAAGTCAATCGAGGAGGAGCCCTTCATACACATCAACAATAAGAACCAATGAACCTTTGAAGAAGACCAATGCAGAAATATTTGAAGATTAGAAGACAAAGGCCCAGAGTCAAGGATACTCTCAAGTATGGAGGAATGAAGTTGATCACAGATTTGTTGGAAGTTCCAACAACTCAGTTAGGTGTTGGACAGGTAACCATGTTGGTTACATTGTTATATATTGTCATACGATTACATGTTATGGTTGTAGTGGATTTGGGAACAAAGATCAAGACTAATGGAGTACATGGAAACAATCCATGATAATTTTCTCATACATCTCATCAAGGAAAGCCAATAAAGATGAAGGAACAAATACTGAAAAGAAAAATGACAAGAAGAAAGTGTGGATGAAGAAGACCAAGCAGTTACATATAGGAGAGGTTGATCAATGCAGGGAGAATGGTTTCCATATTGCAAGCCAATATTAAGGTCTCTTAAATACCTTAGCACACCTTGAGTTCATAAGGCTGGAGGATGAACTCAAAGGAGAAAGGATGGCTACTCCAAGAATATAGGCAGGTCCTAGGATCATGCATGCTCACAGGGGAGTAGTGATCAGTACCTTCAAATGCAGATATGTGGTCGCCCTTTTCCATTGATACCAAAGGGGGAGAGATGAAGAAAAAAGGGGAGCATGCTTGTCGGGGGAGCATGCTCGTCGGGGGAGCATGAATTGTTGTCATCAATGACAAAGGGGGATATTGTTGACTGAATTGTCATTGATGTTAACATGGGACTTGTAGTGGCCCCTCAAGTAGTCATTGACACCACCAAGTCCCTCTTGCAGTGTGAATCCCATACAGAGATGAGTTGTTCTTTGGAGCACCTTGTGGAGTCCTGCAAGGTCCTTGAACCCGCAATATTGGATCTTGGAGCCAATCCCTGTAGATGATGTTGAAGACCCTGATAATGATGATGAATACCTTGGTTATGGTGATGAATCCCTTGTGGACAATGGAGAATCCATTGATGGGTTGGAGAAGCATTAATGACCCATTATGTGGCCATTTATTCTTTGATGGGGTCATGGTACCCTAGGAGAAGGCTTGGAAACCCACAGAAAGTGGCATGATGGATCTTGACCCCTAGAGGTCCTCTTACATGGTTTAGGTGGTTGAAGAATTCCATGAATCCTATTTCTTGATGAATAAGCCTTTCAAGAAGTCCTTGGACCCACACATGGCAAATTAATTGTCCTTGTTGTTATACCAAAATCATGTCATCATCGTGTGATAAGACCTTTGCATACCTACTTGCCCTGAATCCTAGTACTTGGAGTGGAAACCCATGTTGTTTGTCAATCTTTCATGAAAATTCCTAGCACCATGCTTTCCTTGTTAGCCATGAGCAGTTCCTTGCTTGCACCACCTTTTTGTTGTTTTCCATAAGTGGTGCCACCGCTTATAGCCCTTGGTCCATAAGCATTTCTTACCTAAGCCGCTCTGTCATAGAAGGAGAAAAGTGGTACCCTGGGTAAAATGGGAAAAATAGAAGATTCTCGAGGCTTCTAGATCATGAGCCTCGTGTCCTCCCTTATCCCTATCATTGTGGGTCAGTTGAGCTCGAGATCCCTCATCGTAGGATCTTAGAGGCCACCTCATCCACAAATCTCTCAACCATCCCTATCCATTGAGCCTTATAAATACAAGCTCATGTCCATGGTTGAGGGGGAGAACCATTAAAGTATTGTTATTCTGTTGGATTGACCACTTGGCCCAAGCCATTGGAGAGCATAGAGAGCAAAGTTGGAGCTTATGGGGATGAAAGTTTTGGTTTCATGGAGATGCATGTCAACACTAAGGCTTAATTGGCTGTAAACTTCTCCATTTTAATCTTAATGCAAAACTGATTTCTGTCCCACTTTACTATTGTTGTTTGATTTCACATGTAAATGTTGTTGGATTCCTTAGTCACTGACATGGATTAATAGATTATGTTCTGGTAGCTTTGATGTGTTTGCGTGTTTAATCTGATTACAGGTACACATGTTTACTATCGAAGTAGGCATTCCAGGTATCTACGATATCCAGGGAGGGTCTTCATCCTTTGTCGTTCATTTGTTCTGGATATGAACCATTCATGCCAGAGGAACAAATTCTATCTACAGAAGGTGAAATATAACTGTTTACAAATCTGGCGACTCCTCAGATTCCTACGAGCATAGTTCCCATTCTGTGTCAAGCTCGTTAAAAAATGAAACATATGCCTTTGAGCAAAGTTCCCATTCTATGTCAAGCTTGTTACAAAATGAAATGGATATCCTCAAGCATAGTTTACCTTTTGGTTTCAAGCTTGCATAAAAATGAAATCATTCTTGAGCAAATTTCCCATTCTACGTTAAGCTAGTTAAAAAATGAAACAGATGCATGTGAGCAAAGTTCCCATTCTATGTCAAGCTCGTTAAAAAATGAAATAGATCTCCTTAAGCATAGTTTACCTTTTGGTTTCAAGCTTGCATAAAAATGAAACCATGTTCCAAGCATAGTTACCTTCTATTTCAAGCTTGCATAAAAATGAAACAGGTCCCCTTCCCTTGAGTCAAGTCTTCCCTTTAGTGTTAGAACTTGAACCTTCTTTTCACTTGCCCAATTCTCATTCTTCCTACCCCCCTGGAGAACATTTCCACATTGGTAACCAGGTTTTTAGGTTGGGTATGGAAGAAGAATTGTCAGACGAAATGAAGCTTGGGGGGCATGTTGAGCCCCTAGCAACCATGTTAGGTGTTGGATTCGCTAGCAATCATGTTGGGGGCAAGATTCCAACCTATGTATATCATGTTAATGGGATTTTTCAAGCATATTTTACCCATTGGTTTCAAGCTTGCATAAAAATGAAACCAATCCCTGAGCATTCTTTCAACTGATCTTCGAACTCGTTAAAAACACTAAGATGGTGTTGAGCTTACTTTTCATTTTTCGTGCTCTGGTTAAAACATGAAAAGTGGTTTGATCTTAGTTTGTTACTTTTTCATGCTCTGGATTCAAACATGAAAAAGGTTAACAGAGTCTTCTTTTCACCTCTTTTTCAGGCTCCTTAAACACGAAAAGATCATCGAGTCCGTTTTCGATTCTCTCCAGGCTCGTAAAAAGTGACATTGTGTAAAGAAACCTCATGGAGTCCTCTTTAAACTCTTTTTAGGCTCCCTAAATATGAAAAGATTATCGAGCGATCTTGTCTTCTTCACGCTCGTTAAAGCATTTGAAGAGTCGTCCGTACGATGCTAGGTTATCTCTTTTTCGGTTCGGATAGGACTATTTACGAAAAAGGAACACTCCAGCTGATCATGACTGGAAGAGTTCTCTAAGGTATGATTTTACACTTTTTTGGGCCTTAGAGACTAAATCATACGAAAAAGGACCCCTTTGGAGTCTTCTTCCGTAATCGTTCAGACTCTCTAAACATGAACGATACCGCGTTTTCTTTCATTGGACTCGTTAAATAAAACAATGAGAGACCCGTTTTGGGAACGAACCCCTCCTCTCTCAGGTTCGTAAAACATATGAGTCTGGACTTGTCTTCTGACAAGATATATCGAGTGTTTGTTACCCTCTTTGAACTCATAAAACCGAAAAGAGGCACTCATCGATCATGATGGGGGAAATGGGAAGGGAATCATTTTGCAAATAAATGGCAGTAGTTTGTTGTTACCTTTGAACATGGCACTTGTCTTCATATCATGTCAGTCAATTGGGTATTCAGTTGATCTTCATAACGATCCACTTTCTTGAGTCAGGCCACTCCTTTGAGTCTTTCAGAAGAATGCATTGTCCACTGTCGCATTGTGTGTTTGTCCCATTCAGTCATGCTGCCAAGTATTTTTATTGTGCTGCCCAATGTTCAAAGGGGATTTGAAGAAGTTTTACGTCCTCTGCAGTAAACACAGTATTTGTGTCAGTACTTTTGAGTCAGTCCTATGGTTACTACATTCACATCATTCCAAAACTATGTCCCAAGTTTCGTGTTGTCGATGTGGGACTCATCATGGCCCTCCTTTGACGAGACTATCCCCATCGACATCAGCTCATCATCCAAGAAATAGTATTAGAAAAAAAATACTTAGTACCTTGAGATCTGTATGCCTTAATGACAGATTCTCTCGCTCTCGACATAGGTTCACATCATTGACCTTTGATCTTTAGAATTGACTGGGTGTTTGACATCAGGACATCTATTCACACTCAGTAGATTGTACTAGGGTACCTTGGGAATCATTGACATCAATGGTGATCTCTCTCGCACTTGTTAACGGTTCACATAATTGACCGGTAATCAAGTGGTTTCTACCATGTTCGACTTCAGATCATTGTAATCGCATGGATAGAATCGTACCTTGTGGAAGACGAGACGAAGACCCTGGGTATTTTTTTAAAGCGCTCATTTATTTTCCCCAGGTTGCGATCGAGTTTTGTATATCTAGCATAGATCCACATTTGTATGGTCGTGGCTATGCTCAAATTTGCGTCTGTATGACATAGATCTACATTGTATGTCTGGTAGCTATGTCCAAGTTTGAGTCCTCTATCACATGGATCTACATTGTATTCTAGTAGCCATGCTTGTTTATTCCTCTCATGGATCTGCCGCTGTATTGGTCTGTAGCCATGAGTTGGTTACTTGCGCCTATGAGTCAAAAATGTTGATGTACTATAGATGCCTACTTGACAACATGCTCCGATCGAGTCGACATTTTCACCTCGTAGCGACGACTTGTTCTCTCAAAACTCTCGTTTATCGTATTCCTCTAAGACTCATGCTTTGGGGGCATCCTGTTATACCAAAATCCTGTCATCATCATGTGATAAGACCTTTGAAATGCCTACTTGTTCTGAATCCCAACACTTGGAGTGGAAACCCATGTTGTTTGTCAATCTTTCATGAAAATTCCCAGCACCGCGCTTTCCTTGTTATCCATGAGCGGTTGCTTGCTCGCACCTCCTTTCTGATTTTTTCCATAAGCGATGCCACCGCTTATAGCCCTTGGTCCATAAGAGTTTCTTACCTGAACCACTCTGTCATAGAAGGAGAAAAGCGGTACCCTCAGTAAAATGGGAAAAAGAGAAAATTCTCGAGGCTTCTAGATCATGAGCCTCGTGTCCTCCCTTACCCCTATCATTGTGGGTCAGTTGAGCTCAATATCCCTCATCCTAGGATCTTAGAGGCCACCTCATCCACAAATCTCTCAACCATACCTATCCATTGAGCCTTATAAATACAAGCTCATGTCCATGGTTGAGGGGGAGAACCATTAAAGTATTGTTATGTTGTTGGATTGACCAATTGGACCAAGCCATTGGAGAGCATAGAGAGCAAAGTTGGAGCTTAAGGGGATGAAAGTTTTGGTTTCATGGAGATGCATGTCAACACTAAGGCTTAGTTGGTTGTAAACTTCTCCATTTTAATCTTAATGCAAAGCTGATTTATGTCCCACTTTATTGTTGTTGTTTGATTTCACATGTAAATGTTGTTGGATTCCTTAGTCACTGACATGGATTAATAGATTATGTTCTGGTAGCTTTGATGTGTTTGCATGTTTAATCTGATTACAGGTACACAGGTTTACTATCAAAGCAGGCATTCCAGGTATCTACGATATCTAGGGAGGGTCTTCATCCTTTGTTGTTCATTTGTTATGGATCTGAACCATTCAGACCAGAGGAACAACTTCTGTCCACAGAAGGTGAAATATTCATGCTTACACTTGTACCCTTGAAGGGGCTTTTGGTCATCTTATGGTATTATTTCTCCTCTATTATGCTCTTGGAACCCTTTATTGGTAATAAGGTCATTGGCACCCATACGGTTATAAAAATTTAGATGAAATGCTAATGAATATGCCTTAGTTGATAAGATGAAGATCTAGGTTGATGATGGTGCCTCTTGCGCAATGGCGTGTTGAGATTACTTTGATAATGGGTTGTCAGTAAATGCCTTGTATATCTTACACTAGGTGGATCCCCTTGTACTAGATGGTCCTTGAGTTCTTGTGGTATCCATAAGTCCACAAGCCTTGTGTGAATCATGTGTGTGAAGCCTTTGGTGCCCAACTCTTGAAACAAACTACTTAATCAAGGTTCCAACGTGGATTTTATGGATCACATTTAAAAATATTATGCTAAAACCATGAAAATGTGCAAGGGTAACACCACCCCTTATTGATCCATATGAAGGACCTAATATCCCTTGAAATAAGACTAATAGCAAGAAACCCTCCCACACGAGGTGGATGTACTTTTGTGAAAGAAGGTGACAAGGCTAAGTAAGATCCAACGTGGTATATATGTGGTCCTTATTGTGTGAATCCAAAAAGGGAACTTGATGTGGCTTAGATAAAATAAAATTTATTTTTAATTAAAGCCACTACTTGTTTGTAAGGTCGGCCAAAGTAAAAGGTCATTTAATTATTTTTAAATAAAAATTCATTTGTAATTCATCTCCATAAAGATTCATGAGAAATGTGTATAAATAAGAGGAAATCTACCTCATTTCAAGTGTGCAATTGGATGACTCCTTTGAGGTTATTCGGGTACATAAACAGGTCGAAGTATCAGTAGACAATGTGTGTGAATTTGTGTGAGTGCATTGAGATTTTCGCTTGGATAAAGGAAAATTTCGGTGGCACCAGACAGTTTTGGTGACAGCAAACAGTTTATGTGGCAACATATACAGATTTGGTGACAATAGACAATTTCTGTGGCAGCAGACATGATTTTGGTGACAGGATACTATTTCAGTGACATTAGATGATTTCGGTGGTAGCAAACAATTTCGGCGGCAGTAGATCATTTCAGGAGCAACCATTGTTTTTATTTTTGGGTGAAAATTTTGTATGTTTTTGTTATCTCTTATTTTCGAGCAATCATTGTAGAATACGACGTTTTGTTTATCTTATATTTCTCAATATCGGGCATATAGACAACATTGAGGCAACAATATGAAGGATGTTCAAGATGAGGACTGATAGCGATAGAGTGTGGGAAGCTACAACAAATTATTGAATATCATGGTGTGAACTGTTATGGAAAACTAATCTGACAATGACCTTAATGCATTATCTATTATGAAGTGATTAAGTTTTTGCACGTGATATATCTTGTCTGATCATCTTGGATGGAATTTATGTGGTCTAACCTATGCCCTTACACAAGCTTCTTTATGTTGACAATCAATACATGATAGAGGTTTTACTATGATGATTATACTGAGTGAAAACCAGAGTCATTTGTTATTGAGGTTACTCTTGAAGACATGATGATGATATGACAAGTGAAGAAGATGGCATGTGGATTCTTTAGCATATTGACAAGCAGAGTTGAATGAGAAGAAGTGATTGTGAAGCATATTAATGACAATCAAGATTGACATCAAGCTTGCAAGCTGAGTCTTGCGCTTGAGGATTGGATTCATCAACCCTTTCTTAGTTTTAGCAAAGAAAACTAGGTTGGGTCCTGTCATAAGAGTCGGTATTGTTCTTATCAGTTGGTGCTAATTGTAATCTCGAAGATTAAATTCTTCCATTGCAAATAAATAAATATTGCCTTACATTTATTATTGTGTCTCTTTATGATGTGATTATTGTGCTTATGGATCATAGTTGATTTAGTTGATGATGTAATTGATAATATAATGCTTGATAAACTCTGATTGATTAATAGAAGGTGAAAAAGGTTTAAATTGCTCACACACTGATTCACCCCCCTCTCAGTGTGACCATTGTGTCCAACATACTCCCCTCGATTCTAATTTGGGAGATGGATTATCTTCATTGTTTGAATGGATATTTAAAAATATCCATTTTATTATGTTTTATGTTTCAAGATTTTATCTATTTTATTAATGTGTAAATAAATAAATAAATAAAATATTCACAAAATAAAACTAAATTTAAAAAATAAATAATGATGATCATGATGATGATATTTTCAAGTTTTATTAAGTGTTTTGAGTTATTCCTTTAAAAAAAAAAATTAAATTAACAATCTAAATTTTAGAAGTAGACAATATCCTATGGAACACAAAATAAAATTGTAAATGGTTAAATTTAAAATTGCTTTTAACATTATAACATATTCTATTTTTGTTTCTTTATTTTGTTTTTTAAATTAATTATAGAAATTAAAATCAAATACATTCAATTAGTAAAGACACAAATAATAAAATGAACATAACCCTTATTTAGTTCTACTTATTTATGTGTATGTTTGTATGTATACACACATACCCAACTTTGAAAGTCAAATTGGACTAACTAAACATGGAGTAGAGGAGGGTTATCCTCAAGGGCCCAACCAATTCCTTATATAATTAATGGCTCAATAATATGATGAATTCCAAGAGATTCTAGTCTTGATGGGTTTTTCTTCCATAATTTAGATGTTGCAATTCATGATATATATTTGTGTTTGTGTCTCATGGATGTGGGACTACTACTCATCAATATTTGGACATATCTTCTAACCACAACTTTTGATTTCTTTAGGATTTTGCTCATATATGCCATAGAAGCAAGGTTATAGTCCATATAGTTAAGCATATTTTATTTTAATTTTTGAAGGATAGTTGACAGTCTTAATTGACTTGTGCCTCATGCCACACCTAAAATTGTAATTATTTTCCATCTTGATGTAAAAGTTGTGATTATATAGTTAAGCTTATTTTATTTTAAAATTTGAAGGAGATTTGATGGTCTTGATTGACTTGTGCCTTGTGCCACATCTAAAATTATAATTATTTTTCATCTTGAAATAAAAATTTTGACTGTGTGTGTGTTGGGTATTTATTGAGGGGTGAGTAATTTTTCATCCTTCCCATCTAGGTTCAAATACTGTCACTTGTGACATGTTTGAATCCCATGGGTCGATTCCATCTAACTATGTATTAGAAATATCACTCACTTGTGTCCCCAAGGGTTATATTGCTTGGTATGTTATCGTATGAAAAGTCCACATATGTCTTGGGATTGAATACTATCAAGTCCTTTTGTTATTACCAACCACCTATGTGTTGGGCAGTCAATCTACCTTCCATCCAAAATTTCTAAGAAGTGATAGAGATCAATCAGGGTTAGAATATTGCCAACACCCCATTGTTCACATTCCTCGCTTAAGTGTGTGAGGGTGAGTTTATTTTATTTCCCTTGGAAAATGTGTGTGCCTACACATCCTAAGGGCCAATTCAAATGGTTTGACATTTCATATCAAAGTTGTATTTACTAAGGACATCATGAGGTTGAACCCATGTGGGTCTCTTAGGGTTAGACATACATGTTGTCCATCAATGGAATTTACCATGGGTACCATCCATAGAATGTGAGGATTTAATATCCCAGTTGTGACCCTTTTCATTTGATCATGTTTATATTTTAATTATGCTTTTCATTACTATATTTTTTCCACATCATGAGGTAGTTTCCACGGTAATTTTGAAAGACATAAACATGAGCATTTATATTTTAATGGAAGGTTCTAAGGTTGAATAGTGGGAAGGACACCAATGGGACTGTTAGTTCACTAGAAGGGTAAGGTAAGGGGGGACAAGGGGGGAATGACCTACACTTTGTGATGGTGCCATACCCTAACCATAAACATATTTTATTGATCGTCATATTCATATTTTGTCTTTTAGGTTTATGCTAATGAAATAGGATCCTAGTGAAATGTGTTAATTACTACAATTAATTACCACCTACACTCAATTTTACCTCCTACTTTTTAGTAACTACCTCCAATCATTAAAGAACTAAGAAAAGACTGGAAGTAAAAATCCTTCCTATCACCCAATCATTTCACGCGTACAAATTCAAATTGAAGGAATCCAACTTGAGGGAAAAGGAGTTATTGAGGAGGAAAGAAGAGCTTTAATGAAGATAACTCATCCCATTGAGTTCTTCTACTTTTGGATGCTTGAGATTCCATGATTTAATGTTGTGAGGTTCTCCAAGAGCATACAACAAGTTCGACTCTTACTGCACACACTAGTAAGAAATGTAATGGTCAGATTTCCTAATGGAACTGTTGATCAATGATGGGAACTTCCTTCCTTGTGTTGTCTGGGGAAGCTGGAAGGAGTTCCATGGTTGTGATGGTTTAGTGAAATCCTTGTAGAGCTATGGATGAGCTTTTGGCTACGCATAGTGAGCAGAATGGGTCATCAGATGAGAGAGAGAATCCTGTAAGTGTTTTCTTCGCCTTGGTGGTCTCATACACAATATTGGGGGTGTCATCTTAGAAGAAATTGTATATGTTGGACAAAGTGCCTACAGTTGCGTGGAAAATCACTCTTACATGGATAGTTTCTTGGATATTCTTTCCGTAAAGATAATTATTCTTTTTTATCTAATGTGGAATGATTTTATATACGTGCATGTGATAATTATGCGTGTAATTGCATGGTGTGTGTGTGGATTCAGTTTATTTCCGTTGTATGTTTTTATTGCACAGGGAGGTGCTTTCTACAGCTCAAATGGGCTAGATGTGTCCCATCTGTAACGCTAACGTGGCACACGTCGGCTCAATAAAAATAATAATAATAAAAAGTAAAAAAAAAAAAACTTATAACATGTCGGCTTATAATTAAAAAAATAAAAATATTATACTCATATAAACATACAACCATATTAGGGAAATACTCACAATCTTACAAACTGAGTAGTAAAATATTAGTAGTAAAATTCAATTCACTTGAGTAGTAAAAAGAAAAATTGTAGGGAAAAACCAGCGTTCAATAATATTATTGGTCACGGTGCCAAGAGCATCTCTTCTACTCACTTTGGCACATTACAATGGAATATTACAACCATATTTATAAGGTTCTTTAAATGCAAATACAACTAGCAAAAAACTAAGCCACTAAAACCATGTGCTTGAAACCACTTACATCCTTGCTCATCCCAAGTCAAGGTTAATCCTAACATGTAAATGTTCATTTTTAGTTATAAAGAAAAACAAGTCACTTGTCAAAAACATTTGGATAAATGTTAAAAATCTTCATTTCATGGTAAAATGTTTTTCAAATTCCAATTTATTCTAGAAATCTAGATTTTAAAATTTTATATGGATTATTTTACTCATTAACTACGCTTAATATTCATTATTAATTTTAAGAAAGACAAGTAAAGTAATTTTTGGAAAACTATTTGATTATATGATTATTAATGTTACTCACCTCATTATTTTTACCCTATTTTCAAATTACTTAAGCAAGTTGGCCATTTCCCTCCCAAGTAGGAATACTTATTAGACATTTTTGTAAATTAAAAAGAGTTTGCACCTAAAAAGAACTTGATCCCTCTTGGCACTTGGTAGAGACATAGTTAAAATGGATCTATACTGGTTTACATATGTTCACTTGCATTCTATATGTTATAAATTCATAATTATGGACATGAGGTGAAATGTAAAAGCTCAAATTTAGATAGTGTCCCCTTTGTTGGTCGTATTGTTAGATGCATATGTTGCAATTGGCTTGTTAGTATATCCAAAAAACCATAAAATATATGTCCAAGAAGCTTCACTATGCTAGAAACGAAGTATGAAAGTGACTTGGGATTTCTCGGCCATACTGAATGGAAAACAGAGAAATGGCATACTTAACGGACTGGATATTAGAGAAATGATGACTTTATGGGTTGTATCAATAAAGGTAATGACTACTAAAAGTTGTGACATGCTTCGTTGGCACCTTGGGATTTTTTTAAAGAGAAATGTGGCTTGGGAACCTTGATAATATACTTCACCTTAGTGGTGTCATCCATAGTCAATTTCTTGGAAACTCCATTTGTGAAAGATAAGTAAATTGTATCCTATTTTATTATAAATTCAATATCAATATTTACATAATAACTTGTATAATATATGATGATGAGAAAATGATTGTTGTCTATAATCAAATAGTTTGCAAATTAAGTGTGGAAAAGCATTGGTAGGGTTATACTAACTAATTGTTTGGCATATAATTGTGTGAAATAATAGTATTTAACATTCAAGGTTGATATAAAAATATTATGATCCCCATGTAACTTTTTATTGGATTGTTAAAATTTAATCTTTGAAAGATTATAAATCTAGTGAATATTTTCTTAGAGGTGCATGTTTTGTCCTTGGCTCTTTTTGTGTTTAGCATTTAAAATGTGTGCATGCATAAGTGTTTTACAAATTAATATAAAAGAATTTAAAATGTATTTTATGAAAAATATGATCTCAAGAATTTACCTAATAAGTTGTTAAATTGTTAAGAAGTTTTAACTAGAAAATTTAAAATCTTGTTAAATTGTTAAGAAGTTTTCACTAGAAAATTTAAAATCTGGAATATTTTTCTTGTAGATGAATGCTATGTTTCATAGTATTTAAAGTTCTAATATTTACAATTGAAATTTTTTAATCATTTGGGAGTGTTTTTTTTTATGTAGAACCCTTTAATTTCCGTTCTTTTAGTTTTGGTTTAATTTGTAATTGTTCATGTTTCTTTTGGAAAAATAAATCTTGACTTTTGGGAATGCATGTAAAGTTAGCTACATGATGTTTTTATTATATTTATAATTATGTGATATTAAACAATATTATTTTTGGTAGAGTGAAGCCTTATATCGAGATGGAAACCCTCACAAAAAAATCAAATACCTAGATCGTACGTTAAGAGGTGTAGGTTGTTTTTCAGACCTAAAGAATTTGTTGTGATTCACGTTTAGCTATTTTTTTCAATAATTTAACTATAATTCAAAATATGTGATCCATGTCAACTTGATTTTTGGTGGAGGGAAGCCTTATATTGACATGGACAAACTAACCAAAAAAACTCAAATAATGAGATCTTATTTGAATATATAGAAGTTGTTTTCAAACCTGTAGAAGTTTCAAACAAATTGCATATAGCAATTGCTATAGATCACTTGTGGTGGCTTGTTTGACTTCCTTTTGATGATTTTTTTGGGTTTTGAATATTGTAATGATGATTTAGGAGGGTATTAATTTTCATGATTGACAAATAGAATTCAATAACGATGTTAGTGAAGCCTTATGACATTTTGATTAAGTTTAATATCATTTATTTGCTTGTAAATTCCTCCTGGGAAAAATAAGACTTATATCCAAGAGATTCTTAGGAACAAATTAGTTGAGATATTATTAGACTACTGAGATGAAATAATATTCGGATTAATGGTTTATTCTATAGCGAATAGATTATCAAGTTTATGTTTATTTGACATGATTATGGAAATGTGTTGAGGCACATTGCCATTCATTAGATTTTAATTGAAAAGAACTTGAATCTATGAAATGTATTGTATAAAGGAAGAGTTAGCTAGACTTATAATGAAAATATTTCAAATTTATTTTCTCATGTCTAGAGGAATTACAAACATTTTCATTGCAAACATAAATCAAAGGGATTTTTGTTGATATGATATAACAATATGGAAAATTGGTTATCATAATCCTATCATAAATGCACATTTAGACCAACAAACCACACTTTTTTTATTGAATGAAAGTACATTTCAAAATGGTATTGAATCTATCGGTTATAGCACTAGGGGTTGTATGGGATCAATGATAATGAATGACAATTTTTATGGTACTATGTTAAGATAACAAATATGCCATATTTGATACAAAGGGACTAGGTATTCTCTCCATAAACAAAATTGTATGAGATTGTTGAGTTGCGTTGTTTCGTGAATTGGAGAATGATATGTGATCCTCGTGAATATTTCTAAGTGTTGATTTAAGTGTTTACATTTTATCATTCATTTATATTATCATCAATACTGAATGATGTCCACCCTTTAGAATCTCGAACATGTTGAAATGTTGTGCATTATTGATTGTTGGGTCAAGTGGCTTGTTGTATGATGGGTTAATCAACTAGAAGGATAAGAGCCTTATTAATTGATTCTACTTATCATTATTTAGTGAATATGGTGTTTAATGCATGGTTTTTAATGCATTGACCTTGTTACTTATGAGTGTCATCATTAAAAGTTAAGGTTCCTTTCACTCATGGTGTTGTACATGACTATTGAAATGAATTTGTTTTATGGTTGTTGTGAAAGAGTTTAACTAATTTTAAAATAGACATATTATGTGGTATATTGGTATTGATAACGAGCCTTAGTTGTAACCACCTTTGAGGGTCATGTATGCATTTGAATGATTAAATCTCTTGTCTATTTAAATGAGTAGATATCTTGTGATTAAGTTTTTTGTAGAATGAATCTATTTCACATGAAAGGGACTGAATTTGGCTATTAATTTGAATGCATGGATGGGTTTGACCATGGAACATGAAAATGTGCTTGGTTTGTTTTGGATAATCCAATTGGACCTAGTTGTTTTCATCATGAATGTTATGTTGTGTTCCATACTATGAATGTTAATTTTAAGTGGGTTATATGCCAATCTTCAGAATGAGCTAGTATGAAATGCTTATATAGAAAATGTATAAGAGTGTCATGTATGACAAGATATAAGGCATATTTCCCATTATTGTTAATTTCCATATGAAAGAGAGGCATACTCTAATTATTCCTTCGAAACTTGCCATGTGAATGAATGTGAACATATCAAAAATTGATCTTAAGTTTGAATTGAAGTTAGCATGAATTATCGCTAAATATTTGAAAGGATGATGTAGATATGCTACTAATCCATTGGATCTGAAAGAGTAATTTAAGGTTCCAGTTTTGATTAATCCCTTTATTGACATAGCATATTGATATGTGAATTGGGTTGCCTTGATAATGTATTAATGTCAAAATTAGTGCATATATATGACCTTGGTTAATAGATATTATTGAAAGGTAGAAGATTGTCATCAATCTGAAAGACATTATGCCATTAGACCTTGGATTGGGAAAGTTTGTAAAGACCTAAATTAGGAAGGAATTGAATGAACATGTGAATGGTCAAGTGTTCATTTTGTTTAATAGAACATGACATCATTATGAAATTTTGTTTTTCCTAAAATGTTGTAAATGTTGAAATTAGCAAGCATATCTATGAAACTAATGTGATTTGTGACTTGATTGAGTGGGAAATTGATATGGAAAAAAAGATTATGAATATTAGCAATGCAAGAAATCCCATAAAGAGTGGAATATTGTGATACAGTTAAAAAATAGTATTATGATGATGCTTAATCATATTTGAATTTACTTACTATGAGCGAGAGTTGAATTTGGCCAAAATTGATCATAATTCATCAAATCTTCTTGATGGTAAAGATTTTAGTAAATTTGATTTGGATATGATTATTATGTTGAATATACTTCATTTTAATTGATTTTTTGAGCCATCATTGTTGTTTTTAGAATGTTTTTGCATCAAGGAAACAAAGTAACAAAGGTTGCAGAGCATGATGCCATGAACACTGAAAAATGGATCATGAAAGGCCTAATTAGGTTATGTACATTTGAATTTGGACTATCTAGAAGGTAATACCAATTATAATAATCAAAGTGGATCTTAGCTAAGAATTATCCCATGGAATGCATAAATAATTCCAAATTTGGATAAGGAGTTAAGATATCTTTAGATGACTAAATGTCAAGTTGGACTTAGTTGGTACTTCCCAAGTAAAATGGAGCAGAAAAACTCAGAAATGGATAGAATGCAAAGGTGGATATGGAAAAGGGAGGGAACTTTTCTTACCTTAACACTCTATTATGTTCATAACAAAGTTAAATTAGAAAATATAGCTTATAAAAATGAATTAAGTGTAGTTAATTAAATTACTATATCACGTAATGATGTAGTATGTGATTGGTAAAAATTCTATGGAGTAGATAAGTTATGCTATGAAATTCTAGGTTGTGTAGAAGTATTGGAAGGGAGAATTCCTTGACTCCTATTTTGTACTTGTATTATATTTTTCTAGATTGAGAAAGATGTTATGTGTGAATACTTAAGGCATGGAATGTTGATAAATAAAAATCTAGAGAAAATAATATGACATGATGGTTGAATGCTTATAGATATAGAGAAATAATATATGGTTGAATGCTTATAGATATGTGTGGACATATATGATGTTTTATAGTAAATCAGAATGGATAAATGTTTTTAGATGCAAAAAATATGACATGATGGCTAAATGTGGTAAATGACTCGTTGTATAACCAATAATGGTTGAGAACACGGTTAAAGATGTTGATGATATAGTTTCCTAAGACAGACAAACTTGTGGAATTAGTAAGGACAAGAAGATGCTTGTCAATAGGTTTATAAAGAGATAATTTTAGTTCCCATGAGGCATCAATCAATTAAGTAACATAAAAGATGTTGATGAAAACCATACAAGTATGGCTTGGTCATGTCAATCTAGCATGTGACCTAGAAGGAATTGGGTAAGATTCTTGTAGTCATGCTTTAATATCTTAATTGATATGCTTAAGATTATATTTAAATACATGTATGTGATTGATACCCAAGTGGGGTATGATAAAGGAAGTAAGTATTTGGTATGTAAAGATGGTTAGATTATTTCTTAGGAATTCATGAGTTAGTATGGCATGATTGAGTTGGTCAAGAGTAATAACCAGAGAAAATAAGTGTTTATACTTGTGTTATGAATTTGTACTACATGTGATACCATAATGTGTTGGGATTGGAAAATTCTATAGCACTACACAAGTATCCAATGGTCTCCCTTCTTGTAATTAGTGTCCTAGACTGTAAAAAAAATTTCAAAACTGAAGAGCACTTAGGGATTATATTCATGGTGTTGTGTTTGGGATGAAGAGTAAGGTGTCTATATGGTCAAACAAGTAACAGAAAGGTGGTTGATTATGTGTTGAGGTGTTGATTGAGCCCTCCAACTTGTCTTGGTAAAACACACGATCTTGAATTATGGTAATTTTGACTCTATGTAAAAATAAATTGAGTGAACATACATAATTAAACTACGAAATCAAACAAATAATGATACTTCATTAATGAATAATGGTGCATATGATTGGTGCATTGAATGGATATAAGATTGTATGGAAGATCCACTCATATAATTGAATGTCATGGAACAGTTACAAAGGAACTCTATAGAAATGAAAGGAAATACCTTTGAGTACTCTTGAGTAACTATTAAGCAGTGACAAGAGTGGTATGCATTAATAAACATAAATAAAAAATTAATCACCCTTCATATAATAATATAAGTGGGAGTGGGAGGAAGGTACCCCACAAAACAAATAAATCCAATTAATAATAAATTCATATAAATTAATCCAGTGAAGAGAGTGACTACATAACCATGAGTATTGACAAATTTGTGAATCTGATTACATTATGTAATGCTTATTGTGCTAGTGATGGATAAATTTATTCAATTTAATTGGATATATTGTTAACTGATAGTGATTCAACTATTCATGTTTTATGATTCTAAGATCACTCCATGGGTTGGTATAAATGTTTCAATGAAAGGATTATATACATGGATACTCACATATTGTTTGGTTAACCAAAAATATTGTGGGTAGAGTTTTCTTAGATGTGGAAATGAATGTAAGTCCATAATAAATATTAGACTCTACCAAGAACAAAAGCCGAACATTATGAGATGGATCTCATAGTTATGAAATCTTATTGTTATATGAAATAGATTGAAGAAATTCTAATTGAGATTTTTAAGATGATATCTCAAGGTAACTAAATGTGTATGATAAAGGTAAAATGATGGTTCCATATAGTAAGTCCAGACAATGGTTGTTAAAACTAAAAACAAAATGGGAGGATGTTACTGTAACGACACTAAAACCTTATGATATTCCTTAATCACCATGAGTTGTGTTATACTAGAGGTTTCTATATGGACACCCTAGCAGTAAGACTTAGTAGTTTGGAATCGCTATGCACATATTGAAGAACACTAGAATGTGTTGTGTGGGGAAGGTATTGTGAGTGCCATACATGCACACATATTGAAGAGAATTTGAATGTGATTTGTGGGGCAATTATTATGAGTACCATGTGTAGTCTTAAATATGTTATAATGTTGGGATCAAGAAGGCAATATATTTTGGGAGTGTTAAAATAGACAGTAAATTGAATATCCCCCATGGAAACCTTATGGGTAGATATAATTTCATACAAATTAGTATTCGACTAATTTGCGTACTTTATTTTGTATTATCTATGCTTTAAACATGAAAGTTAAAAATATTTATGAATAAGATAGATGCCAAAATAATTGCTACAGAAGATCACTACAACAAAATATGTATCAGGGAAGCTATCGAGATTGAAAAACATCCTCAAAATATTAACAGAGATAATGGATTGTCCCTATGCAACTCTTGGAAACCGTTAATTCAAATATTAATAAAGAGTGAGAATTCTTAATAATTTGTGGTTGGAACCGACATGAAACCCTAATTTTAAACTACAAATTATTATTAATATATTCTCTTTTATATCATTATCCTTGAGATCGATTTCTCCTGAATATGGACGCAGGATTGCGATCCAAAACGTACGTAGAGACACAAGTTTCTCACAGAGGATTCCATAACTCTGAAGTAAATAATACAACCTGTGAAAACCTAAATAAATACAAGATAGATGTTTCTTAAAGTGGCTATGATATGCATATTTTTCTTTTATTTCTTATTATAGACATATGTTGAAATGCTAAAGACCTTCAAGGTGTTCCAAGGTACTACAAAAGAATCATTAAGCATTAATGTTACCCAATAGCCAGTAGTGAGACAAAGTTGCAGTGAAGAGAATTAAATAGTGGGTACATCTAAAGAATGCGGACATGAGACCTTATTGAAAATAAAAGAACGTTGAGGACAATGTTATTCCAAGGGGGAGGGGAATGTAATATATCATTTTTTACCCTTTGCATCTAATCTTGTTTATATTATAATTATGATTTATTGTTGAAATATTGTAACTTTGAAGAATATTCTATATGTATCTTTTTGTGGTCCCCGATGGTCCTATCGGGAGAACCACTTGTATTACTTTGTACCCCGATGCTCCTAATCAGAAGAACTAATAAGAGTCATGAGGTAGTCCCCTCTAATTGTAAAGGTGGGTCATTAGCACCCCAGTGTGTTTACTTGAGCCTACATGTGTAACTCGAGCCTACATGACAGATGAGTTAACTTAAGTGAACGGATGAATATAAATAGAGGTGTAGCGCTCCTCATTTGGAACACACACTCTCACTTGTGTAACGCATTAGTGGAGAGAGAGAAGCAGCTAGAGAAGGAGGAGGATCAGGCTTTGATCTCCTTGTTTGTTTTATCTTTTATCTTTTTGGGCATCTATATTAAGGAAGCTTTTGCTGGGTTTTTCCCTTTAGGGTTTTCCCAGGATAAATCTGTGTTGTTCTTGTGATACTGTTTCTTTCAGTGATCCTGCTTATATGATTTTGTTATGAATATGAAATGAAATACTGATGTATTATCTAACCATATGAAAATTTAACATGGTATCAGAGCCACCCTAAATAGGACAGCCTTCATAAGGAAAAATAACCCTCTCTCTCTTCTCGGAAGAAATTAGGGCTTCTTGCAGAAGAAGAATTTTTGAGTGAGCATGGCATAGGATTTATCTCCTCATCAAAATCGAAGTTTAGAGACCTGGATCAATATTTTTGGTTGGGTGAAACTCTGGGAAAGTCAAACCCTAGTTTGACCCCGAGCTAGAAAAACCCTAAATACTAAAACTGCTAAGTTTTGGTACATTTGCTATATCCCGAGATTGGCGAAGGTTAAGGAGCTGAAAATTTCAAAGGATGAATATATAATACTTATGTACACTTTGTCCAAAATTAAGCCTCATATTCGCTATATTCTAGGAGATATGATCCCTCCACGTTTGGGTTTCAGCCTCTTCCAGAATTCATCCCTAAACAAGACGCCTAGGGAAAATTGCTATAGATTTGGATACAGAGGTCCAAATTGAATTCAAGAAGATGTTCCATAAATAGCACGGACTTTAATTTATGTGGTCCAAATTTCAGAACCATAATATGAAACAGTGACACGTGGCATTTCGTACAACTTCGCTATTCTGAACAGTCCTGTAACAGGTCACCTTGGGAAAAGGATCATAAATCCAAATTGGTGAAACAAATTCTGATGAAACCTATGGTGTTGGATCAGGGACATGTGAGGTTAACTCAGTGAGAAATTTAAGACACAGAGGAGCAGTAATTTCGGAGATATCACAGAAACAGTGACAGGAATTTCTGCAGAAGAAATTGGAAAACTAGGGCTTCCTGTTCTAGGAGCTTCCCTCCACTGTTTTCAGAAAAGGAGTACATCAAACAGCTCCATTTGAAGAGATTTATCTTTTTATTCAATCATATATTAAATATTCCAAGTTTTTAAAATTAGGGTTTCTCTGACAAACCCTAAATCAGCCAGCTCCGAAAGCAGGATGGACACCTCAAATCGGTAAGATCTAATCTTTTGCTATTTGCATTTAAGGTTCTCATTTCAAAGTGATCTATCACATCAGCTTGATGATAATATTGGTGAAGTTGAAAACTTCCAAGCATGGAAGTATTTGATCTCTCTGGAAAAAATGAATTGGACACATACATGTGTAGAGAGGTTTCAGTTCTAGAGGGAGATGAGCCTTAAAGCCTTACATAAGAAGAACTTGATCAAGGCCAAGAAGATCATTGTTGATTCAATCATGGATCAACTTGTACCACAAGTGTCTTCCCTAAAGACACCAAATATTTTTGATTCCTTGATCAAGATATTTGAAGATAAGAACATAAATCAGAAGATGGCTTTGAGAAAACAGTTGAAGAATGTGAAGATCCAAAATGCAGAACATCTTGAAGCAGTAGAAGAAGAAGCGGAGAATGCAGAAGTGGTGATAGCCACCTTGAATGGTCTCCCGGGATCATAGAATTCATTCATTCAAGGAATATGTGCCAGAAGGAAGTGATTACTTTCAATAGAATCTGGGAAGAAGAAGAAGCTCGACTCATAAGAAGAGAAGAAGAAGATGGGAGCAATTGAAGATCAAGCTCTCACCATTCAAAGAAGATCCCTCAAGCAATGAGGAATATGACGAACTCATTTCTTGAAGAACCTCTTATCCATCTTATCATTTGGATAAGAAATGATGATGTCATGAATGAAGAAGATGATGAAGTAGAAGGATCAAGAATGAGTCTACCCATGAAACAAATAAAAGATAAGTATTCAATTGTCATTGCATGATATTGTTTTGTTATACATTTGATTATATTTAGTTGATGTGTTATGCATGATAGAATATTTGCATTAATGACAGTATACTACTAATATGCATGTGATGGGTAAGTAGCTCATGATCTAGAATGAAACCTCTTTGCTGGCATATTGGATTAGTGCACAATCTCAATGATGTCATGGTAGAAGGCATCTAGAAAGTTTTTGTGAGATATGGATGAATGGTGTATTGGCTAAACAATTGCATGATGCATAAGAATTTGTCGTTATGCATACGTTTTATGAAATAGTTCTAACCATGCAACTGGTGCATTTGAATTAAAGGTCCTGTACAACCTCCTACAAGAAAAGAAGGATGAGGCTTGCTCCAAAGAACAAGTGATGACAATTCAAGATTCACTCCAATAAACATGAATTTGAAGCTCCCAGGGCCAGAGACACCATGACGGAAGAAAGAGCTTCAGAGAGCGGTAGATCCACCTCGAAGGATGAATACCACCATGGGTATGAGAGATAACTCAAGATGAAGAAAAGAATGCTATGAAAGAAGCTATGATCAAAGGATAACAATTGATCATGGGGAATGACGTATACGATATGATTTCAAGACATCAAGGGAAGTACGTAGTATCTTCCATATGGATCTACAAGAACAAGTGTACAAAGCAAGGCTTGTGATTTGCCTCAGAAAGAATAGACTATGACATGACATACTCTATTGACGAGTATATATCAAGCATAGAACCACCTGTATAGAATGAAGAAGGAAGATAATACTTCACTTCAGGGGGAGTGACTACAGAAGATATCTGAGTTCAACACGGTACGACATGATGGACAGCTTCCTGATGGATCGAGACTTTACCAAGAGTAAAGTGGGTTCCAACCTTCAAGGTTGAATGCAGAAGACTAGGATATGTTGATGATCTAACAAGACGAACTCATGGAAGATGTTATGATGAAAGAATACTAGAATGATGTTTGGGATATAGTAGTCAAACCAGAAAGCAAGAATATGGTATCTTACAAATGGATTTGCAAGATAAAATATGTTGCTGATAGAAGTAAGGAAAGACTTGTGGCTAGAGGTTTATATAAGAAAGAGGGAATTAATTCTGAAGAGACACTTACTCTAGGAAGCAAGGTACACTTCCTTCAGAACTATAATACGGTAGTTGCTTCCATGATGAAGTAAAGACAAGCCTTCCTTAATGGTATGATTAGGGAAGAGTTTTACATCGAATAGTCACAAGGATTTGAAGTTGAAGACAGATGGACTCATATATGTAAGTTGAAGAAGGCCCTCTATGGCATGAAGCAAGCTCCCAGAGCTTGGTATGGAAGGATAGACAGTTTCCTGTCAATTATGGGCTTTACCAAGAGTAAAGCTGATCCTAACCTTTATCTCAAGGTTTTAGAAGATGAACCTATCATCCTGTTATTATATGTGGATGAATTATTCTTGACAGGGAATGAGAAACAGATCATGGAAAGCAAGAAGAAACTAGCAAAAGAATTTGAGATGAAAGACCTTGGGTTAATGCATTATTTCCTAGGTCTGGAAGTATGTCAAAGTTCAGAAGGAATCTTTCTCAACCAGGGAAAGTATGCGGTAGAGATATTGAAGAGATTCAATATGTTGGAATGCAAAGTCATGGCCACACACATGGACTCCAACCTAAAGCTATTAGCTAATGACCCATCAGAGTTAGTGGAAGTGACTCATTACAGACAGATCATTGGGTCATTGATGTACTTAACAAATACTATACCAGACATTTGTTTTGCTGTGAACACCTTAAGTCAATATCTTGTTCAACCAAGACGGGTTCACCTAGTAGCTGCAAAACATGTGATGAGATATCTAAAAGGGACTATAGACTTTGGTTTATACTATGATGGTAGCCATGAGTATAGATTGTATGGCTACACAGATACAGATTGGGCTGGAAGTATCTCAGACAGGAAAAGCACATCAGGTAGATTCTTTTGTTTGGGGTTTTCTATGAGTTCATGCTTTAGCAAGAAACAGGCCAGTGTTTCTCGTAGCACAGCTGAAGCAGAATACATAGCAGATTGATCTGCTAAGTTGTGAAGCCATATGGCTTCGGAAGCTGATATCAGGTCTCTTTGACCTGAAGATGGATACTATAATGATTCTATGTGATAACCAAATTCATGATGATAGAGAACCCCGTGTTCCGTCGTAACACAAAGAAATCCGGTATTTATACATACGAGATAAGATGCAGATGATGATGTTTCAGTATTTACATACTGTAGATGCAGATGATGGTGATTCAGTATTTCTATACTGAATATAGAGATGATGATGTTTCAGTATTCCCATACTGAAGATATAGATGATGATGATTTCAGTATTCCCATACTGAAGATATAGATGATGTTTCAGTATTCCCATACTGAAGATATAGGTGATGATGATTTCAGTATTCCCATATTGAAGATATAGATGATGTTTCAGTATTTACATACTGTAGATGCAGATGATGGTGATTCTGTATTTCTATACTGAAGATATAGATTATGATGCTTTCAGTATTCACATACTGGAGATACAGATGGTGATAGTTCAGTATTCACATACTAAAGATGTATATGATGATGTACTGATGAAGCCTCTATCTCGAGTAAAGTTCAAACACTTTTGAGACAAGCTTGGTGTTGTTCAGAAAGACCTTCCCCGAAATGGGGAGTAGTGATGTTGCAATGGGATTGTATCATCCCTGGGCACTTTCCCTAAAGTGATCCAGTGACCTCAGTCATCGAGAATGAAGAGGGATTATATCATCCCGGGACATCTGTCCAGAATAGATCTGGTGACCTCGGTCCTCAAGAATGAAGAGGGATTGTATCATCCTGGGACATCTATCCAGAATAGATCCGGTGACCTCGGTCCTCGAGAATGAAGAGGGATTGTATCATCCTGGGACATATTTCCAGAATATATCCAGTGACTTCGGTCCTCGAGAATGTAGTGGGATTGTATCATCCCTGGGCACTTTTCCTAAAGTGATCCAGTGACCTCGGTCCTCGAGAATGTGGCAGGATTGCATCATCCTTGAACTTCGATTCAGAATGGTATCCGAAGGCTTCAGTCCCCGAGAATGTGGCAGGATTGCATCATCCTTGAACTTTGGTTTAGAATGGTATCCTGAGGCTTCGGTCCCTGAGAATGTGGTAGGATTTCATCATCCTTGAACTTCGGTTCAGAATGGTATCCGGAGGCTTCGGTCCCCGAGAATGTGGTAGGATTGCATCATCCTTGGACCTAGTCCTAAAGTGATAGGGACTGATTATCCTGTAATCAATCCGGTGACTTCGGTTGTCGAGAATGCGATAAGATTGCATCATCCTTGGACCTAGTCCTAAATTGATAGGGACTGATTATCCCATAATCAATCCGGTGACTTCGTTTGTTGAGAATGTGATAGGATTGTATCATCCCTGGACTTAGGTCCAAAAGTGATTCGAAGACTTTCATCTTCGTGTTGTGGATTGCAGGTTATTGCTGATGATGATGTCATACTGATAGAAAGATCAGAGTATGATGATGATGACGTACTGATCGAAAGATAAAAGTATGATGATGATGACGTACTTATCGAAATATCATAGTATGATGATGATTACGTACTAATCGAAAGATTAGAGTATGATGATGATGATGTTGCTGTTCGAAAGATCAGAGTATGATGATGATGATGTTGTTGATCGAAAGGTCAGAGTGCTGAAGATGATGTTGCTGATCGAAAGGTCAAAGTGTTGAAGATGATGTTGCTGATCGAAAATTCAAAGTGCTGAAGATTGTTGCTGATCGAAGCAGTCAAATATTGTTGCTGATCAAAGCGGTCAAAGTGCTGATGTTGATGAAGACTACATGATGTTGAAAAGCTTCCAATGATTTATAGATGTGTTACCCTGATGATGCTGATGATGCTCTCTCTCTCTCTCCTATTATTGTTGTTGTTGATGTTGTTGTAGAATACCCTTCTCGTTAAGGGGGTGTGTTGAAATATTGTAACTTTGAAGAATATTCTATATGTATCTTTTTGTGGTCCTCGATGGTCCTATCAGGAGAACCACTTGTATTAATTTTTACCCTGATGCTCCTAATCGAAAGAAATAATAAGAGTCATGAGGTAGTCCCCTGTAATTGTAAAGGTGGGTCATTAGCACCTCAGTGTGGTTACTTGAGCCTATGATGTGTAACTCGAGCCTACATGACAGATGAGTTAACTTAAGTGAACAGATGAATATAAATAAAGGTGTAGCGCTCCTCATTTGAAACACACACTCTCACTTGTGTAGCACATTAGTGGAGAGAGAGAAGTAGCTAGAGAAGGAGGAGGATCAGGCTTTGATCTCCTTGTTGGTTTTATCTTTTATCTTTTTGGGAATCTATATTGAGGAAGCTTTTGCTAGGTTTTTCCCTTTAGGGTTTTCCCAGGATAAATCTGTGTTGTTCTTGTGATACCGTTTCTTTCAGTGATCTTGCTTATATGCTTTTGTTATGAATATGAAATGAAATACTGATGTATTAGCTAAGCATATGAAAAGTTAACATTTAATACTATTATTTTTCCACAACATGAGATAGTTTTCATGGTGATTTTGAATGGAATATGAATATGTTCCTTTAAATTTTATTAAAAAGGTTTCATGGATGATTGGTGGAGAGGACATCAATGGGGCTATGAGTCCACTAATGTGGAAAGGTAAGGGGGTCTAATGGGTGAATTATTTGTGCTTTATGATGGTGTTTTATGACGGTTCCATACCTTATGCTTCAATATGGTGACATATTATACAACAAGATAGCCTATGGTTGGGAGGGAAATGGTCCACCCAATCAATTGTATTAGGACATAATTTGTGAAAGATAAATTCATTTTCTCCTCTTTTATTAGGAATTAAATCCTATATGATTATGAATTTAATTTCATTATATATATGATAACTTGTATGAAAAACTATATATATGATGATGATTATTATCTATAATCAAACAATATGCAAGTGTGGAAAAGCATTGGTAATCCCATGCATGCCAACTATTTCACATAACAAACTTTGAAAGAATGGTTTGTTTATGATTCAAGATTGATATTTGAAGGTCATAATCCTCATGTAACTTCATAATGAGTTTCTCATATTATTTGAAAAGATTGGAAATCTTGTGCATGAATGTTTTGTTCCTATTAGTTTAATTCTAAGTGTTTGTGCATTTAAAAATTGTGTATTCCTAAGTGTTTTATCAAGTACTATGAAAAAATGAAATGTCAACCCATTCAAAATGGATTTTATTAAAAATATGGATCTCGAGAACCCAACAAGTTGTTAAGAGGTTTTCACTTGAAAATCTATAATATTTTTCTTATTGGTGAATGTTATGTTCCCTAAAATATTTTTGTAGTGTTTAAATTTATAATATTTACCATGTACCCTTTTGAAGGAGTTGTAACAATTATTTGATGTAAAACCCTTGCATTTCCAAATCCTTAAACACTGGTCTAGTTCTGAATATTTCCCATAGCTTTGGAAAAAGCAAGCTTTCAAAGAGATATGGAAAAACCCATGGAAAGTTTTATGCTCTACGTGTTTCATACTATGAATCTTAGTCCATGTTCAGGGAAAAGAGACTCTTACTAGGGTTTAAATATTTTAGAGACCAATAAATATTAGTTAGATTCTTCAACCATGTTTTTCTAGCTGATTGTTCACTTGTTTGAAAGATTGATATTTTAGGGTTTGCAAGATTCCATATCTCCCAAGCATAAACAAGGTGTTTAATCCATTCTCTGCTCATGTGGAAGCATGTACATTAGAGAAACTAGGCGTTCTGTTAAAACTAGGTTAAAGGAGCATTGTGTGAATATATTCCATAATATAACTAAAAATTCAATTGTCGCAAATAAGTACTCGGAGAAAAAAACCATCATGTTTGCATTGAAGAAACAAAATTTATTTCCCTAGAAGATCATTTTAATAGAAGGCGCATAAAAGAAGTTGTTGATATAGATAAAAATCCGAATATTTTCAATAGGGATGATGGATTAATTCTCGGTGATGTCTAAAAACATATCTTGCAAACCCTAAAATATCAATCTTCCAAACAAGTGAACAGTCGACTCACAATACATGTCGGTTGATGACTCTAACTAATATGTATTGGTCTCCATAAGCTTTAAACCCTAGCAATAGACTTTTTATATTGAAGATGGACTAAGCTTCGTAGTCTTAAACATGTAGAGCATAAAAAATTCCATAGGATTTTCCATATCTCTTTGAAAATGAATATGAGTTGTTAAAACCTAAACATAACTTAAACAAAATTCTTAAATTATTGGGCATGCATGTAAAGTTAAGCACATGATGATTTGTTTGTACCTGTAAATATATGATCTAGTTCAAGAATATTTTTGGGAGAGTGAAGCCTTATACTAAGATGGACACCCTCACCAAAAATATTAAATGCCCATATCGTATTGTAAGATATGTAGGTTGTTTTTCGGACCCATACAATTTTTTATGGATCCATTAGGTTGCTTTGGATCACATGTAGTTGTTATTTTCAATGATCTGTCTATAATTAAAAAAAAATCATCTAGGTTAATGTGATTTACGGTAAAGGAAATCCTTATATCGACATGGACACACCCACCGAAAACCTTAGATACCTGAAGCTTAAATTGAGAAATTGGATTGTTTTTCATGCCTATAGAAGTTTGTTATAAATAATTTGTAGTATTTAATATGGATCACCTGTAACAACTTATTTTACTCCTGTTAAGTCATGAACTTATTTTCTTCAATTTTATATTTTGATTGTCATTTTTATTTTTAGTTTGCTCATTTGCTTACTTTGGAAATTTTTGAGTTTTTGCCTTTAGGTTTTTATTATTTTTTGTTTCTTTAGGTTCTGAAGGGTTCTATAGGACTTATATGGATTAAGGATGTCACAAATAGCACCATGATCAAATTTTAACATTTAAAACCTCGTTCAAAATGGAAACAATGACTAAAAAGCGCCAAATTTGATTTTAAATTATTCTTGTAGCACAACTGCCAAAAGTTTACACTGCGGCGCTACAAGAATATCGCGGGCATCAAAATTGACGAGTTTTAAGCCAAACTTTCTCATGATTTCGATTTTTTGGTGACTAATCACATGTGTAAAGGATTTTGATACCTGTTCCAGCAGAAATAATCATGCAAACAGATGTTGTTTAGAACGTGAAGGAGATCATGGTGATCAGCAGTTAAGGTTGGGTGAATTATGACAGATCGATGAAACAGCCAAAATTGATGGGAAAGGAGTTCTCCATACATGCATTACAAAACTGGAGACTAAGTGGAGCGAGGACATTTGCTTAAAATCCGGAAGTTGCAGTTACAGAGGAGATTAAGGGCTTTCAAAGTTACAGAGAAGATTTAGGGCTTTCTCGTTGCGCCAGCTGGAAGCAAATTGGAGACCCGAAGACACTTGGATAGTTAAATTTGACAATCAGATAGCTCAAGGATTGATTTTAAACGTCTGCAGTGGGACAGGAATAAGGTATTCCACGTTAACCTGATAGTGGCTTCTAAATTGGGGCTTTCCCAGTAAAGCTTGTTTTGTTAAAATTGATTAAGGAAAACATAAAGGCATGCTTTTAACAAAACTCCTATCGAAGAGATATGAGTCTAAGAGGTTTTTAGATGCTTTTCCAAATGATAAGTTGAAAGATAGCAGTTGCATTGAACAATGACCCTGTCAAAGCCTGAAAATATGGTAGGGTGAAGATCTGTACAGTTTGTGGAGACCAAGGTTTCACAGATTAACTTGTTACCTGCAAGAAATGCAATGAGTAAGATGAGCATGTAAATTACATGCAGACCTTGTCTGATGTAGGTGCCAGAAATTGGTTGGTTTTATGTTGAATGCAAGTTGAAGCAGAAAGTTTGTAGCCAAAAGAGTGCTCTCATATGTTTCATCCCCTAGCTAAACAATCACAATCTGATCTAAGAAGTAGGCATTCGAGAGCACTAATGCAAAATCCTTTTTGCAAAGGGATAGCTCATTAGTAGCATTGGAATGAGCCAAGGGTGCTATTTGTGTAGAATCACAATACACAGATGTTTTCATGCATTCTAAAGATGATCTCGCATCGAAATGAACATTTGAATGTTAATTAAATTCAGCAGCAGCTTTGTGAGAATATTTTTTGGTACTCTATTGACCTAATTACCTAACATCAGTGTAAGACATTTCATGCATTCAAAATCGAACAAACTGTAAAAACTATGAGACCTTGAGAGAGAAAGAGCTGTTAGGACATTGAGAGGGTTCTAAAAGCATATAGAAACAACATTCATTCATTGAAAGCAGATGGGAAAAAGTGGCAAGACAAACAGGGCTGAGCCCACTGAGTTGAAATGGATTGACCAATTTCCTGGTTGTGCAGAGCTTTTTCAGAATGCTGGTTGGTTGGATTTCTTCAAGAATATTGATGGCTACAACACCGAGGTCTCTTATAAATTTGCCCAATGCTATAACCAGGACATGGTAGTATTTGATACTCTGAAGTTTAAGTTGACTGTGGAGCTAGTTGCTGAAGCTATAGGAGTCAGAAATGAAGGAGAAATGTGGTTCAAAAAGTTGCCTTTCACCTTTAATTCCCAAAGGTACATTTTACCTGGCATTACTCCAGACTGGAGCAAAGGAGTATTAATCTAGAATTTCAGAGAGGAATGGGTGGAGCCCATCAAAGTCCAACAAAGATACATCACCTGTGAAGGGAGGTATGCTTTTGTATACAAATATCATTTTAGGTTCTTACAGCACCTTGTTGGTGAATCCAGGATGAGTCTTCCTTTCTTCTTGTTTAAAAGTTTGCAAAAGATGTCAAGCAGGGTCAAGGAGAATCAGGATCACACTACACAGTCCATTTTCCATCATGGATTGATCAAATTGATTATCAGTACTGTCCTGCAAAGTGAAGGGAAGACATGGGAATATTTCCTCTTTTGGTCTGGTTTTCAAATTAAGCAGGAAGATCAGCCAACCAAAAAACATGTGGACAAGGGGCAAACCCTAGTTAGAAAACTAGGGCAGAAAGTCAAGTTTGAAGGTAAAAAAGAAGTTAAACTTGAAGAAGTGATAGAGCCCTCAAAGGGAGACTATGAACATCAGCAACCTTCAGCTGATAATAAAGGCAAAGTTTCACTCTTTATAAAAGAAGAAGATCAGCCTGTGTAAAATAGGGCACCGGCAGAAACTCTCATGAATGAGAAAATTGTTGTCACAGAGAAGGCTGCAGTGAAGGAAGAGGAGGCCAAGGTCCAACAAAGAATCCCTATCACTATTTTATCTGAAGATGAGGGATATTTGCTAGAAGGAGATGAGTTGACAGTCCATACTGAGTCTAGGGTTGACACACAGAGAGAATGCTATAGTCAAGAGGATAAAGCAAAGAGGTCAAAGAAAAAGAAGACCAAAGTTAAAGCAATGGAGTTAGCCACATTTAGACATCAAGAAAAAACTTTGAAGATGGTAAAAGAACTTGCCTCAAAATGGAGACCAAAAACCAGGCCTAAAAATAAATTGAGGCTAAATATGAAAAAGCTTCTAAACCCAAAATTGAACACAGCAGAGGTCACCATGATTGATACCTCTTCTTCAGAGGAAAAACTAGAATCTAGCAAAGGTAAAAGTAAAGGAAAGAAACCTTTGAAGACATTAGAAGAGTCTAGCATCACCCAAACTAAACTATCAGCTGTATTTCTAGAATTAAGAGATGAAATGTCGAAAGAACGACAGAGAAAAGAAACTGAAGTGTCTTATTCTGAAGGCCAGCAGTTGATTGATGAAATTGCACCAACTGAAACAGTTAATCAGGAAAACCCTAGTATTCATGGTGTGTCTTCAGAGTTGTTACAGGATGATGAAGACATTTTCAGAAGGCTAGATATCCCATGGTTGCCCAATGAGATACAGGATACCACAACAAGAAAGTCTTTTGATTCAGAAAAGGAGAACCTGCAAAGAAGCATCAGACAATATAAGCATCAAATGGATTACATGAAGGAAGTAAATGATGGTATGATCCTAGCAAATAGAAGACTCGGGGAGGATTTACAAGAAGTAAATGAGCATTATCAAGAGCTTACTGCAGTTTCCAAGGAGGCCTTGAAGAGGAAGAGAAGCACAGATTTACAATGTGTAGAATTGAAGCAGACTGTCAAAGGCTTGCAGCAGCAGAATGAAAAACTTACTAAAAGATTGAGAAAGATGGAAGTTGAACAGCAAAAAGCAAAGAAAAAGGCCCAAACCTTGGATGGAATAGCCTTATTGGCAGAAGCTGCCAAGGACCTTTGAGTATTTTTAATTAGTCAGTTACTTGTTATGTCTTTTGAGAAATACTTTAGTTAGTCAGTTATTTGTTATCTTTTTGAAGAAATACTTTATTTTGTAAATTGTAATATTGCATTATCCCATCGATGAGTTGGCTGAAGACAGTTAGGGTTTAAACCCTAACTGATTTCTTGAGAAACAGTATTTAGGTAGATGAGAAAGAGAGCAAAGGGTTCGATTTTTGGGCTGGCTTGAGAAGGTCTTTGACTTGTTTATGAGATAAGTACGTAACTCTCATATGTATTTGTTGAATAGAATTATGAAATATATGATCTATATCACCCTTCAGTCTGTGTTTTGGCTTCATTTTTAGCTTGTTTAGCTACTTGACTGATATATTCATTGTTGGTTTATGGTTTCTTTGCTTGTAATGCTTGTCATTTATGAATGAACTTTAAGATTATATTCTGATTGGTACATGGTGATTATATTATGCATCTCTGTTCTTATTTATTCATGATTTAGTTCCTGCTTGGCTTATGAATGTATTCCCTTCAATCACCAAACTTTATAACCAGAAAAACCTTTCAAAAAACACTAAACCCTAGTTTTACTTGATTGAATATTTGAGATTGTGTTGGCTTGTTTCTTTGTGGCCTGGAAACAATTTCTGGCACAAACATCTTTGGCACCGTTGCCGGGGACGAAATTGAAGACATATTTTCCCTGGGATACTTATCAGTTTTACTGGTTTTAAGAGGTGAACTTAAACCAGCACATTTTTAAGGCTACTTTTCACCAGATCTGTCACAGTGGCTACTAGAGGAGTGGGAACTAGGAACAGACCTACTTCACCATTTCAATTGGGTGTTACAGATCCTGAACAGATATTGAGGACATCAAGAAAGATTAGAAGGTCTCAATATTTACCAACCCTATGTGACCCTGACCAGTTGGGTAGTTCATCACATTCATCTTTGCTAAGAAAAGAAGAAGAAACCTCACCTTGGTTAAAACCAACAATTCCTGACAGTTTTTTCCAAATTCTTACCAATCCTCAATCCTTCATAAAAGCTAAAACTGCCTCTCCTGGTAAGATACCTCTTTTTCAGCTGAAATTAGGTAAAAATCCTTTTCAGTCAAGTTCCAGTCAAACTTCTTCATCATCAAAATCAGTCAGTCCAAAAATGGTAGCCCAAAATCAGCCCATAGACATGATGGACCGGATGGTTGCAGCCAGATATGCACCATTGGTCTTGCCTCAGCCTTTAAATGCACTGCCTGGGGGTGACTATCAAAAATATCTTCCTAGGTTTAATGGACAAGGGGAAACCACAGTTGAAGAACATTGGGAAGCTTTCCTTAGCTATGTTGATAACCAAAACATTGAGGCCAAGGATGTATGGATGAGAATGTTTGTGCAGAGCCTCGATGGAGATGTAAGGAAATGGTTCAGGGAGTTGCCTGCTAATTCCATCACTATCATTGAAGAACTCCGTGATCTCTTCATGAGACAATGGGGTGATACCAAAGACCATACATACTATATAACTGAGTTTGGAGCTCTTAAGAGGAAAAAGGATGAGACTATTGCAGATTTTTCAAAGAGGTTTAACAAGATGTACAGTAGAATTCCTGCTGAAATAAAGCCTATAGAAACATCAGCTAAACTGACATATGCAAATGCTTTCGATCATGAATTCTCTTTATTACTAAGAGAAAGGAGGCCTATTTCTTTACTGAATATGCAGGATGCAGCATTGGAGGTAGAATCTAATATACTAGCTTCTAATCGATTAAAGAAAGAAATAGCTCAGCAGCTTTATGACAGAAAAGGAAAGAAGGAAGCAGCTCGAGGAAGTTCTGCTTCTCATTCTGCTGAAGGGAAAATTGGTGAAATGGCTAAGTTGGTGAAGATTCTGACTGCAAAGTTGAACAAATTAGAGCTTGAGAAAAATTCCAGCAAGCCTGCTCCAGAAGGTGAACGAAATCATAATAATCAGAATCGGTTTAGAAGGCAATTTGCTCCCCGTTTCATGCCTAGAGAACGAAGGAATAATGATATCCAACGAGAAAGGAGAGAAAATGAGGACCAAAGAGTGCCACCACCTCTTCAGAACAATGTGGCTGATGAGGAAGAAGTTGATGATGAGCTGATATTTGAAGAGACTGATCAAGATATGAATCATTTTGGAGAAGGATTGTCTGGGGGTTTTGTCACTGAGGAAGAATTCTTAAATGCAGAATATTATGATGCTGACATGTTCGAAACAGAGGATGATTCAAGTCTGGAAACGACTGTTGTAACTACTGCTGTCTGTCAGAATGAACTTAACAAGACTGTGAACCTGAGGTCAGGTCCAAAACAGGTGGTACAAACCCCGAAGAAGAAAGCAACTGTCCCTGCTAAACAAGCATCTGATCCTATGATACAGAAAAAGCAAGTTTCAGAAAAACCAAAGAAGACTACAGAAGTTGAAGAGGTAAGTAAAACTGTTCATAATTTCAGCCTAGAAAATGAATTAGGCAAGTTAAAGATTCTTGTAGCTTTAACTGAATTGATGAAAAACCCTTCATATAAAGAATCAGTCCTTAAAATGCTTAATTCAATGAGCAATCAGCCTATTTCAGACACAGTAAATTTGCAAGAAGAAAACCCCAGGATTTTCATTGGATCAGCCTTGGCTGAAAAGACTGAAAATGAAGCAGGTGCTTCACCTCCATTCTACATCACCTTGACAGTCCATGAACAAATGATTCACAATTGTTTGCTAGATTCGGGAGATTCACACAATTTGATGCCAAAGGCTGTTATGGAAGTCTAGGTCTGAGTATCACCAAACCCTATCATGATCTGTATGCATTTGATTCCCGAGCAGTAAAGTGTTTAGGGGTAATAAAGGATATGGTTGTTAGCCTAGCTCAGTTACCCATGAAGAGTGTGATCATGGATGTAGTGGTAGCTGATATTACTCCTAAGTTTGGGTTACTTATTTCTAGGTCTTGGGCAAAGAAGGTTGGTGGGACTTTACAAATGGATCTATCATATGCTACTATTCCAGTGTTTGGAGGAGAAAATAGAAGGCTATATAGAGAGCTTCAGTTTGCTTACATTGTGACAGATGACAAGAACCCTACCAATCATTTACTATATGCTGTTGATGAAGACCTAGGTACTTGCATGTTAAATTTCAGTGAGGAACACAATACTACTGGCTTGTTACAGGTTGAAAAATAGCAGCCAGTAAAATGCAGCAGGGAACAGGAGGATGAGCTGTGGCAATTATACTTTGATGGATCTTATTGCAAAGAAGGTGCTGGAGCAGGGGTTCTTCTTATATCCCCTGGAGATGAAACAGTGAACCTGACATATAAATTGGAGTTTATTACTACAAATGACACTGTTGAGTATGAGGCTTTGCTGTTAGGTTTGAAAGCTGCTAAATATTTAGGCATTCAGCAGATTTCTGCATTTGGTGACTCCGAATTAGTTGTTCAGCAGGTGAATAGAAACTATCAAGTGAAACAGGGTTTGCTGAAAGTCTATCGAAATGAGGTATGGGACACGCTTGAGAATTATTTTGTAGCTTTTAACATTACTCATATTCCAAGAGACCATAATCAGACTGCAGATTCATTGGCCTTGGCTGCCACACACTTTAGAATCCCCAAGACCACTCAGTTGAGATGTCCCATTGAAGTGAGGTACAGAACATCTGTACCTGATAATGTAAAGCAGTGGAGAGTGTTTGAAGATGACATTGAGATTAAAACGTTTTTAGAGCTCACACATGAGTTTTCTAATTCCCTGATTGATCAAGAGGAAGATGAAGGGGATGAAGAGGTGGAAGAGATTGCTGAAAATGAAATAGCTGGACATAAAATCATTGAATTAAAGAGCAATTTTATCCCAAAGGGTTTGGTACCTTTGGAAAGGATTTTTTCGAAGGATGATACATTCTTAAAACCTGTTGTACAGTCCTCGGAAGAGAATGTGGTGGATTGTAACATTGGCTCAGCAGAACATCCTAGAATGGTCAAAATTTCTAAAGCACTTACAGCTGAACAAAGAAATAGGTATATTAAACTGTTAAAAGAGCATGTAGATGTTTTTGCATGGTCTTATGAGGAATTGAGAACTTATGACACAGGAATCATACAGCATAAAGTCCCTTTAAAACCAAATGTCAAACCTTTTCGTCAGAAATTAAGGAGGATTAATCCAGCCTTGTTTCAAGTTATTGAAAAAGAAGTGAAGAAGTTGTTGGATGCCAAGATCATAGTGCCTCTCAGGTATTCTTCATGGGTGGCTAATCTGGTTCTTGTTAGAAAAAAGAATGGAGAGATTAGGTTGTGTGTTGACTTCAGAAATCTAAACAGGTCTTCCCTAAAGGACAATTATCCCCTGCCTAAAATTGAACAAATATTGCAGAAAGTAGTTGGAGCACATAGGATCTCAATGGTTGATGGTTTCTCATGGTACAATCAGATCTCTATGCATCCTGATGATAAGGAGAAAACGACTTTCACTACTCCTTGGGGAACTTTCATGTATTATAAGATGCCCTTTGGTCTAATGAATGCAGGAGCCACCTTCCAGAGGGCTATGGATATTGCTTTTGTCGAAGAAAAGGACAAGTTTGTGGTAATTTACTTGGATGATATTACTGTTTTTTCACAATCAGATGATGAACATTTGATGCATTTGAAGTAGACTTTCCTGAAGTGTAGAAAGTTTGGATTGTCCTTGAATCCAAAGAAGTCACACTTTGTTGTACAGGAAGGTAAATTGCTTGGTCGTTTAGTATCTGCTGATGGTATAAGGATTGATCCTGAAAGGATAAAAGCTATATTGAAAATAAGTTTACCCAGGAGTAAAAAGGATGTCCAATCATTCATTGGTAAAATCAACTTTATGCGTTGGTTTATACCAAACTTTGCTGAAACTATCAAACAGATCACAGTCATGCTGAAAAAAGATCAGGAAGTCAGGTGGACCACTGAGGCAAATAATGCATTTGAGAAGATCAAAATGGCTCTTACCGAAGCTCCTGTATTAGTAAGCCCGAATTTTACCAGAGAATTTCTTACATTCTCATTTGCATCAAAGGATACAATAGCAGTTGTTCGGTTGCAGAAGAATAAGGAAGGACTGGAGCAGCCTATTGCATTCTTTAGCAAAACTCTCAGGGATTCTGAACTTAAATACAGTATCTTAGAAAAACAGGCCTATGCTCTGGTAAAAGCTTTAAATTTTTTCAGAATCTATGTTCTGCATTCTAAAGGTATTTCATTTGTGCCTAATGCTGCTGTAAAATATGTTTTGACACAGCCTGATAGTGAAGGGAAAAGAGGCAGGTGGATTGCTAAAATCATGGAGTATGATGTAGATATCAGACCTACCAAAATTGTCAAGGGACAAGGTTTAGCCAAGTTGTTGGCTAAATCAAATTGTCAAGCTCCGGGATTGCATGTCATGGCTGAAGAATTAGCTCAGGAAGAAGATCAAGCAATACTGGAAAAAGAGAAGATCATGGACTATTATTCAGCATCCACATGGTATGCAGACATTGTGTATTTTCTGTTGTTTTTGCAATGTCCTGAGAATCTAGATAGGAAATCTGCTAGATCCTTAAAGCTTAAAGCTACTAAGTATTGTCTAGTAGAAGAGCAGTTGTTCTAGAAGGACCCAGGTGGTATTCTACTCAGATGTTTGGACAAATCTAAAATTGAAGGAGTAATTTCTGAATCTCATGAGGGTGCTTGTGGAGGGCATAAGTACTAGAAGACAACATCATACAGGATTTTAAGAGCTGGATATTATTGGCCCTCTTTGTTTGCAGATGTTTATCAGCAGGTAAGAGCCTGTATTCCTTGTTAGAAGTTTGCTGGCAAACAAAAATTGCTGTCATTGCCCCTAAAACCGATTGCAGTAAATGCTCCTTTCCAGCAATGGGGTCTTGATTTTATTGGAGAAATAAATCCAGCTTCCTCAGGGCAACACCGTTGGATTCTAACTGCAACAGACTTATTTACCAAATGGGTGGAAGCCATCCCTACTAGGAATGCCACAGACAAGGTAATCATGGAATTTATTGAGGAGAATATCCTTAGTAGGTTTGGCTGTCCTCGGAAATTAGTAACAGATAATGCAAAGGCTTTCAAGTCCAAGGAAATGGAAGCCTTTTGTGAAAAGAATAGTATCTTGTTGAAGCACTCAACTCCTTACTGTCCCCAGGGTAATGGTTTGGTTGAATCCTCTAATAAAAACATCATCCAAAGTATCAAAAAATTGCTCAAGCATAACAAGAGATCATGGGATTTAATGCTGAAATATGCATTGTGGGCTGATAGGATAACAATCAAACAAGCAATTGGAACTTCTCCTTTCCAGTTAGTGTATGGTATAGATGCAGTTTTTCCTATTCAATTGGGAATCCCAGTGATGAATTTTCTTCAGAATTCCCAAGAAGAGCCAAATGATATGTAGAGAAGGATTTATGAGATGATAGAGTTGTAGCGGAACATGGAAAAGGTGGAAGAAAGGGCACAGTTGTACAGATTGAAGATCAAGAGTAGATTTGGCAGGAAAATCAAAGATAGCACTTTCTCAGTTGGTGATATGGTTTTGAGGTGGGATTCCAGGAAAGAGCAAAAAGGGAAACATGGTAAGTTTGACAACCTCTGGTTTGGCCCTTTCCTAGTGTCTAAGATTTTCGAGAATAACACTTTTGTCCTGCAGTCTTTGGAAGGTGAGGAATTGTCAAGTCCTGTCAATGGACGATTCCTCAAGCATTTTTACAGTATTTGAGGAGATTTTCACTTTTCATTGTATATACCGGTGTGAGTGAAGCATAATAAGGACTCCATAACCCAATGGAAATTTTGCAGAATAGTAGGTAGCAGAAAAGAAGGCACTAGTCTACAGGTTCTTGAAGCCTCACAGGGAGGACTTCATCTCGTAGCTGGAGCCAGATGTTAAGTCGTGAACTTGTTTTCTTCAATTTTATATTTTGATTGTCATTTTTATTTTTAGTTTGCTCATTTTCTTAAGTTTGCTCATTTTCTTACTTTAGAAAAATTTTGGTTTTAAGTGAAATTTTTGAGCTTTTGCCTTTAGGTTTTATTATTTTTTGTTTCTTTAGGTTCTGAAGGGTTCTATAGGACTTATATGGATTAAGGATGTAACAAATAGCACCATGATCAAAGTTTAACATTTAAAACCTCGTTCAAAATGGAAACAATGACTAAAAAGTGCCAAATTTGATTTTAAATTATTCTTGTAGCACAACTGCCAAAAGTTTACACTGCGGCGCTACAAGAATATCGCGGGCATCAAAATTGACGAGTTTTAAGCCAAATTTTCTCATGATTTCAATTTTTCGATGACTAATCACATGTGTAAAGGATTTTGATACCTGTTCCAGCAGAAATAATCATGCAAACAGGTGTTTTTTAGAACGTGAAGGAGATCGTGGTGATCAGCAGTTAAGGTTGTGTGAATTATGACAAATCAATGAAAGAGCCGAAATTGATGGGAAAGGAGTTCTCCATACATGCATTACGAAACTGGAGACTAAGTGGAGCGAGGAAATTTGCTTAAAATCCGGAAGTTGCAGTTACAGAGGAGATTTAGGGCTTTCACAGTTACAGAGAAGATTTAGGGCTTTCTCGTCACGCCAGCTGGAAGCAAATTGGAGACCCGAAGACACTTGGATAGTTAAATTTGACAATCAGATAGCTCAAGGATTGATTTTAAATGTCTGCAGCAGGATAGGAATGAGGTATTCCACGTTAACCTGATAGTGGCTGCTAAATTGGGGCTTTCCCAGTAAAGCTTGTTTTGTTAAAATTGATTAAGGAAAACATAAAGGCATGCTTTTAACAAAACTCCTGTCGAAGAGATATCAGTCTAAGAGGTTTTTAGATGCTTTGCCAAATGATAAGTTGAAAGATAGCAGTTGCATTGAACAATGACCCTGTCAAAGCCTGAAAATATGGTAGGGTGAAGATCTGTACAGCTTGTGGCGACCAAGGTTTCACAGATTAACTTGTTACCTGCAAGAAATGCAATGAGTAAGCTGAGCATGTAAATTACATGCAGACCTTGTCTGATGTAGGTGCCAGAAATTGGCTGGTTTTATGTTGAATTCAAGTTGAAGCAGAAATTTTGCAGACAAAAGAGTGCTCTCATATGTTTCATCCCCTAGCTAAACAATCACAATCTGATCTAAGAAGCAGGCATTTGAGAGCACTAATGAAAAATCCTTTTTGCAAATGGATAGCTCATTAGTAGCATTGGAATGAGCCAAGGGTGCTATTTGTGCAGAATCACAATACACAGATGTTTTCATGCATTCTAAAGATGATCTTGCATCGAAATGAACATTTGAATGTTAATTAAATTCAACAGCAGCTTTGTGAGAAGATTTTTTGGTACTCTGTTGACATAATTACCTAACATCAGTGTAAAACATTTCCTGCATTCAAAATCGAACAGACTGTAAAAACTCTAAGACCTTGAGAGAGAAAGGGCTGTTAGGACATTGACAGGGTTCTAAAAGCATACAGAAACAACATTCATTCATTGAAAGCAGATGGGAAAAAGTGGCAAGAACAATAGGACTGATCCTACTGAGTTGAAATGGATTGACCAATTTCCTGGTTGTGTAGAGCTTTTTCAGAATGCTGGTTGGTTGGATTTCTTCAAGAAGATCGATGGCTACAACACCGAGGTCTCTTATAAATTTGCCCAATGCTATAACTAGGACATGGTAGTATTTGATACTCTGAATTTTAAGTTGACTGTGGAGCTAGTTGTTGAAGCTATAGGAGTCAGAAATGAAGGAGAAATGTGGTTCAAAAAGTTGTCTTTCACCTTTAATGACCAAAGGTACCTTTTACCTGGAATTACTCCAGACTGGAGCAAAGGAGTATTAATCCAGAATTTCAGAGAGGAATGGGTGGAGCCCATCAAAGTCCTACAAAGCTACATCACCTATGAAGGGAGGTATGCTTTTGTATACAAATATCATTTCAGGTTCTTACAGCACCTTGTTGGTGAATCCAGGATGAGTCTTCCTTTCTTCTTGTTTAAAAGTTTGTAGAAGATTTCAAGCAGGGTCAAGGAGCATCAGGATCACACTACACAGTCCATTTTCCATCATGGATTGATCAAATTGATTATCAGTATTGTCCTACAAAGTGAAGGGAAGACATGGGACTATTTCCTCTTTTGGTCTGGTTTTCAAATTAAGCAGGAAGATCAGCCAACCAAAAAACATGTGGACAAGGGGCAAACCCTATTTAGAAAACTAGGGCAGAAAGTCAAGTCTGAAGGTAAAAAAAGAAGTTAAACTTGAAGAAGTGACGGAGCCCTCAAAGGGAGACTATGAACATCAGTAGCCTTCAGCTGATAATAAAGGAAAAGTTTCACTGTTTATAAAAGAAGAATATTAGCCTATGCAAAATAGGGCACCAGCAGAAACTCTCATGAATGAGAAAATTGTTGTCACAGAGAAGGTTGCAGTGAAGGAAGAGGAGGCCAAGGTCCAACGAAGAAGCCTTATCACTATTTTATCTGAAGATGAGGGATATTTGCTAGAAGGAGATGAGTTGACAGTCCATTCTGAGTCTAGGGTTGACACACATAGAGAATGCTACAGTCAAGAGGATAAAGCAAAGAGGTCAAAGAAAAAGAAGACCAAAGTTAAAGCAATGGAGTTAGCCACAGTTAGACATCAAGAAAAAAATTTGAAGATGGTAAAAGAACTTCCCTCAAAATGGAGACCAAAAACCAGGCCTAAAAATAAACTGAGGCTAAATATGAAAAAGCTTCTAAACCCAAAATTGAACATAGCAGAGGTCACCATGATCGATACCTAGAATCTAGAAAAGGTAAAAGTAAAGGAAAGAAACCTTTGAAGACATTAGAAGAGTCTAGCCTCACCCAAACTAAACTATCAGCTGTATTTCTAGAATTAAGAGATGAAATGTCGAAAGAACAACAGAGAAAAGAAACTTAAGTGTCTTATTCTGAAGGCCAGCTGTTGATTGATGAAATTGCACCAACTGAAACAGTTAATCAGGAAAACCCTAGTATTCATGGTGTGTCTTCAGAGCTGTTACAGGAGGATGAAGAAATTTTCAAAAGGCTAGATATCCCATGTCTACCCAGTGAGATATAGGATACCACAACAGGAAAGGCTTTTGATTCAGAAAAGGAGAACCTGCAAAGAAGCATCAGAAAATATAAGCATCAAATGGATGACATGCAGGAAGTAAATGATGGTCTGATCCTAGCAAATATAAGACTCAGGGAGGATTTACAAGAAGTAAATGAGCATTATCAAGAGCTTACTGCAGTTTCCAAGGAGGCCTTGAAGAGGAAGAGAAGCACAGATTTACAATGTGCAGAATTGAAGCAGACTGTCAAAGGCTTGCAGCAGCAGAATGAAGAACTTACTAAAAGATTGAGAAAGATGAAAGCTGAACAACAAAAAGCAAAGAAAAAGGCCCAAGCCTTGGATGGAATAGCCTTATTGGCAGAAGCTGCCAAGGACCTTTGAGTATTTTTAATTAGTCAGTTACTTGTTATGTCTTTTGAGAAAGACTTTAGTTAGTCAGTTATTTGTTATGTTTTTGAAGAAATACTTTATTTTGTAAATTGTAATATGACATTATCCCATCGATGAGTTGGATGAAGACAGTTAGGGTTTAAACCCTAACTGATTTCTTGAGAAACAGTATTTAGGTAGATGAGAAAGAGAGCAAAGGGTTCGATTTTTGGGCTGGCTTGAGGAGGTCTTTGACTTGTTTATGAGCTAAGTACGTAACTCTCATCTGTATTTGTTGAACAGAATTATGAAATATATGATCTATATCACCCTTCAGTCTGTGTTTTAGCTTCATTTTTAGCTTGTTTAGCTACTTGACCGATATATTCATTGCTGGTTTATGGTTTCTTTGCTTGTAATGCTTGTCAGTTATGAATGAACTTTAAGATTATATTCTGATTGGTACATGGTGATTATATTATGCATCTCTGTTCTTATTTATTCATGATTTATTTCCTGCTTGGCTTATGAATGTATTCCCTTCAATCACCAAACTTTATAACCAGAAAAACCTTTCAAAAAACCCTAAAGCCTAGTTTTACTTGATTGAATATTTGAGATTGTGTTGGCTTGTTTCTTTGTGGCCTGGAAACAATTTCTGGCACAAACAACTCCCTTTTAATTAATTTTGGGTGGAAATATTATTTAAGAGGGTATTACTTGCCATGATTAAAAAATAACATTAGGAATGATGTTATTGATGTCGTATTGTAATGTCCCCATCCAAATTAATTTTCATGGAGGAAAAATTCCACTAACCTAGTAGTTCCCTAGGTTGGGGTGGAAGCATTTGTAAGTTTTAAAGATGTGCATAGAAGAAAAGCATACATATTCTTTAAAGAAAAATAAATATTAGACCACAACATTCACACATAAAAACACAGAGATTTACCCTGAAAAGCCTTAACCGAGAAAACCAGCAAACCTTGGAGCCACACCTCCTATTTTCTCATTATCATTATGAATTACTCACAATACTATATAGGTATTATGTAGCCTCCAATACACTAATTCGTTAACTTGGATTAGAAAATAGACCCCAATCCCTTAACCAGGATTAAATTACATATTTTTAGAAAATTCCCCAAAATAGCCAAAAACAACCCAAATATTCAAGAATATAACATATACCCAAAATTCTCAAGGATAGTCAGGGAAGGCGTCGACAGGGATCGTCAGGAGCGTCGTTGATAGGTGCACCTCGCACACACACATACAAAGATTAGAACATATACCCAACATTCTCCCACTTGTTGTTTTCTTTGCATATTGAATGAGTCATGTACTCATAAATTCTTAGGTTTTGGGCATCAATGCCCATAGATTCTCTACACCAAGAGAACTTCTCTGTACTGACAGATTTTGTTAATTAGTCTGGAACATTTTCAAGGTGTCAAACTTTTCCGGAAACACTTTCTTATCTTCAACCATATCTCTCACAAAGTGATATTGGACATCAATATGTTTTGTCTTAGAATGATAAGAAGGGTTCTTTACTATGAATATTTCACTTGGGATATCACAATTTAACCTTGTATATTTCTATACAAACCCAATACATGAACACAATCTTTGCAACCACACAGATTCTTTTCTTGCATGAGTGGTTTCCATGTATTTAGCTTATGTAGTTGAGAGTGCAACTACAGCTTCTCTCTTGCTCATCCAACCGATAGTTCATCAAAATAGCTTAAAAACATACCCACTTGTAGATATTTTGCGATCAATATCTCCAATCCAGTATGCATCAACAAATCCATGTACATTTATTACTCTGCTTGGTCCAGGTCTTCCTTGGTAGCAGATTGCATAATTAGTGGTGCCACGAAAAATATCCTGAAGACCCTCTTTACAGCTATCCAATTCTCCTTTCCTAGTTTTGACATACATTTTCTCAAAACTCTCACTGCATGAAAAATGTATGGTCTAGTACAAACCATTGCATACATAAAACTACCAACTGCACTGCCATATGTAACTCGTGACATATCTTCTTCTTCTTCATGTGCCTTGGGACACTACTCTAAAGATAACTTTACACCTACATGAATAGGAACCTTGACCGGATTACTTTCCTGCATGTTAAATCTAATTAGTATCACCTCAACATATTTTCTTTGATTTAACCAAATCATCTTGTTTGCATTATCTCTTCTTATCTCCATTCCCAGAATGAATTTTGCAGCACCGATATCTTTCGTATCAAATTTGGAGGACAACTGAGAATTCACCTCTTTTATAACATATTTGTTGTTTCCAATTTGCAACATGTCATCAACATATAGTACTATGTTAATGAAGTGATCGCCAACATGTTTGGAGTATACACAGTGATCAACTTTGCTTCTTGCTAACCCCAATCCAAGTATGTATGTGTCAAAATTTTGGTACCACATCCTTGGAGATTTCTTTATACCATAAAGGGACGCCTTTAGTTTACATACCAACTCTTTCTTTCCCTTTACTATGAACCCTTATGGTTGTTTCATGTAGATTTCTTCTTCTAGATCCCTATGTAATAACATTGTCTTTGCATCCATCTGCTCTACTTCAAGATCAAAAGTAGCAGCAATAGAAAGAAGAAATCTAATAGAAGTAAATTTTGAAAATGGAGAAAATATTTCACAAAAATCAATTCCCTCTACCTAAGAATATCCCTTTGATACCAAGCAGGATTTTTACTTCTCCACTTTACCTTATGCATTCAACTTCTTTTTAAACATCCATTTGCTCCCAATGGTTTTTCTTCCCACTGGTAACTAGACTAGATCCCAAGATTCATTTTTGTCCAAGGAATCCATTTTTAACCATGGCCTTCTTTCATAGATCATTGTCCTTTGAAACAACAACTTCCTTCATATTTCTAGGATCATCATCAGTAATAGACAAAGAAAAATGAGAGCGAAAATCAAGAGGGGAATATGTTTTTGGTTTCCTTCTTTCTCGAGATGATCTCCTCAAAATCGGGTTATCGGATTCTTCTTCTTCTGATTCAGCTTCTTTTGTCAAGTCAGATTCTTCACCTTCTAACTCAAACTCTATTTTATTTGGTTCCTTTTCCTTTTGAGTCACTTCTTTTCTGAAGACTTCTTTGACCTCTCTAAACACTACATCTCGACTATAAATAGTATTCTTAGTTATAGGATTCCAAAACTTATAACCTTTCATACCATATTTATAGCCAATAAAGATACACTTCTCATCTTTGTTATCCAACTTGCTCCTTTTATCCTTTGGAACATGTACATAAGCATCCCAGCCAAAAAAAAATAGATGTTGAATAGAGGGTTTATTTCCATTCCATACCTCTTGTGTATTTTTATCAATCAATGTCAATATGGGTGACCTATTTACCGAGTATGTTGTCTCCAATGCTTCTACCCAGAATTCTTGTCCTATCCCAACATTGCTTAGCATGTCCCTTTCCTTTTCCATCATCATCCTATTCATCCTCTCTACAACTCCCAGTAATAGACAAAGAAAATGAGAGTGAAAATCAGGAGGGGAACACCTTTTTGGTTTCCTTCTTTCTCGATATGATCTCCTCAAAATTGGTTTATCAGGTTCTTCTTCTTCTAATTCAGCTTCTTCTGTCAAGTCAGGTTCTTCACCTTCTAACTCAAACTCTATTTTCTTTGGTTCCTTTTCCATTTGAGTCACTTATTGTCTGGGTACTTCGTTGACCTCTATAAACACTACATCTCGATTGTAAACAATATTCTTAGTTACATTATTCCAAATCTTATAACCTTTCATACCATATTTATATCCAATAAATATACACTTCTCAACTTTGTTATCTAACTTGCTCCTTTTCTCCTTTGGAACATGTACATAAGTATCCCAACCAAAAAAAATTAGATGCTCAATAGAGGGTTTCTTTAGATTTCATACCTCTTGTGTAGTTTTATCAATCAATGCTGATGTGGGTTACATATTTACCAATTAACATGTTGTCTGCACTGCTTCTGAACAGAATTCTTGTCCTATCCCATCACTGCTTAGCATGTTCCTTTCATTTTCCATCATCGTCCCATTCATCCTCTCAGCAACTCCATTGTGTTGATGTGTGTATGGAGTAGTCTTGTTCCTTTTTATACCGCACTTCTTACAAAAGTACTCGAATTAATTCCCACGGAACTCTCCACCATTATCTATCATCGGCACCTTTATTTTATTTTTTGACTGATTCTCTGCAAGAGCCTTAAATTCTTTAAACTTAGCAAATACTTCAGATTTATTTTGAAGGAAATAGATCCATGTGTTCCTTGATAAATCATCTATAAATGAAACATAATACACATATTTTCCTAATGATGGAACATGCACAGGTCCAAACACATCACTATGTATTAATTCTAGAATTCCCTTTGCTTGTGTAGCACTAGATGCAAATATTAATCGATTTTGTTTTCCATATATGTAATGTTCACAAAAATCAAAATCCAAAGTCCAATAAGTCATACCCCCAACCATACCTTTACCTTGTAATTCTCGACTTCCCTTTTCTCCGATATGCACCAATATTTGATGCCATAAGATTCTCTTTCCTTCTGATGCAGTTAGGGCTCTGTCATATGTACCCCCTTCCTCAGGAATAATAGAACTACTGCATTCATTAATGATTGCTCTTCCAAATAGTTTGTATAAAGTTTGAACCATTGAACCCCCTTCCCAATAGTTCCCTCATAAATACCATTGAACCTCGAACCATTTTGCAACCACCATATCCACACACAGTCTTTACACCTGCAACCTTCATATTTCTAACATATATCAAGTTTCTTGCTCAACTTGGAATGTGTAGCACTCTAGGTAGAGTTATAATCCTTCCATACTTCAGTTTTAGCTTGAATCTACCACGCTCAATGATATTGGCTAGTGAATCATCTCCCAAGTACAAATCTCCTCCATTGTACTTTTCATAATCATAAAACCACTCCCTATGAGGGGTCATATGACATGATGCACCTGATTCAATCAACCATATATCACGTTTTGAATTATTACCAGTTGAAGCTAGGTACACATCCCCTCCTTCTTCTAAGGAGGTATTTTACTTTGTGAAGGGGTATCCTTGGATCCCTTTACTTTCTCAACATTCTTAGATCTGCAATCATTTTTATACTGCCCATATTCACCACATTTCTAGCACTTCCTTATTCCTTTTCCTAGGAATTTAGATCTACCCTTAGATTTAGATATTCCCTAAGATACTTTATTTTTGTTTCTCTCCTAGGGGTGACCTATCACAAACAAGGTATCCATGCTATGATTATCCATGGTTTTTCGCCTCATCTCTTCTGATAGTATGGATGATACTATTTCATCAAATTTTAAAGTCGCTTGACTAGAACTACCTATTGCAACAATTAGGTTGTCTTAGGAATCTGGCAAAGAACACAATAATGTAATACATTTATCTTCTTCAGCCATTTTAATTCCAACATAGGTTATCTAACTTGTCATAGTATTCTAGATATTTCGATGCTATGTTACTGTGTCATTTTCATCCATTCTAATATGAAATGGTTTATTTTTCATAAACAACTTGTTCGCAAGAGATTTTGATTGATACAAACTCCCTAGTTTTCCCCAAAGTTTTACTGCATTATATTCACCAGATATGTTCAACAACACATAGTTTGATAAGCGTAGCCTAATTTTACTCCTTTCCCTTCTTTCTAATGTATCCCAATCTTCTTGTGATGTTCCAGTGGGTTTTGTACCCGGATCCATAGTAATCCACTGTTCTCGATCTATAAGAAGATCCTCCATTTTGAGCTTCCATAGCTCAAAATTATGGTTGTTACATTTTTCAATCTCAATTCTTAAACTTCTCACCATTATCTTACAATGCACAAATCAAAACTATAAAGCTCCCACTGAACCCAAGTTTATCACAGATCCAAGAACTATCAACTGCATCGAACCCTCAACAACAAAGGCGTCCCCCTAATGCCAATAATCGAGATATGATATCGCATGCAAGTTTTTAACCTATGCAAAGAAGCAAAGCATACATATTCTTTAAGTAAAAATAAATATTAGACCACAACGCTCACACAAAACATAGAGATTTACCCTGGAAACCCTTAACCAGGAAACCAACAAACCTTGGAGCCACACCTCCTATTTTCTCATTATCATTATGAATAACTAACAATACAATATAGGTACTATGTATCTTCCAATACCCTAATTTGTTAACCCAGATTAGAAATAGACCCCAATCTCTTAACCATGATTAACTTACAAATTTTTAGAAAATTCCTAAAAAAACTCAAAAACAACCAAAAAATTCGAGCCCAATTCACTCGCATCAGAAACGGCCTAATGGTTGTTTCCATGAAGGTGTCAAAATAAATCGTCAAGTGCGTCGTTGATAGGTGCACCTCCCACACACACATGCAAAGAATATAACATATACCACATGTAATTTTTAAACATATACCCAATGACATTACTACTTGGACTAAGGGAGCTACAAGACCCTAAATTGACCTTAGAATTACAAATTCACATTAATTGAGTGAATAAATGATAATAAAATAAAAAAGGTGGCAATTGGTCATGAGGGTGCATAAGAGGGTGTGGGGCAATGCGTGGCAAGATTCCCCACTACACTTGGCATCATTCTCTTACCAATTCGAGTCCAAGGTGGAGGGTAGCATACTTGGGAGATATGAAGAAGCAATATTCATGGCAATAATCTAGGAAGGTCGAATTGGAGTGGAAGAGGAAGAGGCATTGTGACACTTGTAGCTAGATTCCATGGCATCTATGACAATAACTATGAAGGAATCTATGAAAAATTCAGACCTGATTACATACCTGTGACACATATGACATATCATGGATAAAAATAGCCACCAAGAGGGTGCATAGAGAGATTTATGTCCAGCCAATATTCCCAATTCAAATTGGGGAAGAGTTATGCAAGGAAGAAGTGAACAAGTGTCTCATGAGAGAATCTATCACTAATTTGAATTGAGTGGAGAATGAGGAATGGGAGAAACTTTTAGTCATTTTTCATTTGTACTCTTGGAGAGCTTAGCTTGTCCTTGCATGGTCGATGTTCGTCCTCCCTACTATTGAACCAATTTTCAAGGTGAAATATCCCTATCCAAGTTGGTTGGAGGACAGGAAATTCATACCTATTATAAGAGCTTAATGAATTTTTTTTTATACATGTTTGGGTCCCCTTTCAGTTCGAGTTCATATACCATTCCTTTCTCTACTATCTCTTCTCTCGACCTTATCTCAATGTCCATATTCTATTGTTGATGGCGCATTCATAGTTGTGTAGTCTTGTGGAGGATGATTTGTTGAATCAATGGTTATTTTATCTGATATATATCAATGTAATGAGTTTCACATTGAATCTATAGCTTGAAATACCATACCTTTCATGTAATATTTCCAAGCAAACTCTCGATTCGAGCTACTTTCCCCTCTATCTTCACATGGAGTTTTTGGAGTGATTTTGTATCTACTTTACATCATACTTTATATGAGTTTTTGTTGATGTTTCAATATGAATAATATTTAATATCAATGACCAAAATATTATGTGCAGAACCTTTTATTTTTTTATTAAATATTGTGCAACAAGTCTCATTTCCATTGTTAACAATTTTGTCCCAATTTCTATGTCTCGCAACATGTGTTTTTGGTAGTTATAGCAAACCCTAAAACCTGAGTTAATGCTACATTTTGGTTTCCCCTAATGTCCTCAGTAAAATACAATCCTTTGATAAGAAAGTAGGGAATTTCATACAATGTTTGGGAAGCCAAAATTTTCCTAGATTAGTGATATTTTTAACCATCGAATTCAATCTAGTATTCCCCACCTTCCTTCCTCCTTGCGAAAAGAAAACCCTAAATGTTTATAATGAATGTATAAGTTTATAATAGATAAATTAGAATTTCCTAATAAAAATCAAGCCCTTCCATAAATAATTCAAATGCATTTGGGATAGTTTGGGACAATTTGGGTTTCACAGGTTCAAAAATTTGCCAAAATGGAGTAATTTTCAAATTAGGGATATTACAGGGGTATCAAAGCATGGTCCTTGAACCTATGCATTGGATCATAAATTGAAGAGAAGATATTGCAACCATGTATTGGTTATATAATGAATGTGAATGGTATAAGGAAGAGGAATGTGAACGGTATGATGAAGAGGTGCCATCATACATTACTTATTCTTACCTCACACGTAAGGATGATGGATACTCATGTGAGAAAATCTATGAAGAAGATACACCTATGTTCAGCTCAGCAGATGGTCGAATGCATAGTGGGAAGAATCCAAAATAACCTCTTGAGTTTCTCCTAGACTATTGTGCACTGAAAGATTAATTTTTGAAGACTATATATTTTCGATCATACTGCAGTTTGGCAATAGGAAGATTGTCCTTGACCCCCTGGGAGAGGTCTAGTAAAGAAAATATTACACAAATGGTGAATGAAGTGTGCAAGAAGGTGGGGACTATATTTTTTCCACCTGGAGATAATATTTATGAGGAGGGTATGGATGTGTACCCTTAGTCTTCCATAGTTAGAGAAAGGAGTCATAGGCCACTTAGTTCTTCAAGTGGTCAATTAGAAGAAGAGTTACATGAAGAGGTTCGAAAGTCACCCCAAGGTGACTCTGAAAGAAGTAAGAACACAATCCTTACTGATCAGGATTATGAAAATCAATAATATGAAGAAGCCACAACCTATGCTAAGGATGAACATCATTCAAAAGATACTGACCACACTTTGTACTTCGATCAAAGATAATCTACTGATGGATGCTTGAACTATGAAGGAGTAACTACTGATGGGTGCTCACAACTCTATGTTGGTGACATAGAGATCAATTTTGAAAACTTTGCTGCAATCCAAATTTCTCATGAGCATGAATATGAGTAGATTGTATAAGATAAAGAAGAAACAATATCAACTTCTCCATCACCACTCGAGATTCAAGAAGTTTATCAAATCAAGAAGAAAGAATAAGAGGAGGATCCTCAGTAAGAACCTATTTTCCTTGCAAGGTCTTTGAAGATGAATGAAAAGAATATTCATGAGGCCTTCAAGACTCTCCATGACACACATGTATTGGTTTTGAAATATTTTTAGTGTGTGGAGAAGAAATATCCCCCTGAAGACATGGAGAAAATACATAAGGCAATGTTGGACACCAAAGGTAATTTTTTGAATTTTCTTTCTGGTAGAGATTGTTTAATTGATCTTGTCAGTTTGTATCATGGAAAAAAATTGAAGGATGCATAAGATAAATATAATCTCTCAAATTAGTTGGATTCCACCTGGAATGCACTCCAAAAATATATGGTGCAGATTGAGCAACTTCAAGAGAGTTTGCAAAGGTCCTTTACACCCTACTACATATCAAAAATCGATTCAATGGTTGATTAAAGCATTTATGTTACAAAGTGGAAACCTAATGTGAATGTAGAACATGGGGTACATGTTGATATGCAGGTGATTTAAGAGGCTACATTCAAACAAGAAGGAAGCCAAGCCCTTGTTCTTGTTTAGAGGGATTATGAGTTTCCTCATGGTGAGAGTCACAGAGTCTTGGAGGAGGCACATGATCTCACAACAATTGGACCAACCAATGATGGATAAGATGCATTCGAAAGTTTGAGGGGTAAGAGTGGAAAAGAGGTAAGTTTGGTCCATAGTTATTCACCCCCTACTTATTTCTCAGCCACATCAATTAGGGATGAAAATTGGGTGAAAGGTTTCTTTTTGTTGGTGTCACGCGAGGAGCATGAAGCTCCCATATTTGTTTGTACATGGTTGCATGGGAATACATGGTTCTTTGACGATGCCTTATTATGTCATTTGAGCATGGTGAGTCCTAATGATATGGACTTCCATACCTTGTTGAAGAGACTCAATTTTATTTGGCCTTACATTCTAGAGTTGCATTCTTTTAGGGAGAGTTGTACATAATTTTTTTTTGCAGTGGAAGTGATAAACTTCCACCACTGTATTCTGGTTTTTCCATTCTTCATGATGATGTACTCTTTTTGTTGATCATTATGTTTGGAAGTACGCATATAAGTTTGTGGGATCCATGCATTCTCTGTCCTGACGGTATGGGTTGGATAGCACTCCTACTTGTTGGATCGCAATACAAGCCATGGGATACTGACATTGCTTTGTTTCATCTCACTTGGAGCAACACTTCGATTGTTGGTTTGAGAGAGAAAACCAACCTTCAATTGTTTGAGTTTATCTTTGCAGAGAAGTATTCCAGTTTCCTATGTGGGATACCTTTTGAGAGATGGATTCAGTTTTCACATGCTTGGTTTTCATGGTGTTTCATAGTAGACTTTTCACACCATGCATGTATCATGATCATTTGGGACCCTGGGATCATTTTTTTGTCTCATTGGTTTCAATTTTGGGGGAAACAAGAAGTATAGGAGATTGAGTAACCACTTGAGAAGGTGATTGTAATAAAAAAAGTGCAGCAGCAAGCATGGTGGTTCCTCTCTGAAATTTTCTTAGAATCTTAAAAACTCAAAGTTGGGAAACTCAGTGGAAACTTAAAATAATTATGCAGTGAGGAAAGGGTTAAAAGTTCATAAAAGGTTTCCAAAATATGAAGGAGGTAAAGATTATTTGTGAAAATTTTGTTTTGATGGATTTAAGTAATATTTTGGTGTTTAGTGGTGATGTCATGAGAGATATCAATATGGAAAATCCACATCTCTTTACTTTTGGAAACACAAAATTGTAGTACATGAGTGCCACTATTCAAATTGCAGCTAAGGAAAATTGGTTGTTCTATAAATTCAAACTCTATGTTGCAAGAAAGTGTTCCAAGAAATTTCAATCATGGATTGATGTCAGGAGTTAAGTTGGAAATCTCAGTGTAAGGATGAAGGTTCAATTGATTTTTGTTTTAGGTTTGAATCAATATTCTGAAAGGTGCACAGGTTCTTTAATATCCACAATTGAAATTGCTTGAGGACAAGAAATCCTGGGTAGAGAGGAATGTAATGTCCCCATACAAATAAATTTTCATGGAGGAAATAATACACTAACCTACTAGTTCCCTAGGTTGGGGTGGAAGCATTAATACTTGGAATAATTGAGCTAGAAGACCCTAAATTGGCCTTAGACTTATAAATTCACATTAATTGGGTCAAATAAATTAATAAAAGAAAAATGTGGAAATTGGTCATTAGGATGCATAAGTGCTAGTTGTGGGGCCCACATGTGGAAATATTACCCAATACACTTGGCATCATTCTCTCACCAATTCAAGTCCAAGGTGGAGGGTAACATACTTGGGGGAGACGAAGAGGAAATATTCATGGCAATAATCTAGGATGGCTAAATTGGAGTGGAATAGTAACTCCCAAGGAAGAGGAAGAGGCATTGTGACAGTTCTAGCTAGATTCCATGGCATCTATGAAAACAATGATGAAGGAATCAATGATAAATATGAAAAATTCAGACCTAGTTGCAGACCTATCACACATATGACATATCAGGGATAAAAATAGCCACCAAGAGGGTGCATAGAGGGAGTTATGGTCAACCAAGATTCCCAATTCGAATTGGGGAAGATTTATGTGTTAGATTTTTATCATTTAAGCAATATGATCTTAGGAGCTTATCTAATAGAATAACATGCACATCAATAATCACAAGAGATAAGAGACACAAAGAATTTTCCTCAGGGAAACCATAAAGGATAAAACCCCGCAAATTCCTCAAAGATAGAATGAGCACCAGTAGCAAAAGTAAAACCCAAAAACTTTAAAGATCATCTCTGACAACTGATCTCTATCACTTTTGCCAACACTTCCTCTCTCACTCATGTGCCCCAATTGAGTGAGTGTATATAACAAATAGATAGGATCAGTCTCTATTTATACTAGTTTCTGACTTGACAATTACTTACCAGGGTCAACTTCTCTATGAGATTCTAATAACCCTAGTTCCCCTCAACTGTGCGGAATTTGCCCCCCTAATCAACAAGGAGGGTTAACCTCAACTCAATTGTGGGGACTATTTCCCTGACTTACAACGGAGGGTTTACCTCATTGAATTTACATGACTTTATTATATTAATGACTCTCTCGATAGGAACATCGGGGTACAATGAAATACAAATGATTATCCCGATAGGAACATTAGGGTACAATATAATATATACAAGTGAATACATTCCGAAGTTACAAATACATCAACACTCCCTCTTAACTAGGAAGGTATTTCTTGACACAATTCTTCAGCACAAGTCTTCTTCTTTGGATCATCATCAAAGCTGTATCATGATTGGATCATCATCAAAGATGGATCATCATTGGATCATCATCAAAGCTGGATCATCATCATCACTTCTTCCACTATCTCGACCAAATGGTGCTATCTCTCGATTCTACTCATCACGGGAATTTCTATAGGGCCAACCCTTTTTCATGATGGTTGTAGGCCTATCCTCCATGTAGGTATTCATCTTATTCAACACTTATATCTGACCATGGGAGGAACACATCCAACATCCATGTCAGAAAGGCCCACCCAACACTTACATCTGACCATGGAAGGAACACATCCAACATCCATGTCAAAAAGGCACGCCCAACACTCACATTTGACCATGGGATGCCCAGCCTTTCACCATGTCAGAAAGGCCCAGCACTTACATCTGACCCAGTCAGAAAGGCCCAACACTTACATCCTCCGACACGGTATCTACCATCCAAGGAAAGGCCCAGCACTTACATCCTCCAGCATGGTATCTACCATCGGAGGAAAGGCCCAGCACTTACATCTGACCCAGTCAGAAAGGACCAGCACTTACATCTAACCCAGTCAGAAAGTCCCAACACTTACATCCTCCAGCATGGTAGGACACACCATCTACCATCAGAGGAAAGGCCTAACACTTACACCCTCCGGCATGGTATCTACCATCCAAGGAAAGTCCCATCACTTACATCCTCCGACATGGTATCTACCATCCGAGGAAAGTCCCAACACTTACATCTGACCAAGTCAGAAAGTTCCAGCACTTACATCTGGCCCATTCAGAAAGGCCCAACACTTATATCTGACCCAGACAGAAAGGCTCAGCACTTACATCCTCCAGCATGGTATCTACCATCCAAGGAAAGGCCCAACACTTACATCTGACCGTGGGAGGCCCCACCTACCACCATGTTAGAAGGGCTCATGGACTCATCACTTCCCCTTGGAAGGGACCTAGATCTAGAGAACACCAAGCTTCTCCCTGAAGTACTCAAACTTCACTCTAGCCATTTCTAGCATAGAATCACATCAAGGTTGATTATGTCCAAGGATAACCTATGAGCTTCGCTAGGACCGATTACATCCGAGGACAACCTACAGGACCATTTACATCTGATCAACCTATGAGCTTCGCCATAATTTTATGCTTAGACAACCTGTCTCATCGACTATGCTAGAACTCCCTCTTTCGAGAGATCTCGATCTGGATCACAAACTAGAGCTTCACTACTCCTCTCTTGGTTGTTCTCAGTACCATGCAGAACTCCTTCCTGCTAAACCAAGAGATTACACCTGATCGCATACCGAAGTAGCACCTCAAAGTGCTCTTCCTATAAATGGCACTGCCTGCCCAATCTGAATCCACATAACCCTCCAAATTAGTCTTCTGATTCGCTTCATACTTGATCCCATAGTCAACTGTACCCTTCAGGTACCTCAGAATATGCTTTGCAGCAATCAGGTGAACATGTCTTGGATCTGTTAGGAACTGGCTCAATGTGTTCACAGCAAAGCAAATATATGGTCTCGTATTCGTTAGGTACATCAAGGACCCAATTCATCTGACGATACATCGTAGCATCAACCGGCTCTGATGAAGCATCACTCAATAGCTTCAGGTTTGATTCCATAGGTGTGGTCATGGCCTTGCAGTCCATCATCCTGAACCTATTCAGTATCTCTATTGCATACTTCCCTTGTCCAAGGGAGATTCCATTCGCACTCTGCCACATCTCCATGTCTAGACAGTAATGCACCATACCCAAGTCCTTCATCTCGAACTCGGCAACAAGTATCCTTCTTGCAACTTTAATGAGTTCCACTTTCCCTATCAGGGACAAGTCATCAACATATAACAGGAGCATCACCGATATTCCGCCTTCAACCTTGAAGCAAAGGTTGGAATCCGCTTTACTCTTGGTAAAGCATAGAGCCATCAGTGAGTTTTCCATCCTGTCGTGCCATGTCGAACCTCAGGATCTTCTGCAGTCACTCCCTCTGAAGCGGAGCATCATTCTCCCTCTACCTTTCGTACTCCATGTATCCTATATTGGAGTGACAAGCAGCCTCCTCTGCTACTATTATTCTATGTATCCATCTAGGGCCACTGGATACCAAGATCCTCTATCTTGAAAACATTCTTCTCACGCCCATCTGTGAGCTTGTCATCCTCTATAGGCTTTCATCTTCAACCTTGTAGCAAAGGTTAAGATCTTCGTCACTCTAGGTGATCTTTAAGCTCCTCATGTATGTGTTAGTATCCCATGGGTGTCTTCTGAGCTTGTACAAGGCCTTTTTTAATTTGCACACATGAATCTACCTATCATGTGTCTTAACTTCCCGTGGCTACAAATGTCTCTTCATAGCATATTCCTTCTTTCCGTGAGAAGCCTCGTGCTACGAATCTTGCCTTGTATCCCACGATGTTGCCATCTACTTCATGCTAGATCATGTAGATCCATATGGAAGACATTACAGACTTCCCTTTAGGTCTCGATATTGCATCCTAGACATCATTCTTCTTGAACTGGTATTCTCCTTCCCTTTCTTCTTGGCTACTTATTCATAGTTGGAAGGTTCTGCATCAATGATATCGCTCAATAGTGTCACATAACTACATTCGTCATATTATTCTTTATTCTTGGATTATTTCTCGAGTTGTCGTCACTTGTCCTTTGGAACAAGTCTCGTCCTTCTTTTCTTGTAGGTGATTGTACGTGATCTTTCCTACAAGTCAAATGCATTAGTTGTATGGTTAGAAACATTTCATAAGGCATAATTTTAGCCAATACAACATTCATCCATATCTCACGGAAAATTTCTAGATGCCTTCCATCTCTACCATGACATCATTGAGAATGTGCACTAATCCAATATGTCAGCAAAGAGGTTTCATACTAGATAAGTAGCAATGGACAGTTGTATAGCACCATGAGCTACTTACCCATCACATGCATATTAGTAGTGTACTGCCATTAATGCAAACATTCTATCATGTGTAATACATCAACTGAATATAAACAAATGCATAACAAAACAATATCATGAAATGACAATTGTATACTTATCTTTATTTGTTTCATGGGTAGACTCCTTCTTTCAGCTTCATCATCTTCTTCATTCATAACAACATCATTTCTTATCCAAATGCTTAAGATGGATAAGAGGTTCTTCAAGAATTGAGTTCTTCATATTCCTCATCGCTTAAGGGATCTTCTTTGAATCATGAGTGCTTGATCTTCAGTTGCTCCCATATTCTCTTCTCTTATTATGGGTTGAGCTTCATCTTGTGTGTGCTCTTTCCAGAGTCTGATGGAAGTAATCACTTCCTTCTGGCACACATTCCTCGAATGAATGAATCCCATGATCCTAGGAGGCCATTCAAGGTGGTTATCACAACTTCTGCATTCTCTACTTCTTCATCCACTGCTTCAAGTTGTTCTTTGATTTGAGAGACCCTTGTAAAGTATGACTGTATGGTCTCTGCATTCTGGATCTTTACATTCTTCAACTGGTTTCTCAAATTCATCTTCCGATTTATGTTCTTCCCTTCAAATAGCTTGGTCAAAGAATCAAACATCTCTTTAGGTGTCTTTAGGGAAGACACTTGTGGTATAGGGTGATCCTTGATTGAATCAACAATGATCTTCTTAGCCTTGAACAAGTTCTTCTTGTGTAAGGCTCTAGCCTCATCTCCCTCCAGAACTGGAACCTCTCCACTTATGTAGGTGTCCAATTCATTTTCTTCAAGAACCAATGAAATCCTATACTTCCATGCTCGGAAGTTTTCAGCTTCACCAAGATTGCCATCATGCTGGTGTGATTAGTCATCTTGAAATGAGAACCTCAACTGTAAATAGCAAAAGAATAGATCTTACCTATTTGGGGTGTGCATCCTGGATTAGAAGCTATGAATAAATATTTGGAGGAAAATATGTATAAAATAAAGAAACTAATGATAACAGAGTAAGACAAGTAAATAGAGGTGAACCAGGTGGTAAAGAACTTGAGTTCATATATAATAACTCGTCCATAGAAAATTGATTATTGATATGCCAAGATAAACACATTAGATACATATTTCATAGTGGGTATGGGTAAGATGACAAAACTAAAGTGAAGATTGATTGCGGGACTTTGGATTATAAAAAAGGCCACATTGAATAAGATCTATGGTTAAATGAAGGCATCGCGAGTTGACGTTAATATGCTTATTGGGTCATTTAAATAGATGATAGAACTAGGGAAACAATTTCCATGTAATAAGAAATGAGTGTGTTGAGGCCTCAACAACCACGAAAGTCTAGCTACGCGGGACCCACTTTTAATTTTTTAAGGAATCCTCTTTAGCCATACTTTATTTTAATTGATCTTATTTTTTAAAGTTTAATTAATAATTGCTTATTGTTGGCCAGACATGATTATGGACATGTGTTATGAATCACATTGTTATTCTTTAGATTTTAATGGAATGAAGAACTTGAATCTATAAATTGTAATATATAAAGGAAAATTTAGCTAGAAGGTTGTTTATGATGTCTAAAGGAATGTCAAACAATTTCATTGCATACATAAATTGAAGGGATTATTGTTGATATGGTCTAACAATATGGAATATTGATTATGATACTAGTACCATCAATGCTCATTTAGCCCAACAAATCCCACTTTTTGTATTGGTATGAAGGTACATTTTAGAGGAAATACCTTAAAAGTTTCGTAAAAAAAATGTTCCATATATACCCATAGAGAGAGAAATGTATATCGCATCAAAATTACATCCATCAAAATGCCAACAATTTGTCAATTAAATATTCAAATTTTAAAATTAAAAAAAAATGATTAAATTAATCATATTTTATGTTTTTTAAAGAAATATAAAAAAAATAATAAAATTTAATAATGAATAAATTTAAACTTCAATCATAAATTATAATTCTAAAAATAGAGTCACAATTCTTAATGAATCACGTTAAAGTTATGAAAAAAAATAATTAATTTGAATTGTGGCATTACTTAAATAAATATTTAAATAAAATTATATAAGCTCATATACCTCAATCATGATGGTATAATTGTTAATTCATTCAAACAATCAAATGGGTAGAGAGTATTCATTCCATCATAAGCACTATTAAATCCTTACACATAATAATTTATGTGAAATAAATAAATAAAAAAATTATTCACCTAAAATTTGAAATAGCTTGCACATATCTATGTTACTTTCATTTTTGTCTTTCTATCTCTTCAAATTTAAAAATAAATATTGGAAAATAATTACCAAGTAGAATTACTTATAAGTAATTAATAATTAAAATTACTGATGAGTAATTAATAATTAATAAAATATAATCCTTTATATGAAATAAAAAAAAATTATTCACATAAAACTTTAGTTTGCACATATCTATGTTACTCCATCTTTGTCTCTCCCTCTCTTCACTTTAAAAATAAATATTGGAAAATAATTACCAAGTAAAATTACTTATGAGTAATTAATAATTAATAAAATATGATCCTTTGATTCATGCTACATGACAAAATGTATTCAAAGGCTCTTAAGTTTTTGTCTTAGAGCTTTAACCTAAGGGAGGGCCCACCGTGTATATTTATTGAATTGAAATAAAATTGAGATTTCATATCTAAGTTCGTGAGATTTGGCTTTTCATAAAAATCCGTATAGCTCCTTTTAATCATTTATGTCCTTGTTACCTCCTTTTACACCCTTTTTCGAGCGTAACATGCTTTCCTAATAATCATGTTGAATAATAAATAAATATTTATTTAGTTGGATGAATAAAGTGATACATGCTGCGTAGCTAAGCATCCACAACGACGTAACACCATGATGTTAGATATTACAAGAACTTTGATTAAACCATGATAACAAATTGCTAACATGAGGAAAGAAAGAAATAGATAACCACTACTTATATCACCACCTTCGAGAAAATATAACAAAAACTTATATTTGGCATTTAAAAATATAATACCATCGTTATCATTTTTATTTAAATCAAAACTAAAATGTATAATAATAATTATACATTATTATCTGTATAATAATTATACCATTATCATCTTTACTCAAATCGCAACCAAAATGTTGACAACTATGCAATTTTGGTACAAATAGTCCATTTAAAACATAAATATTCATTAAATTCAAGTCTAACTAATCATCATTTTATTTTCACTTTCTTGTAAAAAAACAAAATAAAAATTTAATCGTTTTTCCCCTCCAATCTAACTTGCATAAGATTTTGTTGATCAAGTTTAGGTGTGACCAATGTGGGAAGAGGCATATTCCTATAATACGAGGAAGGTCTCAAATTAACGGCTATGACAATTGAATCAGGTGAGCCAAAATCAATCTTGGGATGTATCGCATAAAAAAGGAATGCAATTAATTTCAGAAAATGAACTTTCAAGGAGACAAATAACACAAGTATGGTTAGTCATATCACATAAGATATCAACATTCTTAAGAATTACAATGAGAAAATTAGGTTGTTCCTAGAGAGGAAATTATTACAGTCAATAACCACATAAGAAACTTTAATCATAGCGTTATCATGTTGTTCTCAGTATTCTGAATGATATCATCAACAATATTAAAAACAAGATCTAGAACAATAGTAGAAGGATGGAAAACAATGTTACAAATAATTTCAAGAGTACCAGAAGTAGCAGTAGTGTCATTTATAACTTGTGTAGAAAGATCAACCTTATGACATTGGGTTATAATTATTGCATATTTTATTGGAGGAGAAGTAACACTAGAAACAAAATGTGATCCATAAATAGTGTCACCTAACGATGTTAAGAGGTGAAGGAGAAAACTTGAGACTCTATCCATCATTTTACATAGGAGGAAGAGGAGGTTAGATTCCAAACTTGAATTCTCATTCAAAACTGGAGCATTTTGCAAAAATTTAAGAAACTTGAAACTTTTTGGATCATGAGGAATATTTGGATCAAATACTAAATAAGTCTAATAAAAATAAATGTGATTTGCAATGTACACGTGACTAGTTTGATATATTAATGAAAAATCCTCAATATTATCATCCAAATTGACTACAAATCTAATTTTCTCGCTTTTCTCGCCTCCCCACACATTACCTCTTGCACAACCAAAACTTTTACCCCAAGCATGAAGTGGGATACATTCATTTCCTAACCAAAATCGCATATGTAATATATGACAACAACACTCAAATATTTACCATAATGTTGTACTCAAATTTATTCACCCCACCAAAATTTTCGCTTATGTATCATTTTCCTAAGAATCTTAGTGTTTTCATTGATTAACCATAATGATAATTTCTAGGAGAGGCCTAAAACTCCAATTCATGGGTATCTATTATGATAAGGATTCATCTCTATATGCCTAAGGCAAAGTTCATTGTCAAATTTAGGAAATATGTTATCGTAGGTGTCTTAGTGGTTGTCACTTTTATTATTTACTAAACACCTTGAATGTGGGTATCTTCTACAATATAGATATTCATATTGATCAGCATCTTTAAAACCCTTTTCTTCATTGTGCATCTTTAAAACCTGCACCACTTAAACATTTTCTAGTGTCTCCCTTTCCCACTGTCTAAAGGGTTAAAGGCCAATATAGTCCATGATGGGTATTTTTTGTTGTAGATGTTAGCTTTGATCAATATTCTAGAATGTTGCAACAATAAAGAATTCACCTCATCAACTTTCAAATTTTAGACTCACACCAATGGGGGGGATTCCAAGTGTTAAGATCATGTGATACAAATCATACTAAGTATCATTTATTTCTACTGTGAGATGAATGAACACTATATATCTAAGTTTTAATCACTAACTTCAATCAATGTGGATTTAGAAGGTGTCTCCCCTTGAGATGCATCTTTTAGGCCCACACTAATTAGATGACAACACTTGTTTCGGGCATATGGATATATATCCATAGTATGATTCTACCAATATTTATAGGGGATATTCATCTCAAAGAGTATTTGGATACATGTACGCATCAACTTGATCATTGGATCAATATCTACCAATTAGATCTTCTCATTAAAAATGAGATTATCCATTTAATTCTAATATCCACATTTAATATCGGTGCAACGGAGTGTTCTCACTTATATATAGTGCAAAATTCCTCATTATTCTCTACTTTTGCACAATAATTTGACTGAAAGAATTTAATCTTTCTACTAGAAAAAAATTCCATCAAAACGTATCGTCATTCATTTATTTGTTTTCTACAACCAATTGGGCATTTGATACCAAAATTGATCAATTCAAATTCACATCCAAGTGTATTATGAAATTTTATTATATTTTACCGTGCCTATGAAGAAGATAAATCCTACTACATATTATCAAGCTTCCCAATCCAATGACTCGAATTCCTCACAAAGTTCCTTATCTAAATTTTATGAAAGCCTAATTTCCAAGACCTGTTGGTTGATGTAAGCGACCCAATTATGTCACATGATAAACCCAATTCCATAAAGTATTCTTTGAGAGTACATTTAATTCTAGGAGTGGTAGAAAATGACAATCAGAATCATGGTACACCAAGTTTTTCCTTTTGCATAATGTTTCAAATAATGTGATGTAAACTACAACCATGAATCTGGGTCCATATTTTGTCCAATTATATCATAGCCGGTCTTTTCAATTTCCACTTTAATTATGAAAAAGTTGTTCAACCTTTGTTCCTATTCAATTTACTTATATACTTATATATTTATGTACAAGATAATAAATGGGATCATATGAGCTTGGAACAAAAAAAGGAATTTATGATCGCATTTTATTATAAATATAGAAATACTCCACCACCAAGCTTCCATATTATTCCCTGCATTCAAGGAATATTGTAATCGACATGGTTTGGAAACCATGCACACACTTTTTTATTTTTTTATGATAAAGTTTTTCTCGCCATATCGAAGGTTTTAAGCGTTAACCTCTTATTGTCCAAAAAAAACTTTTTGTAACTGGACTGACAATTCTCTCCTCTGACACCTCTGACAAGAATTTGGTACCTACAGTCAAGAATTTGGTAGTGTCAAAGTGCATGCAATTGATGTGCATGCAACACTCCACATGGATGTCATTTCAGAACAACTTTAAAGGTGCATGCACATTCACTGAGCATTTGAAGCTGTGAGTGTTTGATAATTCATGGCATATGTAGATAATGCACAGAGGATGAAAGCGATGCTAGATCTGCATGGCATGCAAGATGGTAGGATCTTGGTGGTTCCATTCCAACTCTTCTTTCGTGCCATGAAAATTTTTTGTGATGATTTCCTACTATCTACGCAAAACCTACCCTAAAACAGTTTTATGATGATGTCTTGCAATTTGCCAAAAATCTGGTCTTCGTTCTCACAGAAGGTATCTACTATATTTTATTTTTCTTTTATTATTGGTATTAAAAATAATATGTTTCTTGTTATAGAGCTACGGGATCTAATATTTTATTTTCTGCTATAATCGAGTGCATAAATTGATGGAGATTTCATTGTCTAGCACCAAGAAAGCGTGGTGATAGAATCCTATGAAAGATGGTTGGTCAAACCGCCAACAGGATGGAGCTTGTGCAGAAATTGCTCAGAGATCAACCACGTCAAGAGAACATATCATTAAAATCATATGTTTGCTCCATCTGCCAGCGCTACAAGAAATTTATATTGCAAATTTTATTTTCTGTTATTGAGAGAGAATATTAATTTCTGCAACTAACGAGAATCTCAATGAAAATCACTTTATTCATAACCACATAGAGACCAACGGTGAAAGAGGTTGTTGGCATGAAAAAATGTATATTGGAGATTTTTACATGGTTCTATTAGTTCTTAAGAGAGAATATTAATTTTTGTAATTAAGGAGAATCTCAACGAAGTCAATTCATTCACAACCACACAGAACCACAAAAGAGGTTGCTCGCATGAATTTTGGATAGATGCCACACACTAGATTAGTTAAAAGTCACTACTATCCCTACAAAGAATAAGTTATGGTCTCCAGTATTTAGGGCTAAAAAAGGGGGATTGCAGGCCAATGCAAGATATTAATGAGATTATTGTAACTTCTCATCAATTGCAATAGATGTCAACCATAATTACACTAGCATGGATCTCAATCACACTATTACAGGTTTTCTTTCACGCACAATTTTCTGAGCAGATGAATGGATCGCTGAAGTTTTAATTTTAGTTTAGATTAGATTATCTTTCCATTTTAGCATTTAGTTTCGATTTCCTTATATTTTTAAGTTTTCTATTATTTTTATATAGTGCATTTATATGTATTACTAAGAATGAAATCTAATTCCATAAGTTCGCAGAACCAGTTAATAACAAATTGCTTCTTGTTGTGAAGTTTTCATCAAAATTCCAGCAACGGAGTTACTGGGGAATTATATGGAACCACGAATATTTCAAAATTGGAAGCATAAATTAGATATTAATTAAATTTTACTCCTTTCATATTTTTGACTTTCTCTATTTTCGATAATTCCTCATGGTATTTTCTTTGCAGGTTTTAATTAACTGTAGCAACTGAAAATGGAGATTGGAATTCATATTTTCTCGCAGAGTTCCCGCTGAAGAGGACCGCAGGGTTTAGTGAATACAGAAAGGAGATTTTTGTGATCCGGATTATGAAGATCGTAGGATAGGACTTAGCTATTTTCAGGGAAGATCGTCAGATACGACTTAATCAGGAATTAAAGATTTACACATGAGCTCAATCAGATAATCAGGGAAGATTCACATGACTTAAAGATTTGCAAGAGCTCAATCAAATCACAGATTTAGTGTTAACGGATATCTCTGCTCAATAAAAAGCATCGGTTGAAGAGTTGTTTTATTGATGGATGATCTATGTAAGCACTGGAGATTTTGACTGTCATGAGGTTTAAGGTTTTCATCTATGCAATTTTATGTTCTTCCTTTATAATTGTAATTCTAAAAGATTGGTGGAAATGGAGGGTGCTGCCAGCAAATTGCCAACGTTATTATTAGGTGGGTGCTCCTAAAGGTTTTACCAATTGTAATTCAGGGATTAACAACAAATATACTTTAGTTTACATTGTTCAAAACTATTTGTTTATGTTTGCAAAATGTAAAAGGATTTACTTTGGAATCTGTTTGACTATGATTTGCAAAAAAAATTAATGAATTTTTACACTATGATGTATAGATTTTAAAGAATAAACTGTATTTTATTGATTTGAAATTTCATATGTTTAATTTTTAATGCAAACAACAAATAGATTTGATTAACTGGCTTGTTTTTTATACACAAACTTTTTAAACTTTGATATTATTGTACTTAGTGCCAAGTTATAAGAAGATTCTAAAAGTTAAAGGTTTATTCATTTGTAGATTTTTATTCTTTGCTATAAATACAAATCAATCATTAGCTTAAATTCAGGATCTTGTTTTTTTTTAAGATATGTATTCTATAGTTGGGAGAGCAATTTTTTTAATGTAGTTTTTTATACTTTTCTAAAAAAAAATCATGTGAATTTGTATATTTGTAAATAATTTACATACAATCATTTTAGGATTAGTTTTTGATATATATTAGTTTTATTTTAGGTTAATTTAAATATTAAATTTAATCCTTATTAAATTAGAATAGTTTGTTTTTATTTAGTATAGGTTGCATCGGCTTTGGCGGCGAATTTTGCGGGCTTAAGAATGGGTCGGTGGTGTTGTTTCTCAATCATCCGCGGCTTCATTCCAGATATGCTTCTTCCTACTGTACATTTTTTCAAGAATGCCTATTTCCATATTTTTCGTTACTGGTTTTCTAGCAGATGCCAAGGGTTTCCCGATAGATGCCAAGGGTTTCTCCTCTTTTAGTTTTCATGCTCGTTTCTATGTTGCTCTTCATCTCTTCAGATACGAATAATTCTTTGTTTTTTTACTTAATTATTGTGGTCATCCCTTCAACAATATTTGATTAGTGAGCAAAGGCTACTTCCTTTGTGAGTCGCTGACCTATAAGGCGAGGAACTAAGTAGTAACCAAAGCAACCATTGACTTGCCGGCAATGATTACCCTCTTGGATCTGAGATTTAGAATGACTGACGATCAAAGACGTCAACCACAACAACCTCATCTTTTGAGATAACAGTTCCAATTGACCCAGATTCCAAGAGAGACTTTCATTGATTGGACTTTATTTATTCGATTGATTTTAAACATCAAGGGTTAGTCGATCCACCTGACACTTGATTTGGTCTTGCAGGACGATTTGGTCTTGCAGGACTGCATGTGTTGCTTTAGTAGACTCCTCATTACATTTTCTCCTTACTGACCACATCTATGGTGGTGGCCTGAGACCTACTTATCCGAACTTAAACACACTCTTAAACTTACTCCACATTTTACAATCCTAAAGGCAGGGAATATATAGCATTGCTGCTATGCCTTGTTGTTAACATATATTCACTAAATTGGAGAAAGATATTATGAACATGATATTTTCAATTCCAAGACAGGATAATAACTCTCATTTTTTTACTCATACCTTGTCCATCATGGAAATGATCTCGCCCAATCAAGGGTCACTCATTATCTTGAAATGTGTTGAGTTCTTATACCAATGTATTCATTATCCGTCTATTCATTAACAGTTTGTATTTAGTACCATCCTATCTTCTTTACTTATTAATTTCAAACTACTGATGTCTTTTCAAAATTTAAAGTGGGAAAGATTGGATGGAGGAAAGGAAAATATGGAACTTCTAAATAGATACCTTTGGTTAAGAGGTAAAAATGAAACATTATGGATATTTTATTGAAAAAGTGGTGTTTCTTATTTTCAATATTATTATAGGAAATATTCCTCCAAGGATCTTAGAGGAGACTAAAATGAAAATTCAATCCTCAATTGATATATGAATACCAACATTTACATGATAAGTTTATTATATTGAATATTTATGGCTATAAGTTAAATTATTATAAATTTCCCTTAATACATCTCATATATTTTTACCAGAAAATGTTGGAAAATTGTAGTTGTAATACGTCTCATTTTTGGGGAAAAGAAGGCTTTCTATTTATTACCTCCAATTACTTTTGTCAGTTATTATTTTATAAATAGAAATGGTTATCACGAGGTTAAAGTAATCTTGGAATATTATTCCTTCATCAAGGATAAGTCTTAGAAATATTCCCTTCGCCACATAATTCAATAGACCAAGGCCAAGGTAGTGCATGGGAAATTTGATCATCCACATAAAGAGAGGATTGATACTCAAAAGTGGGGCAATAAGGAATCTTATGAAGAAACATCGGTTTCCTTAATAGAGGAAGCTCAAGAATAAGTAAAAAAAAGTTGAAGATATTATACCCATCAGTGAACCAGATGAGATTTCAAAGTACCATGCATTTTTATAGAATACATAAAGAGACTCGTGAACCCTACTATGGAACTCCCCACAATCTCAACCAAAAACAGACAATAGATCAAAGAGGCTTGGGGTTTCCTTTGATATAAATCTCAATCATGGTGGTAAGTGAGGATGTATATTGGAAAAAATTAGGATAATTATGGAATCATAGAGGATGCTACATTCATAGTTTTGTATGACCAATTTCATAGCAATGATGAGGGTAGTGATGTCTTTATTCATTCTATAGAAGAGGAAAATGAGAAAAAAATATAAAGCTATGCCAAAATATTCTTTCTAACTCAAGACACTAATGTAGGATGAGAAAAGGTAAACCAGTCAAACCAGTTTCTACTTTTAAGGCTAAAAATGAGGCTATTTTTGGAGAAAGGTATATTATGATGTAAATGTAGGGGTGTTATAGGGTTTTCCAGGAATTGGAAAACATAGAGAAGGCCCTTAGAGAGTGTTAAATGTGGATAAGATACATAATGGCCTAATATTGGGTAAAAATATGACGACTTCATCTTCTACCCCAATTGATTTATCATCCCACTTTGTACCTACATCCACATCTTAACAAAATATTCAATGCCTATTGAGGTCACTAATGTTCAAATGTTATATATTGTCAATGCCACCAATTGGTATTTTGTTTGTGTATGGAATAATCGGTGAAATTTAATAGGGGTATAAAGGAAATGACCAACATAGGAGGTTTCCTCCACTAAACCTCCATATCAAGTACAACAATAGTAAGTTGTTTCTTCAATCAATGGTGACACTCCTCCAACATGGGGATTTGATGGTGGAGACGAAAATAATAAAAATTCAGGGTGACAAGAAAAGAAAATCATAAGAGAATCCCTTAGAATAATATTGAGGCTCTAAAAAGGATTTTCTGGATGAAAAGTCCCAACAAACCACCAAGGTCCCTTTGGTGTCATTATTTGATTATTTTGTAAATACTTAATATATCCCCTTTGTATCATATTATTATTATTATCATCTCTCATGTTTGATTCTTCCCTCTCTAAATTTTCATTATCTTCTTCCTATGTGAATGTTTTGTCATCTTCAACTCCAATTAGAAAGACCATCCTTATTTATGTCCTTCACCAATAAGTGTTTACATGTATTTCATCTCCTTAAGTAAATATAAGGTAATTGTAACCCATGTATAAATTTCCATTCAAAGGTAGGTATACCTACACTTCATGAAACATAATCCACACTTATACCCTATCTACACTTTTATTTGATTAGGCAAAGAACTTTAGTGAAAGAATGAAAATTTAACCACTATAGGTCAAATTCCCAAGCTTCAATAATTGTGTTATCTACCATGAGTTATTAGAGAAGTTTCTTACCTATATCTACTTTGAATCCAAACGCATATAAGAAAGAATATGAAATAAAATAGAATATTTTGATGTGAAGTATACTAACTTAGATATATCAGTTGTTAAATCAAAGGATAGGGTTATTCTTATTAAGGCTAAAATGAAAAGGTTATATAACGATTTATCTCAAATATTATCAAGACTTAATAAAAATTTAGAAGAAACCCATTAAATTTAGTGAAGAGTTATATTATTATAAAACTACTAATAAGTAGTTTGATAGATAAGCTAAGAAAGCTAAAAGCATAGTTAGATATAGAAAAAGTTTAGCCCACTTCCATGACCTTGAGTGATTATTCAATTGAAGTGAATAAATCAAAATATTTAAAACTAAAAGTTTTAGCACATTTTCATAACCTTGAGATATAAAAGGTTTTGCACACTTGGATAACGAAAATAAAGAGATAATCCAATTTAAGTGAATAATTCAAAATATTAAGTGGAATGTAAGGGATGATCAAAATCAAATGGATCCTTTTAGTCCAATGCATATTATAACATCCTCCACTCGAGTTGACAATGTAATCATACATGAAATGTATGTTTGAATCTTGAGAATGACAAAGTTGACGATGTAATCATACATGAAATGTATGTTTGAATCTTGAGAATGACAAAGAAAATTTATATATGTTGAGAATATTCAAAATATTAATGGATTAGAAGCTATGAATAAAGATTTGGAGGAAAATATGCAAAAAATAAAGAAAATAATGATAACAGAGTAACAGAGTAAATAGAGGTGAACCAGGTGGTAAAGAACTTAAATTCATATATAATAACTTGTCCATAGACAATTGGTTATTGATATGCCAAGATAAACACATTGGATACATATTTCATATTGGGTATGGGTAAGATGACAAAACTAAAGTGAAGATTGATTGCGGGACTTTGGATTATAAAAAAGGCCACATTGAATAAGATCTGTGGTTAAATGAAGGCATCGCGAGTTGAGGTTAATACATGCTTATTGGGTCATTTAAATAGATGATAGAACTAGGGAAACCATTTCCATGTAATATGAAATGAGTGTGTTGAGGCCACAACAACCAAGAAAGTCTAGCTACTCATGACCCACTTTTAACTTTTTAACGAATCCTCATTAGCCATACTTTATTTTGATTGATCTTATTTTTTAAAGTTTAATTAATAATTGCTTATTGTTGGCTAGACATGATTATGGAAATGTGTTATGAATCACGTTGTTATTCTTTAGATTTTAATGGAATGGAGAACTTGAATCTATAAATTGTAATATATAAAGGAAAATTTAGCTAGAAGGTTGTTTATGATGTCTAAAGGAATGTCCAACAATTTCATTGCATACATAAATTGAAGGGATTATTGTTGATATGGTCTAACAATATGGAATATTGATTATGATACCACTACCATCAATGCTCATTTAGCCCAACAAATCCCTCTTTTTGTATTGGTATGAAGGTACATTTTAGAGGAAATACCTTAAAAGTTTCATATATATCCATAGAGAAAGAAATGTATATCCCATCAAAATTACATTCATCAAAATGCCAACAATTTGTCAATTAAATATTCAAATTTTAAAATTAAAAAAATGATTTAAATTAATCATATTTTATGTTTTTTAAAGAAATATTAAAAAATAATAAAATTTAATAATAAATAAATTTAAACTTCAATCATAAATTATAATTCTAAAAACAGAGTCACAATTCTTAATGAATCATGTTAAAGTTATAAATAAAAAAATAGTTTGAATTGTGGCATTACTTAAATAAATATTTAAATAAAAAGATATAAACGCATATACCTCAATCATGATGGTATAATTATTAATTCATTCAAACAATCAAATGGGTGGAGAGTATTCATTCCATCATAAGCACTATTAAATCCTTGCACATAATAATTTATGTGAAATAAAAAAATTATTCATATAAAATTTTGAAATAGTTTGCACATATCTATGTTATTCTCATCTTTGTCTCTCCATCTCTTAAGTTTAAAAATAAATATTGGAAAATAATTACCCAAATATTGAAAAATAATTACCCATTCGAATTACTAACGAGTAATTAATAATTAATAAAATATGATCCTATGTGAAATATAAAAAAATACTCACTAAAATTTGAAATAGTTTGCATATATCTATGTTACTCCCATCTTTGCCTCTCCCTCTCTTCAGTTTAAAAATAAATATTGGAAAATAATTACCAAGTAGAATTACTTATGAGTAATTAATAATTAATAAAATATGATCCTTTGATTCATGCTACATGACAAAAATGTATTCAAATGCTCTTAAGTTTTGTCTTGGAACTTTAACCTAGGGGAGGGCCCACCGTGTATATTTATTGAATTGAAATAAAATTGAGATTTCATATCTAAGTTCGTGAGATTTGGCTTTTCATAAAAGTCCATATAACTCCTTCTAAATCATTTATGTCCTTGTCAACTCCTTTTACACACTTTTTCGAGCATAACAAGCTTTCCTAATAATCATGTTGAATAATAAATAAATATTCATTTAGTTGGATGAATAAAGTGATAACATGCTGCGTAGCTAAGTATCCATAACGACGTAACACCATGATGTTGATATTACAAGAACTTTGAGGAAACCATGAGAACAAATTGCTAACATGAATAAAGAAGAAATATATAACCACTACTTATTTCACCACCTTCGAGAAAATATAACAAAAACTTATATTTGGCATTTAAAAATATAATATCATTGTTATCATTTTTATTTAAACCAGCATAGATCCAAATTCTGGGCTCTATCAAGCGGCGAGATGGATCAAATCTCTAACCTCTTCTTAGGTATCCATTGATTTGATTCAAACCAAAAGACACATCTTTTTATTTAAGGTTCACATATATAATTTTATTATTATTAATATTTAATATTATTTATGGCCGACATATAATATTTTTTATTTTGTTAGGAACAAACATTGCATCATTTCCCCACACATGGTTTTAAAACCATATGCAAGGCCCTCCTACAATCATGGGTTGTTTAGGAGACCTTGCACATGGTCTTAAAACCATTTGCAAGGCCCTCCTAAACCATGTACAATAATACCATGGGTTGTTTAAAAGGCCTTGCACATGATTTAAAAACCATGTGCAAAGCCTCCTAAACCATGGGTTGTTTAGAATGCCTTGCACATGGTTTTAAAACCATGTGCAAGGCCAACATTTTTTTGCGGATAATTCAATTTTGTGTTTTTTTGACCCACATATTTTTTTACGGATAATTAAATTTTTACTTTTTTATTGTTTTGTTAGGTAGGAAGATTACCACATCTCCCCCATATTAGATTGTTTTTGTGGCCGACATTTATTGTGGCCTATTATAAAATTTATTTTTTATTAATAAAAATAAAGTTACGAAAGTGATATTATTTTTTATTGTGTTACAAAATCTCTCCCATAATATTCACTATCACAATTATTTTTGACCGACATGATCCATACGTTAATAACGTTACATCACGTTACAAGATCTCTCCCATAATATTCACTTTCACTATTATTTTTTGCCGACATGTTAGTAACGTTACATCACGTTACAAGATCATCTCCCCCATACTGGGCTGTAGAGCGCCTCTCGGCGCAATCAAAACTAAAATGTATAATAATAATTATACATTATTATCTTTAATGTATAATAATTATGCCATTATCATCTTTACTCAAATCACAATCAAAATGTTGAAAACTATGCAAATATGATACAAATAGTCCATTTAAAACATAACTATTGATTAAATTCAAGTCTAACTAATCATCATTTTATTTTCACTTTCTTGTAAAAAAACAAAATAAAAATTTAATCGTTGTCCCCCTCCCTCCAATCTAACTTGAATAAGTTTTTGTTGATCAAACTCAAGTTTAGGTGTGACCAATGTGGGAAGAGACGTATTCCTATAATACGAGGAAGGTCTCAAATTAATGGCTATGACAATTGAATCAAGTGAACCAAAATCAATCTTCGTATAAAAAAAGAATGCAATTAATTTCAAAATGTGAACTTTCAAGGAGACAAATAACACACGTATGGTTAGTCATATCACATAAAATATCTACATTCTTAAGAATTACAATGACAAAATTAGGTTGTTCCTAGAGAGGAAATTATTACATTCAATAACCACATAAGAAACTTTAATCATAGCATTATCATGTTGTTCTCGGTATTATGAATGATATCATCAACAATATTAAAAACAACATCTAGAACAGTAGTAGAATATGAAAAACAATGTTACAAATAATTGCAAGAGTAACAAAAGTAGCAGTAGTATCATTTATAACTCGTGTAGAAAGATCAACATTATGACGTGGGGTTATAATTATTGCATATTCTATTGGAGGAGAAGTAACACTACAAACAAAATGTGATCCATAAATAGTGTCACCTAACAATGTTAAGAACTGAAGGAGAAAACATGAGACTATATCCATCATTTTACATAGGAGGAAGAGGAGGTTAGATTCCAAACTTGAATTCTCATTCAAAACTGGAGCATTTTGCAAAAATTCACGAAACTTGAAACTTTTTGGATCATGAGGAATATTTGGATCAAATACAAAATAAGTCTAATAAAAATAAATGTGATTTGCAATGTACAAGTGATTAGTTTGATATATTTATGAAAAATCCTCAATATTATCATCCAAATTGACTACAAATCTAATTTTCTCGCTTTTCTTTCCTCCCCACACATTACCTCTTGCACAATCAAAAATTTTACCTCAAGCATGAAGTGGGATACATTCATTTCCTAACCAAAATCGCATATGTAATATATGACAACAACACTCAAATATTTACCATAATGTTGTACTCCAATTTATTCACCCCACCAAAATTTTCGCTTATGTATCATTTTCCTAAGAATCTTAGTGTTTTCATTGATTAACCATAATGATAATTTCTAGGAGGGGCCTAAAACTCCAATTCATGGGTATCTATTATGATAAGGATTCATCTCTATATGTCTAAGGCAAAGTTCATTATCAAATTTAGGAAATACGTTATCCTAAGTGTCTTAGTGGCTGTCACTTTTATTATTTACTAAACACCTTGAATGTGGGTATCTTCCACAATATAGATATTCATATTGATCAACATCTTTTAAACCCTTTTCTTCATTGTGCATCTTTAAAGCCTACGCCACTTAAACATTTTCTAGTGTCTCCCTTTCCCATTGTCTAAAGGGTTAAAGGAAAATCTAGTCCAAGATGGGTATTTTTTGTTGTAGATGTTAGCTTTGATCACTAGTCTAGAGTGTTGAAACAATAAAGAATTCACCTCATCAACTTTCAAATTTTAAACTCACACCAATGGGGGGTATTCCAAGTGTTAAGACCATGTGATACAAATCATACTAAGTATCATTTATTTCTACTCTGAGATGAATGAACACTATATATCTAAGTTTTAATCACTAACTTCAATCAATGTGGATTTAGAAGGTGTCTCCCCTTGAGATGCATCTTTTAGGCCCACACTAATTAGATGACACCACTTGTTTCAAGCGCATGGATATATATCCATAGTATGATTCTACCAAGATTTATTGGGGATATTCATCTCAAAGAGTATTTGGATACATGTATGCATCAACTTGATCATTGCATCAATATCTACCAATTAGATCTTCTCATTAAAAAATGAGATTATCCATTTAATTCTAATATCCACATTTAATATCGGTGCAATGGGGTGTTCTCACTTATATATAGTGCAAAATTCCTCATTATTCTTTACTTTTGCACAATAATTTGAGTGAAAGAATTTAATCTTTCTACTAGAAAAAAATTCCATCAAAACGTATCGTCAATCATTTATTTACTTTCTACAACCAATTGGGCATTTGATACCAAAATTGATCAATTCAAATTCACATCCAAGTGTATCCATACCTATGAAGAAGATAAATCCTACTACATATTATCAAGCTTCCCAATCCAACGATCGAATTCCTCACCAAGTTCCTTATCTAAATTTTATGAGTTCTCATCTAGAAATCCTAATTTCCAAGACCTTTTGGTTGATGTAAGTGACCCAATTATGTCACATGATAAAACCAATTCCATAAAGTATTCTTTGAGAGTAATTTTAATTCTAGGAGGGGTAGAAGATGACTCTCATAATCATGGTACACCAAGTTTTTCCTTTTGCATAATTTTTCAAACAATGTGATGTAAACTACAACCTTGAATGTGGGTCCATATTTTGTCCAATTATATCATAACCGATCTTTTCAATTTCCACTTTAATTATGAAAAAGTTGTTATGCCTTTGTTCCTCTTCAATTTCCTTATATACTTATATATTTATGTACAAGATAATAAATGGGATCATATGAGCTTGGAACAAAAAAAAGGAATTTATGATCGCATTTTATTATAAATATAGAAATATTCCACCACCAAACTTCCATATTATTCCATGCGGGAATATTGTAATCGACATGGTTTTGGAAACCGTGCACACACTTTTTCATTTTTTTATGATAAATTTTTTCTCACCATATCAAAGGTTTTAAGCGTTAACCTCTTATTGTCCAAAAAAAAGTTGTAACTGGACTGACAACTCTCTCCTCATACACCTCTGACAAGAATTTGGTACCTGCAGTCGAGAATTTGGTAGTGTCAAAGTGCATGCAGTTGATGTGCATGCAACACTCCACATGGATGTCATTTTAAAACAAGTTTAAAGGTCCATGCACATTCACTGTGAACATTTGAAGCTGTGAGTGTTTGATCATTCATGGCATATGTAGATAATGCACAGAGGATGAAAGCGATGCTAGATCTGCATGGCATGCAAGATGGTAGGATCCTGGTGGTTCTATTGCTACACTATATTCCATTGCAACTCTTCTTTCGCGCCCCAAAACAGTTTCCCTGAAACAGTTTTGTGATGATGTCCTACTATGTACGCAAAACCTACCTGTTTATGTACGCAAAACCTACCTTGAAACAGTTTTATGATGATGTCCTGCAATCTGCCAAAAATTTGGTCATCGTTCTCACAGAAGGTAAATACTATATTTTATTTTTCTTTTATTGTTCGTATTAAAAATAATATGTTTCTTGTTATAGAGCTACGGGATCTAATATTGTATTTTCTTCTATAATCGAGTGCATAAATTGATGGAGATTCCATTGTCTGGCACCAGGAAAGCGTGGTGATAGAATCCTATGAAAGATGGTTGGTCAAACCACCAACAGGATGGAGCTTGTGCAGAAATTGCTCAGAGATCAACCACGTCAAGAGAACATATCATTAAAATCATATGTTTTCTCCATCTGCCAGTGCTACAAGAAATTTATATTGCAAATTTTATTTTCTGTTATTGAGAGAGAATATTAACTTCTGCAACTAACGAGAATCTCAATGAAAATCACTTTGTTCATAACCACATAAGGACCAACGGTGAAAGAGGACGGTTGGCATGAAGAAATGTATATTGGATATTTTTACATGGTTATATTAGTTCTTGAGAGAGAATATTAATTTCTGTAATTAAGGAGAATCTCAACGAAGTCAATTCATTCATAACCACACAGAACCATGAAAGAGGTTGCTCACATGAATTTTGGATAGATGCCACACACAAATGTAGTGTTACCAGATATCTCTGCTCAATAAATAGCATCGTTTGAAGAGTTATTTTATGGATGGATGATCTATATAAGCACTGGATATTTTGACTGTCATGAGGTTTAAGGTTTCCATCTATGAAATTTTATGTTCTTCTTTTATAATTGTAATTCTAAAAGATTGGTGGAAATGGAGGGTGCTGCCAGCAGATTTTCAACGTTATTATTGGGTGGGTGCTCCTAAAGGTTTTACCAATTGTTATTCAGGGATTAACAACAATTATACTTTAGTTTACATCATTCAAAACAATTTGTTTATGTTTGCAAAATGAAAAAGGATTTACTTTGGAATCTGTTTGACTATGATTTGCAACAAAAAAAATTAATGAATTCTTTTACATTATGATGTATAGATTTTAAAGAATAAACCGTATTTAATTGATTTGAAATTTCATATGTTTAATTTTTAATGCAAAAAACAAATAGATTTGATTGACTCGTTTGTTTTTTATACACGAACATTTTAAACTTGGATATGATTATACTTAGTGCCAAGTTATAAGAAGATTCTAAAAGTTAAAGGTTTATTCATTTGTAGATTTTTATACTTTGCTATAAATACAAATCAGTCATTAGCTTAAATTCAGGATCTTGTTTTTTTTTTAAGATATGCATTCTATAGCTGGGAGAGCAATTTTTTTAAGATATGCATTCTATAGCTGGGAGAGCAATTTTTTTAAGATATGCATTCTATAGCTGGGAGAGCAATTTTCTAAAAACAATTCATGTGAATTTGTATATTTGTAAATAATTTACATAAAATCATTTTAGGATTAGTTTTTTATATATATTTGTTTTACTTTTAGGTTAATTTAAATATTAAATTTAATCCTTATTAAATTAGAATAGTTTGTTTTTATTTAGTATAGTTTGTATCGATTTTGGCGACAAATTTTGCAGGCTTAAGAATGGGCCATCGGTGTTGTTTCTCAATCATCTGCGGATTTGTTCCAGATATGCTTCTTCCTGCTGTACATTTTCTCAAGAATTCCTATTTCCATATTTTTTCGTCACTGGTTTTCTGGTAGATACCAAGGGTTTCCCAATCGATGCCAAGGGTTTCTCCTCTTTTAGTTTTCATGTCTGTTGCTATGTTTCTCTTCATCTCTTCAGATACGAATAATTCTTTGTTTTTTACTTAATTATTGTGGTCATCCCTTCAACAATATTTGATTAGTGAGCAAAGGCTACTTCCTTTGTGAGTAGCTGACCTATAAGGCGAGGAACTAAGTAGTAACCAAAACAACCAATGACTTACTGGCAATGATTACCCTCTTGGCTCTGAGATTTAGAATGATCGGCGATGAAAGACATCACTCATAACAACCTCATATTTTGAGATAACAGTTTCAATTCACCCAGATTCCAAGAGAGACTTTCATTGATTGGACTTTATTTACTCGATTGATTTTAAACATCAGGGGTTAGTCGATCCACCTGACACTTGATTTGGTCTTGCAGGACTGCATGTCTTGCTTTAGTAGACTCCTCATTTACCTTTTCTCCGTATTGACCAAAGCTATGGTGGTGGCATGAGACCTACTTATCCGAACTTAAACATACTCTTAAACTTACTCCACATTTTACAATCCTAAAGGCAGGGAATATGTAGCATTGTTGCTACGCCTTGTTGTTAACATATATTAACTAAGTTGGGGAAAGATATTATGAACATGATATTTTCATTTCCAAGATAGGATAATAACTCTCATTTTTTTACTCATACCTTGTCCATCATGGAAATGATCTCGCCCAATCAAGGGTCACTCATTATCTTGAAATGTGTTGAGTTCTTATACCAATGTATTCATTATCCATCTATTCATTAACAGTTTGATAATTTATTGTACTTTTGGGTTATTTAGTATCATCCTATCTTCTTTACTTATTAATTTCAAACTACTAATGTCTTTTCAAAATTTAAAGTGTGAAAGATTGGGTGGAGGAAAGGAAAATATGAAACTTCTAAATAGATACCTTTGGTTAAGAGGTAGAAATGAAACATTATGGATATTTTATTGAAAAATGGATGTTTCTTATTTTCAATATTATTATAGGAAATATCCCTCCAAGGATCTTTGAGGAGACTAAAATGAAAATGAAATTCAATCCTCAACTGAGATACGAATACCAACATTTACGTGATAAGTTTATTATATTGAATATTTATGGCTATAAGTTAAATTATTATAAATTTCCCTTAATACATCTCATATATTTTTACCGGAATATGTTGGAAAATTGTTGTTGTAATAAGTCTCATTTTTGGGGAAAAGAAAGCTTTCTATTTATTACATCCAATTACTTTTGTCAGTTATTATTGTATAAATAGAAATGGTTATCATGAGGCTAAAGTAACATTGGAATATTATTCCTTCATAAAGGATAAGTCTTAGAAATATTCCCTTTACCATATAATTCAATAGGCCAAGGCCAAGGTAGTGCACGTGAAATTTGGTCATCCACATGAAGAGAGGATTGATACTCAAAAGTGGGGCAATAAGGATTATTGAAGAAACATTGGTTTCCTTGATAGAGGAAGCTCAAGAATAAGTAAAACGAGTTGAATATATTATACCCATCAATGAACCAGATGAGATTTCAAAGTACCACACATTTTTATAGAAGACATAAAGAGATTCGTGAACCCTACCATGGAACTCCCCACAATCTCAACCAAAAACAGACAATAGATCAAAGAGGCTTGGGTTTTCCTTTGATATAAATCTCAATAATGGTAATGGTGGTAAGTGAGGATGTATATTGGAAAAAACTAGGATAATTATGGAATCATGGAGGATGCTACATTCATAGTGTTGTATGACCAATTTCATAGCAATGATGAGGGTAGTGATGTCTTTATTCATTTTATAGAAGCGGAAAATGAGAAAAAAATATAAAGCTATGCCAAAATATTCTTTCTAACTCAAGACACTAATGTGGGTGAGAAAAGGTAAACCAATCAAACTAATTTCTACTTTTAAGGCTAAAAAAGAGGCTATTTTTGGAGAAAGGTATATTATGATGTAAATGTAGGGGTGTTCTAGGGTTCACTGGGAATTGGAAAACATAGAAAAGGCCCTTAGAGAGTGTTAAATGTGGAGAAGATACATAATGGTCTAATATTGGGTAAAAATATGACGACTTCATCTTCTACCCCAATTGATTTATCATCCCACTTTGTACCTACATCCACATCTTAACAAAATATTCAATGCCTATTGAGGTCACTAATGTTCAAATGTTAGATATTGTCAATGCCACCAATTGGTATTTTGTTTGTGTATAGAATAATCGGTGAAATTTAATAGGGGTATAAAGGAAATGAATAACATAGGAGGTTTCCTCCACTAAACCTCCATATCAAGTACAACAATAGTAGGTTGTTTCTTCAATCAATGGTGATACTCCTCCAACGTGGGGATGTGATGGTGGAGACGAAAATAATAAAGATTCAGGGTGACAAGAAAAGAAAATCATAAGAGAATCCCTTAGAATAATACTGAGGCTCTAAAAAGGATCTTCTGGATGAAAAGTCCCAACAAATCAACAAGTTCCCTTTGGTGTCATTATTTGATTATTTTGTAAATACTCAATATATCCCCTTCGTATCATATTATTATTATTATCATCTCTCATGTTTGATTCTTCCCTCTCTAAATTTTCATTATGTTCTTGCTATGTGAATGCTTTGTCATCTTTAGCTCCAATTAGAAGCACCATCCTTATTTATGTCCTTCGCCAATAAGTGTTTACATGTATTTCATCTCCTTAAGTAAATATAAGGTAATTGTAACCCATGTATAAATTTCCATTCAAAGGTAGGTATACCTACACTTCATGAAACAAAATCCACACTTATACCCTATCTACACTTTTATTTGATCAAGCAAAGAACTTTAGTGAAAGAATGAAAATTTAACCACTATAGTTCAAATTCCCAAACTTCAATAATGGTGTTATCTACCATGAGTTATTAGAGAAGTTTCTTACCTATATTTACTTTGAATCCAAACGCATATAAGAAATAATATGAAATAAAATAGAATATTTTGATGTGAAGTATATTAACTTAGATATATAAGTTGTTAGATCAAAGGATAGGGTTATTCTTATTAAGGCTAAAATGAAAAAGGTATATAATGATTTATCTCAAATATTATCATGACCTAATAAAAAATTAGAAGAAACCCATTAAATTTAGTGAAGATTTATATTATTATAAAACTACTAATAAGTAGTTTGAGAAACAAATCATAAATCTACAAGCCCAACTAGTTATAGTTGCTCTAGCCCCGAATGCAAAGTAAGTGTAAGATTTATTGGATGTTAAAGGTAAATAGATAAAGTAGCATAAAGCTAAAAAAATTAGAATCAAAAGAATGGAGATCTTATAAATCATGCAAATGTTAGTGATATAATATCTTCCCTATATTACTCATTTAATATATTTCATGGATGTTCTTGATGGATAAACTTGAATATTGGTGAATGAGCTAAGAAAGCTAAAACATAGTTAGAGATAGAAAAAATTTAGCACACTTCCATAACCTTGAGATAGAAAAGGTTTTTCACACTTGGATAACGAAAATAAAGAGATAATACAATTGAAGTGAATAATTCAAAATATTAAGTGGAATGTAAGGGATGATCAAAATCAAATGGATCCTTGTAGTCCAATGCATATTATAACATCCTCCACTCGAGTTGACAATGTAATCAAACATGAAATGTGATCATACATGAAATGTATGTTTGAATCTTGAGAATACAAAGAAAATTTATATATGTTGAGAATATTAAAAATATTAATGGATTAGAAGCTATGAATAAATATTTGGATGAAAATATGCAGAAAATAAAGAAAATAATGATAACTGAGTAAGACAAGTAAATAGAGGTGAACCAGGTGGTAAAGAACTTGAGTTCATATATAATAACTCATCCATAGACAATTGATTAAATTGATATGCCAAGATAAACACATTGGATACATATTTTATAGTGGGTATGGGTAAGATGACAAAACTAAAGTGAAGATTGATTGCAGGACTTTGGATTATAAAAAGGGCCACAATGAATAAGATCTGTGGTTAAATGAAGGCATCGCGAGTTGAGGTTAATATGCTTATTGGGTCATTTAAATAGATGATAGAACTAGGGAAACCATTTCCTTGTAATAATAAATGAGTGTGTTGAGGCCTCAACAACCACAAAAGTCTAGCTACTTGGGACCCACTTTTAATTTTTTAACGAATCCTCTTTAGGCATACTTTATTTTTATTGATCTTATTTTTTAAAGTTTAATTAATAATTGCTTATTGTTATCTAGACTTAACTTTACCATATGCATTGTTGATCATTATATTTTTTAATGCATTTTATCATAGTTTATGGTTGTTTCATCATCAATTTCATTTTCCTTGTAAATTCAATGCATTTATCATTTTGAATGTATCATGAATTTGGTATTGAATCATCTGGATTTAAATGGCTCTAACTTAATAGAAACTATTATATTTATTTGTTTAGGGATACAAAAAAAAAATACATCATAGGTTTGTTCGAAGCTAAATTGGGACAGAATGTCGCTTTCACTATATGTTGTGATTAAAGTGTACCAAAGTTCAACCAACACTATTTTTGGGTTAATATATATTATTCTATTATAATATTGTTAATATTTACAAGCACGGTGATAGCCATGTAGCTATTTTAGAAAGGGATCATTTAACCATCCATTTGAAATCCTAACATGTTCTCTTCATCTTGCAAAACATTTTGTTTCAATCAGAGGTTTTGGAGAAAAATATGCATTTAAGAAGCAAGGTAACATGAAAACCTTGTTCATTCCCTCAAGATAGGTTAAGGTTATCAATCATAAATATTTAATAGATGGATTGGGGTTTTTATTGTTTTATGTGAAATCAACATTCACATGTGAAACCAGGATTGACCTTTTCTTCCTTAATTCTAAGTGGTGTCGTCCATTAGGGTATTTTGAACCTTCATTTATGAGGTCATCGTTTGGGTCCTAAACCTTTTATAAAAGAATTCATTTGATCCATTAATTTTTCCTACGACAATATTTCATAAAGTAAAATGGTATCCCTTCCTTAAGATTTCAAATAACAATGTTTCATTAAGTTAGATAAGTCTTAATTAAAGGGCCCAATTTTACTTTAAAATCCAATCTTAAATTTTACCATAATTACCAGATTGAGGTCAATCCATTGATCATTTCCTTTCCAAGTTGATTTCAAAAGTAAAGTGTTGTTATTTCTTAATCAAGATCGATTTATAAAATAGTCTCATCCTCCATTCAATCATTTTTATAATGACCTGACCAAGAAATCAAGCCTTCCCAGGGTTTCTTTCACATTCAAAGAACCTTTATCATATTTTCCACCCAATTGATGGATCAATCCCTCCCAAGGAATATTTATCTAACACATGTGTTTAGAGGATCCAATTTCAATATTGGGTCCCCCTTCTCCACTAAGAAATGTTTTGAATGATAAATCCTCTAATTTTAAAATCAATTTTGATGTACAGATTGATCCCATCCCAAGAGACTTTGATTATCGTCATTCCTAATTTAACCAATAATTGAGTTTACTTTTAGATGTGATTTCAAAAGAAAAAATTACCTAATCCAACTATGAGGCCCTTTACAAAAATTCACTCCAAGAAATCACATTGTTCAATCTACTTTGATTCCGCTATGTAATTGGTCCCATAAAATGTTCAAATAAATTTTTTATCTCGCAATTGTAAAAAATAACCCTTTGTTGTAATCATGAATCCCTTTTCCATTTAATGGTTTCAAGGTAATAAATGGGATTTTAATGAGGAAATGGTTCCTAATATCAACGGCGGGCTTTGCTTCACCCTTATTTAATAAAATAACATGGTCAATGGAGGTAATACAATGAAATGCAATATCAATGGATAAATCAAATCTTATATCAAATCCATCTTGGTATTTTCTTAAATATTCAAAATCAAGAAATTGTGGTCTCTTGGAAGTTGCAAATTTGATCAGAAGTCATCATGAACATATCCTCCATAATTCCATGTCCATGAACTCATAAAAAAAAGAGATAGGGGTGGCAGGTATGACAGGAGTGCCCTATAACCTTAACGAATCACAAAATTTGAAGTAAGCATGGGGGATTGGCATAGACTCAAACATCTAGGAAGGAAGCTTTGTCCATTTGGAAGGGAATTGAGCTAGTAGTCAAAAAAGGATACAAGAAACTCATTTTAATAGGGGATTCGAAAATGTTAATCTATTACCTAGTTTTAAAATTCACCCCTAAAGTCCCTTTAGTAGGAAGACTAATGTCTAGAATTTTGATGAGGAGTGAGGAGTACTTTGACTCTTTCAAATCATTCCAAGTGAAAATAACTTAGAACTAGGAAGTGGATAGGAAATCCAACTTAGCTTGTTCGATAGGGCCATGAATTAGCAAAATTGAGGGGCAATCGATCCGACTTATATACCCTAAGTACTTATTACATCTTTGAGACTCTTCCATTATAAATTTGGAATTAAAAGTGATGAACAAAGGCATCATCATATCATAAGGTGGCAAGATGGTTGCATGATCGCATGAGGTAACTCGTGCTTTCAATTAAGTCTCGTATTGAACTCATTTATGTTCTAGTCCTTTCATATCATCCACTATAAGGAAAAGTCCATGCAGCGGAGGTTATAGTGGATGCTCCTCTCAAAATAGATCAAATATTTGTTTATATCGAAGGTAGCTAGCGGAGGCGACCGACCGAAGGATATAGTGGATGTTTTTTATTTGGTGTGTTTTTAACCTAAATGCCTCAATGTGTCTCCAACCAAAACACCTAGGGGCGGTCAAAAAAACAATGTCGCGCGACAAAAAAAACATGAAATTAAAAATATATATATGTGCAAGAGACATGAATTTTTTTAAACCATATCAGAGCATTTTAGTAAACTTACCGCACAAGTGCGTCTACAACCAAAATGCACCAGGCCTCCAAAAAACAATGTCGCGCCCAAGAAAAAACACCAATTAAAAAAAGGTATGTGAAAAGTTCAGAAATTTCATAAAATCGAAGCAATTCTTTTTTGGAAACATGAACACATCAATGCATATTCAACCAAAATGCATCAGGCCACCAAAAAATCAATGTCACACGGTGAAAAAAACATGTATTTAAAAAAAATTATGCAAAACGAACATAATTTTTTTGAAACCATAGCGGTGTGTTTTGGTAAACATGACGCACTAGTGTGAATACAACACAAACGCACTGAGATCTCCTAAAAACAATGTCGTGCCCCGGAAAAAACAACACATAAATTTTCTACAACCATATCGATGCGTTGTGTTAAACATAATGCATCAGGGCGTCACAAACAAAAAAGCACCGAAACCTCCAAAAATAAAGTCGTCCCCCCCCAAAAAAACATCAATTAAAACAATTATGCGAAACAAGGTCATTCATTATTAATAAACGCACCGGTTGGGATTTGTTAAAAAATAAAAAGTAAAAAAAAGAAATTTTATTTAAAAACCTACATGCAGTGCGATGTAAATACAATGCAATTGTGCGTTCACCTGTCTAGCACACCGAAACTGGGTTTTTTTAAAAACAAATTACCATGTTGTCAAAATCATTTTTACCCCTCCACAGTGTGCATGGTCCATCTTCACCGGTGTCGTTCATAACCCACCTAGACACCCTGCTACCAGTGTTCATTCCAAACCTTGTTGACACATTGCTCGTTTTATTGGCTGTTGAATTGAGTTTGACTTTTTCCAAATGGTGGGAAAAAATTCAAATTCTCCATACATAGCCAAGATGCCTCCCCAACACGCAGTTCAACAGGTAAATTAATTCTTACTTGATAATTTAAACTTTTAGTGGTTTAATTTTTGCAATTAAGACATAATTTGGCATTTAAAAAATAAAAAATAAAAAACTTGTGCATTGCATTCGAACCATTCGGATTGCACTAGACATCGGTACACACTGTAATTTGTTATAGGGCACACCGCTAGTAGGGAGACCTAAAAATCCTGAACACATTGCAATATCGGTGTGCTACACTTTTTTAGTGCACCTCCATAACATAAATTATATTTTAAAAACTATAAACTAAAAGTTGGTGTGTTCATTATACATAAGCGCACTGACTTTACGGTGCGCATGTTTGTATCAAACATACTAGTAAATAGTACCCAGAAATTTGAAAATCCAAATTTCTAGTGGATGTCAGCGCATTGTTGCTCGGTGCTATGACATCCTCTAGGAGCATTGTGGTTCTTTTACATCACGCAGTCGGACACTAAATGGTGCATTTACATGGTATAAATGCACCGCATTACCAATGCGCTACTATTTTGCAGTGCATGGCCATAACATAAAATTTATTTTTAAAACTTTATACTAATAATCGGTGCGTTCATTACACATAAGCGCAGTGTGCACCGATGTTATGGTGCACTTACCTATCTCGAACACACCAGTGCACTTATATTTCTCATGTATTATAAAATGAAAAAAGTGGTGGTACTTGTAAAGAACATAATCGCACTGGTTACAGTGCGTTTGCGTGTCATATAAGCATTGATTCAAACACATTAAAAAATATTATAGCATTAAAAATCATAATTCTACAGTGCTACTAGTTCATCTCATCACTTTGAAACTTGGTGTTCGGATGTGCCATAAGTGCACCATTGAAACAAAATTGATAACGCACCAGTGGGTGTACATTATATCACATCGGATTGATAATAAAATTATAAATTTATAGAAATATATTAACGGTGATCTTGGTTAGTATAGAGCACCGTTCACATTGCGATAGTTATAGAAGTGTGACACTCATAGTGCATTATATTTATAGAAGTGCACCGCTCATAGTGCATTATATTTATAGAAGCACACTGCTCAAAGTGAGTTATATTTATATAAGTGCATCATTTGTCAATTTTTTGCAAAAAACTTAAATTTTTATTTTAATGCATATAATTATCATATAATGTTTTTATATTTATTTTGATGAGACTAGCTAATTCATGTTATATGTGTAATAGATACGTGAGCATCATGAGGCGAGGAAGAAGCAAGAAGCTCAAGTTGAACATCATAACTTTCGGAGAGAGCGGAAGGCCAAATAGATGGAGATAGATTTATACGCTTGTCTTATTACTCCACAGACATGACACCTCTTGTGAGTTGTCAGCCTCCTCAAGTTCTATGAGTATAACACATCACTCAAGGGGAACACTACATTCCTCACCTAGTTGATCATAGGCTAGGATCATCCTATGCAGGTGTTCTAATTTGGTCCTTGACAGGCCTTGGAATTAGCTTATTTTTAACATCATTTCACCTTACCTATAATCCCTTTTGCTTATCCATATTCATGCACTAATCCCTTCTTATGCTCATATGTGGGTTTTTATGCTCAAGTAATTTTTCCATTACATGTCTTAGTATTTCATTTGATTGTTTGTTATCATTCAGGGAATTAGTGTATTATGTATTTTCTTTGAATACTAAATCATCTCTTGAAAGCAACTATGAGATATTTGAGGGAGTTCTGTAGTAGTTGCGGAACCTATATAGGTGGTTTTGGAACCTCCATAAGTAGCTGCGGAAACTATACAAGAAGCTACATAAACTATACAGGAAGTTGCAGAACCTCTACAGGCACCTGCAGAAACTCAACAGGAAGTTGCGGAACCTTTGTGTGCAGTTGCAGAACCTCTACATGCAGTTACGAAAACTCTACAGGTAGCTACGGAAACTCTTCCAACTACAAAAACTCTGTCAGCTACGAAAACTCCTACATAACCTACAAAACAATCAATAATTCGAATTTCTCTTCAACCATTTGTCATTCCATGGATCAAGGAGCATCATCAACCTCTTGGATATGAAAAGAATCTTGGATTAATATTAGATTTATATTTTTGGAAAAGATCTTGGTTTTAGTTTTGAATTAATTTTTGAGATCCATATTTTTAGGAATTGTTGAGGATATTTTGGATCATCATTTATTATTTGTTATGGATAACACATGTATAAATAAGAGCTCCTTCTCTATTCTGTGGGAGGACTCTTAGAGCATTAGTCCAAATAATTATGGAATAGTTATACTTTCATTTTGATTCAATATAGATCTTAGCTTTATAAATTTTGTAATATGATTTTATTTATTTTATGTTGATGTAGTTTTACTTAATTGCTTAATTTTCATTTCTTGTTGTGTGAAGTTTATTTCTGCAATATGATTTTAATCCATAGATTAGTGATTTAAATGTTTATTTTTTACAATGAATGTGCTTAATGCAATAATATTATTTACCACCTTAGCTTTTATATTTTATCTATGCAATTCACCTTTTTTTCAAGTGTGGTGAGAACTTAGCTTTAGAATTTACTTTCCTGCACAATTTGAACGTAGTCTTAGAATTTATTTTTCAAACACAATGTAATTTAGTTTTAGAATTTCCTTTTTTCCGCAAAATGTGAATTAGTTTTAGAATTTACTTTTCTCTCAAGGTGTGACTTAGTTTAAGAATTTACTTTTCCCGCAAAGTGTGACATATTTCTAGAATTTACTTTTCTGTAGAGTGCGAATGTAATTTTAGAATTTACTTTTCCCGTGCATTTGAATTAGTTTTAGTATTTACGTTTTAACTGTGTGAATTAGTTTTAGCATTTATTTTCCAATCATGTATTTTAATTTCCTACCATCTGATTTTCTTTCCTTGCAACTTAGTTTTGGTAGTTGTTTATTTAGTAGTTCCTTGCCAAGAGTGTATAACTCTTCATACCATTGTTTGTAAGTAGGGTTATTGAACTACAACTTCAAGTAGATAAACCAATGTAAGAGGAGATTGTGGTTTGCACATACAGTTCACGGTAACTCGCAGGTTCTCTGGACCCTGGGTTGACAATTAATGTACACTTCTTAGTTTTTTTCTAAATAATTAAAAGGAAATTAAAAATATCGGCAATCTTGATTAGTGGTTCCAACCTGCTAAGGAGAACATATATTTTATCACTGAGCTCACTAGAGGTGAGGACTTTCCTCAATTCCATGAGGCCCCAGTTAGAGCTGCAGAATCGACTCTTCTAGTAAATGTTTAGATATTTGTTGATCCCAACATCCTCGATCCTGCTCAATTTCAGCTCAACGATGGGAATCTCTCCATTTTTTATTTTGGTAGAGAGGATGTTAGGTGCATCTCTTACTTGGTGGTGACCATCAATCATATCACCAATGATGGGAAACGCATTAGTTTCCCTCTATTATATTATGTTGATTCTTTACTACATGCACCTAGATGATTTAGGTTGTATGTAATTTTTTTACAACATATATGTTATGCTCTTAGTCAATGTCGTGCATCTATTGGTGGGAGGGAAAACTTCCCTTTCAGCTTAGAGTTGTTTTGTTTATATTTTGAGATATTTTAGGCCACCATGCCATATTTTGACCAGCACCCTCCTGGGTTGATGACAATTGTACATATGCACATGTGGGGGCAGATGATGCCCAAGAGGGAGAAGCTTGACCTTCTGATGACGATCACCACAGATGTGATTGAGATGCTAGGAAGCGAGGACCTACCTAGATTAGGCATGGTTCCATATCCATATGTCGGCTTGGAGTGGAGAAGGTGTCCCAACATATTATTCACTCAGGACAAGTCAACAGATAATAGAGGTAAATTTAGTGTTACTTCTTAATCAATATATTTGCATTTTATTATTTTTATACTTAATGAAAAAGAAAATTATTTTAAATTATTATATTAAATTCATGTTAAATGAAATTGTCTAATTATTATTGTGTACTATATATTTTACAACTATTGGTACATTTGATGGTGATATGCTTCCTCCTCTGGGAGGATATGGATTTAGATGAATCTCATCCCGAGGCACACCATTTATCTATACCTAGCCTTCGACGTAGACCAGATGAGAGGTTCCAATAGGAAATCGCATCGTCATACGAGGGTGTATATCCTCCGTCAGCTAGTCCACCTCCTTCTCCACTAATTGCTTAGACTAGTGGTACAACCTCCACATCCACTACACCTCCTCATCAGCCTCCACTTCCTCACCTTCCACATTCTACATCTCATCCATCTCCTCCTCAGCTTCCACCTTATGCATCTCATCCACCTCCTCCTCCTCCACCTTCAACGTCTTATCCACCTACTCCTCCACCATGTCCTCCTCCTCCACCCCCATCATCATCTAGTCCTCTGCTCCTACTCAACCATCCTCTCGATCCTACATCATCATATACTCTACTCATGCTTGACTGACCCTTTGATCCTACTCATCATCCCGACCATCAACCAGTTCCTACTTCACTCATTTCTATTATAGACATGCTAAGAGAGGGTCATACACTTCATCTTGATGGATCTATCCCTCCTGCTCTCAAATGCCTTTTTCTTTATGGTATAGGTATTGATGCCTCCATATTTACTAGCAAAGGTGTTGATACTACGTCTTCCTCTATTGGTGGAGGTGATGATGCATCTAGCTCTGGTCAGAGAGATATTGAAGATGATGCCTCTGCTGGCGAAGGTGGAGCAGATATGTCATAGAATTTATTACACTGGAGATATATTATATTTGGCATATTGTATCATGAATTTGATGTTATATATGTCCATATCTATATATATTACATTTTTTCATGTTTATGTTGATGTCGATGTTTATGTTGTTGTCAATGTTTATGTATATGTTTATTTATTTGTGTGGTGAAAATGATGATCATGAAATGTTAATTATGTTTACGTGTATTATTAGTTGTGTGTGTTAGATGATGTTTAAATATGTTATTTGTGTATGTTACGTGTATGTGATGTAATGTTTGTGATGGTACGTTCAAGCTTATTTTGAGTTTTATGTTAATGATGGTATATGTGATGGTGTTTATTTTTATGTTTGTTAGATGTTGACAATGATATTAATGATATGTTTATGTTTATCTCGTGAAATGATGATGATGCATGTACGTTTTTGTTAAAACTTATGGTTATGTTTATGTTAGTATGATGGTTTTTATGTTAATGCTTATGATGGCATGATCATTATGTTTATGTTTGTTAGGTGTTGAAAATTATTATGCTCATATGCTTATGTAAAATAACTTTTTACTATTCAAAATCGTGTGGATCTTTAAATCACTAAGTATTAATTTAGTCGACAAAAACATCACAATTTTCATTGTAAATTATGATATAAAACAATTTGTTTCATGACTTAACAACTTTTCAGAGCATTATACCTTTGTAAAGAAATTTATTGGGTTTTTTAAATTTAGTCTATATTTTAGCATCCTTTCGACCATTTTTCATATTAAATAATTTCAACCTAAATTTTTTGGACAGTTTGAAGTATGGTTTCATATATAGGTTAATACAGTGGTTAGAAATGAATTTGAAAGTATGGTTGGTTGGTTGTCAGGTCATCATAAATGTGAAAATATGGATTGGAGTAATGGTCATTGAAAATGTTGAAAATTAATGTTTCATTGATTATTATAATATATGTTAAATTTTTTATTTCTACATAATATAATTGAATTAAAAATATCATTGCATTAAAAAAAAATTATAAATTTTGTATTGATAATGGATGAATTTGTGGCAACTCTATGATTTATTATTATTGTATAATTTGTCATAGTATCATGTTTATAGTTTTATTTATAGTTTGTCATAATATTATGTTTATGTAATAAATTTTTATATTTGGTGTCCATATTGTTTTTGTATAATTTCTATGGATATTATATATTATTGTAATTTTCTTAATAATGTAATAATATTTGTCATAATATTATACTTATATAATAATAGATTTATTTTTTGTTGCAACTAGATGTTGAGCATTACTAAATAATATATGATGATTTTTAATAAGGAAATTAACTCTTCATCATATAATGTTTTGTATAACTAAATTATATATTCAAATGCTAAACATAAAATAATCTTGTTTAATTTATAAGTATAATTGTCAAAGAATATCATAACAAAAAGTTAAGTATTACCATGTAATATTATTATAATATATGAATATGAACATCACACAAAAAAAATGTAAATATGAACATCAATTTTACCTATCAATCTATCATTCAACATTTTAATTTTTTTTACAATAACTAACTTTACAATGACAAATATCAAAGCTCTAATAGGAAGAAAGACAAATACTTAATTAAAAGAACAACATTTTCTCTCGGTTGTAAACACAAAAGTTGCAGTCTCCAAACTTATTATTATTAATCATGATGATCTTCGTTATATAATATAACATTAGTCCACATTCAAGGAACACATTGTATACCCTCTAAAAAATAGGTTTAAAGCTAGCCAGTATTCAAAGAATTGCAATTAATTATTGATGTTTTATTACTTTGTTAAAGTTGTTATTTTTAAATGATTGTTTTATTACTTTACTAATATTGTTATTTGCAAAAGTTATTCAATAACATTAGAATAATTTGTATTGAATAATATTTTAAAAACTATGCAACATTTAAGATATCAAATATTCATGTAATTTGAGTTTGTCAATGAATATATATCATCTAAAATAGTATAGATTCATAATAGTTATATAAATTAGATTAACATAGGATTATGTTATTATAAATTTACATTAATTAATAAAATCTAATTCAATTATTATATACAGATACATATATGAAATATTTTTACTGAAATATACAACCATGGCTTTAATTTACAATTCAAAACTGCGTACCTATTTACAAACCATAAAATAAGGTGAATAAATATTAAGCATACAAATGTGTAAACTACTTCATATAAATCCTTATTGTCTCAACCAATTCTAAGACAGAGTTTAACCTCCTAGAAATGCAGAGATGCAGAAATTCAATCCAACTTAATTAATATAACATATTTAATTTTTTTATTACAAAGGGAAAATATTTTTTTCTCTTAGAGTCATTTTTTATCCTAAAGATGATTCCATACTAACACATTCATCCTTAAATCTGGTTTTTCTCTCTTATTTCTACTCAAAAAAAATTGCAAACATTATAACAAAAAGTGTCATAAATTAATACAATTATAATTCTTAGCATTATAATTTATAACAAAAACATCATGAAATACAAACGTCAAATATTGATGGAGAAACTAGAGAGCGTCGGCTTAAATTTTCTTGTAAATTTCATTGTTATGAAGGCCATAAATTAAGTCATTATAGAGCACCTTAACTTTTCTTATAAATTTCATTATTACCAAGGCCATCAATTAATTGAACTTAATCAAATCATATAATAATAAAACATTACATTAAACTAACAGAATTGTCATAAATTAATGCAATTATAATTCTTAACATTATTTATAACAAAAACATCATAAAATATAAGTATTACTATATGAATATAGAAATTAGAGAACACCTTCAAGTCCGAAAGAATATGTTAGCCCTTACGTTCACAAAAATAAAATTGAATCATGTAAGTTGTTTTCATGGTGTATTTATATGTATACACAAGACATAATACGAGTAATTTGTACAATGACATATAACCATTCCATACAATCATAAGTTACTTTATATACATAAACCATATTTCGCATTATATTGGTTGTTAACCAACTAAAATTGTTTAAACACCGCATCCAGTAATCAACTTTCCATTTCCACCATCATAACATGAAAACAAACAATATAATTAGACAATCAAGATAACAGTAAAAAAATGATATCCGAATCTGTAAATGATGAAATAAAACATGTGCATATCACTCTCCATTGCCATCACCCTCATTATATTCCTCGGGTGGCATGCTAACATTGTTGTTCTCAAAAACATGTTTAGATCTAGGGTTGTGTCTTAATATGAATCACCAATCTCTATCCAACACATCTGGGTAAAAGAACACTTGGTTGCAATGTTTTGGGAAAACATAAGGATCCTTAATTTCATCCCACATATTTCTAGAGTTGATACACATGAACACATTATCACGATCTTCCTTTGCATTATTCTTGTCGAATGTGTCTTACCACCTGCACCTAAAAATAACATCTTGGAAAGATGATAATTCCACTTGAATGATCTCTTGTATCTTTCTGACATAAACCAACATCCCTCCCATCAATTTTTGATCACAATAACTAGCACGACTAGATTGGTCGAACTCGAATTACATTCCATGGTCTTGTGTAACATGCCCATCATCAGCCCAACATTATCAATCAAATCGGTCGAGCATGGATAGAACAAGCGCGCGAATGAGAATGGAACGGCGACCTTCCGCGGCTAGGGTTCCCTAGCCGCCTCTCTGTGCAGGCCAAGCTTGGCTGGAGCAGGGGCTGCTCTCAGCACGGGATTCTTCAGCGTGGGCTCCTTCTCAGCGCCGGGCCAGGTTTTTCGCTGCCAGTTTGTGTTTTTATTATTCTCTGTGTGGGGTTTTCTTGCAGCTTCTTTCAGCGTGGAGTTCTCTCAAGAGATGGCCTCTCACGCTCAGCTTGCTGCCTTCAAGGCCCTTGTTCAAGCTGCTGCTCCTCAGGCAGCTTCTCATTCTTCTTCCAAGTTCGTGAAAAAAATGGATGAGATCCCTTCTCTAGAGCTCTCTCCTTCGGATCCATGCCAGAAAGCTCTCCTCCTTTCGGAGCAAGCCCTCATTGGCAAGTTTACAGGGTTGTGGCCCAGCCCTAAGGCGGTGGAGAACTGGATTGCAGAATATTGGAACCCTCTTCTGCAAGGACAGGTCTCTCTCTTTGCTGCCGGTCGAGGGTTTTTCGTATTTCTGTTCTCCAATAAAGAAGAAAGAGACCTCGTCTTTCGCTCGGGCCCTTTCTTCATGGGCTCGAGAGGTTTGTTCTTAGCCCCCTGGTCTCTGGGGTTTAACCTAGAAGCAGAGATCACTGCCGCTCCAGTCTGGGTTAGACTCCCTAACCTCCATCTTCATCTTTGGGGGAAAATTACTTTGATTGACATTGGTAATAAGCTCGGACGTTATCTAGATACTGCAGAACCAAAAGGGGGGCAGTACAGATGTGCCCGGATCTGCGTAGAGGTGAATCTAGAGAAAGGGCTTCCGGAAGCCCTAAAGCTCACTTTAGGAGAATGGAGCCACATTCAAGAACTGGACTATGAGCAGATCCCTTTCAATTGCAACTTCTATCATGTATACGGCCACTTCGCTAAGACCTGCCCCAAGCTTGCAGAATCACAGAAACCAGCAAATACTCCAGCTACCACCGACACAGATTTCCAGACGGTCTCGAACAGACGCCGTCCTCCCTGTAGAAAGGAGCCTCAAGCGTCCCAGCAAAAGGCCTCCCAAGATCATTCTCCTCTTGCAGATACTCCACGGCCAGAAAATAAAAATAGTTTTGCAGTACTCCAAGAAGAAGAAGCACAAGAACCGGAAACTGCAGCTGTCCAGGATAAAGGCAACTCTGGCCCCATCGGCATTACTGAACAAGCTTCTCCAAAACCTGCTTCTCTAGGTTCAAAGAAAGATCCCAGCGCTTTGATTCGTGAGACTTCAGCTCAGGCAGGACCGGCAACCTTGATCCCGTCGTCAGAGGGAACCTCCGATTCAGAAAACTTCTCAGCTCCTTCTCCTCCCCTCACCAGAGGGCGAAAGACAAATAAAGAACGTAGAGAAAAGGAAGCAGCCTCAAATATCAGCGCGGGCTCCCAGAAGAAATTGGATCCTTTCATTAAGGGGTATCCCTCTCTGCTCTATTAATGTTTTGTTTTTGTGTTCTTCTTTGTTCACAATTTGTGAGAATCTACTCTTGCAAGCAGGCTTTTTTTCGAAATAGCTTCAGAAAAATTTGGGAATCTCTTCTCATAGCACTTTTAAGAAGGCTGACTGTCCTAATTGAGGTCATCAGCCTTCTCCTTCAGAACTCCTCTTTGTACGCTTGGCTGGGCTACAGCCTTTTTTAATCAATCAAAAATTTCTCAGTTTCTGTTAAAAAAAAAAACATGCCCATCATCAGCATCCTCGATATGAAAATGATGTCCATGCTCCCACATAGATGGGAATGAATGCACTTGTAAGAAAATTTAACAAATGATGGTGTTATATGTCTAATAACCCAAGCATTAATGTATTAAATATATTTGTTACAATTCAAAAGTTGCATTATAAAGTTAGAAATGTGCATAAATATTTTATTACAGAGTTTTTGTACCCAATCCCAATCTTTAGTGCATCCTCCACTTCTCTTCATATAATGTGACCTATGACTATGTTTCCTCTGCGTTGTAAAGAATGAATTTATTGATTGCATCAATTTCTGAATTTGTTGTTGTATTCATGGAAATGAAACCACATTCAGTAAGTATGGGATGAAATACAAATTTTGAAGATTTTGTGAATAGTTACTATGTGGAAATGAGAAGATCAAAATATAAGTGACCTACTTCTTATCATGTGTCGTTTTCCTTTCATTTCCAGTAACTTCCCTTTCCTTGTGTCCTCATCGCGTTCATCATCCCAAATCAATGTGTCTGGTGTGTGGTCGATTTGCTTGGTTTACTCACTGGAATAATAGAACGACTCATATACTATGTACCCCTCTTCCATAGACCCCTAGGGTTTTTCTCTCTCTCTAAAAAAATCCCATCAATTTTTTCATGTACCTCTCCAAGGAAAACATCCAACGACATGAGACCACCCTCACTAATTCAACTTCATCAACTAGGTGAACTAGAAGATGAATATGCAAGTCGATGACAATTCCTTCTCAAACATTCAAACAATATCTTCTATCTCTTGATGTCAACGAGGAATGCTATAAATGTAAATCTCATTTAATGTGATCCACCATACAAATGCAGATAGTCTAGATATGGAACGCCGCAAGTCATCAGGAAATTTGTGGTTCACAAACCCACACACAAACAATGGATAATGACACCACAAAGTAAACACAAACTATTAATTGTATTTTAACTTATATGGTAAAATATATAAAAGAATAATAAAAACATTGTTTTGACATTATACGTACCCTTAGAAGGTTAATATGGTCATGTGATTTCAAAACCTAAAAGATATCATATGTAGTGAAGTAATGTTGTAAGAAGACCTGTAAAAAGAAGGTGCCTTCACATCCAATATAAATTTCTTTTCCAAATTAAGAACTTATTTCTTCAAAATCCATGGGACATTGCCTTTTTTAAATGAAAAAGAGTGGCCATCCTCTCCTCTATTTTATTGTCTTGTCCAATGCTTCTTTTTAGTATTTGAATAAATAAGATCTCTCCTGGAAGACAACACATCCTTATTTTTGGGTGATATGTGAGTCCACAAAGAACTTGAAACTTTTTTAAATATATGCATGTGATATAGTAAGTGGGAAATATTAAGATTCTCCCAATATGGGAGCTCATAAAATATCAATTTCATTTTCATCCCTTTGCAAATTTTCTCATCATAGGTGTCGAATAATTCAGGATCATCGAACATAGGTTCCCCATTTGAATCGAACATATCTGCAATTTCCTTATCCTTCTCTCTGTCATATTCCCTAATCCAGTCAATTTGTGTCATTATTTCATGTGTTTGGGTTCTCTATGGTTTACGATTGAAATCATATGTTGCTCTTCTATAAGGGTGGTTTTATGGGAGGAATATCCTAGATATGTCATACACTATCTTTCGTAGGTATTTGGACCACCTATCCTTCATATAATGTCCACACCATTTACATCCATGATAACCTTTTGTTACAATACCTGCAATGTTATGGTATACAAAGCATGCAATTAGTGTTGAATATCAATATAGTCGAACTAAATAAAATATGTCAAAAAATATTACTTTGAATATAAAATAATCAAACAACATATTTACCTGAGAAAAATCCCAACCTCGGATAATCATGTGTGGTGTAAGCACATATGCCATACAACGTAAAAATCCTATCTGATGGGATGGATCTCAATACATCATAATCTTGAAACCATTGGATCAATGGTTGTAGGTAAACATCCATATTCTTCACTTGTATTCTACCAAGGACTATAAGATACAACATAATATTTTTGTTCTTTACGAAAAACCATGGGGGGGTATTGTTATTGATCACTACTACAGGCTAAAAAGTATAGGTGTTGTCTGGTTGGGAATATGGGTTGGCACCATCAATGGCTATGCTCAATCGGAGTTTTCATACTTACTTCATCCTTGAATTTATCGGGCCATGTATCCTCTATATGCTCCATGGATAATTAATATCTTAGGATTCGCAATACTCCTTCCTCACTTTGGTGCGATGCATGTCATCCCTGCAACATAGTTTATTCTTTGCAATAAAAGAGCCTTTGAATCCTTGGTATCATAGACATGTGCCTCAATATATTATGAGGAGGACCATGTAATTTATACCTATTATTTGATTATGTGTACATTTCATGCCCGTGTTTTGGATATATCTCTTTGTCTACATATTCACCTCTATATATAATACAATCATTGAAACATGCATGATATGATATGTACTCAACGCCCAACATTTTCAACATTCCATTTGTCTCTTTGAATATTCTAGGCAAGACATTATCATTTGAAAGTACATTATATTTGAATAACCTATAGTTAGTGGTAAATACAAATGTACAATGTCATTTATGTGAAAATTAATCCCAAGCTTAGATTAATTGAACTCACAAAATTGCTTGTAAAACATGCATAGATCCACTCAAATTGGACACTTAAATTGGTGCATAACACAAAATTGCATTGATTGAGTTTATATTAGCCAACCTTATAAATTAATAGGCTTTCAAATATAATTACATCAAGTATTCGAATTCCTAAGGAGGCAATTTGAATCCTCACAAAAGCAGGCTTACTAAAAGTCAAAAATCCCCTCCTAGGTGGATAAAACACTTTCCCAACCAGTCAATGAGGTCACGAATTGGATGAATTAAGTGTATGAGATGATAGTGATGGAAATTGAATATACTCATGCTTTCAGGAGAGAAAAATATGGAGGATGGGTTGTGCAAAAAACAAGGAAGTTGACATGTGACTAGCTTTCACGTTTTTCCTTAAAAGCAGTCAAACTCTAGATAAGGCAGGAATACACACTTACTAAATTGGGAAGTCTGTAGAGTTTTTAGAATATTATCTAGAATCTTATGAACGCACTCCTGGAGGAAATTTAGGCAAGTTTTTACCAAATGGTGCAAGTGGATTCCAACTAGCTAGTGTAGGACCTAGGAAATTAATCAAAAAGATTAATTATTTTATCATAAGTATGGGAATGGGTTTGGGGTATTCTAACACCCCCTCTTAAGCCTGAATTATGTGAAATATCATAAATAAATCAGAGATATAGGGACTAGAAAAAATTCTTATTCACCCTTTACATACTACTTGTCGATACGAAACAAGGAAAGAGGCAAAACCACAAAGGGGGAATCCTCCCACAAACATTGACATGAACAAAATTTTGTGAAATATTGTCTTCAATAAATATTCACCATATGATCAGAAATCCCAAGCAGTGATTTGATATTATTGAAGGTCATCTCAGAGAATTATTTGGTGAATATGTATGCAACTTGCTCAGATGATGCGCAGTAGTGCAGAGCAATGATCCCATCATGCACAACACTTATGATGTAGTGCAAATGGATATCTATGTGTTTGGTTCACTGCCTATATACTGGGTCTGTTGAGATTCATTAGTACTTTGTTTGTCACAATAAATGACTGTGGAAGTTTCATATCCGATCCCAAATTCTCCAAGGATACCCTGCAATCACAAACATTGAGTAGGTGCATTCACAACTCATTTGTATTCTGCCTCTATAGAATAAAGTGCAATGGAAAATTTCTTTTTACTTGACCGGATGATTTCTCCATCTGAAAGAATAAACAAATATCAAGAAGTTGATTTTCTATCAGTGTTATCACCTTCCCAATCAGAGTCAGTAAAACCAACTAACTCTAGGTCAGATTCGCAACACAATGAATCCCATGAGTCTTTGTTCCTTGCACAAAGTGAAAGATTCTCTTTGTTTCCATCCAATGGATTTCATGTGGATGATCCATGTTTCTATATTCCACACTCACTGCATAATAAATATTAGGTAGAGTGTAAGTCAAATAGAGCAGACAACCAACTAGCTGCCTATACATTGTGTCGTTTACCAAAGGAGTTGAATTCGCTTGTTCAATATTTACTCCTAAAAGGAAAGGAGTCTTGCTTGGATTGAAACTTCATGTTGAACTTTATTATCAGGTATTAAGTATACTTGGACTAATGTACTTTGATTCCAAGATCTGATTGAGAAACCTCAAGCCCCAAAAATTGGATTAATAGTCCCAAATCACTCATGGAGAAGGCATGGTTCAATGCATCCTTCAAAGAGGAAATTTCTTTCATGGAAATTCCTGTGATTAGAAGGTCATCCACATACAAAACAATAATTATTATTTAACCATGAATAAAATTCAAATAGACATTTGCATCAGACTTGCATCTACTAAAGTTTAGTGATAGTGATTTCTTCAACCTGCACACAAGATATGGATTAGTAAAAAAACCTTCTGGATGATGCATATATATCTCTTCTTTGATATCTCCATGTAGAAATGCACTCTGCACATCCATGTGATGTACCTCCCATTGCTTGGAAGCCACTATGGACAAAACTAGTCTTATGGAATCCATCTTTTCCACTGGTTCAAAGGTCTCATTGTAGTTAATGCCTTGGACTTGGGATAATCCCTTGGAAACTAAACTTGCATTATAATTCAGAGGAGAGCCATCAGCAAAAAACTTTGTCTTAAATACCCATTTTCACTTTATTGGCTTTCTCCCTAGTGGAAGATTGACTAGTTCCCATGTTTCATTCTTCAGGAGCGAATGATATTCTTATTTCATGTTTTTTTCCATATTGGATATTTTGATGATCATTCATATGTTTGTGGATCTTCTAGGATCACTAGGATTCCCATCTAGTTCCCTAGCTGCTTGAATGGTCTTTTCTACTCACTTTGGTTTTGTAGGAGTATTAGGATATGCAATTAAATCTTCATTATTATACATATCATAATAAAAATTCTTATTAGATTCTTCATTTTACAACCAGAGCTAGAGGTGGTGAAGAGGATTCTCCAATTTTTGTTGCTGGCATGGGCACTTATTCAAACCGAACACTCCTTTCAATGAAGGATTTTTTAGTTCTCATGTTGAATAGTTTATAACCTTTGGAACATTATGAATGCCCAAAAAATAGTCACTCTTTAATTTTGGATTCCAAATTCTTCCTCTTTTCTGGTGGAATTCTATCCCAAGCTTTAGAGCCAAAAATCCTGAAATGAGACACATCAGGCTTGTGTCCACTCCAAGCTTCGAAATGAGTGACTCCATCAAGACATTTGTGAGAAAACCTATTTTTGATATAGGATGCACAGTTGATTGCTTCAGTCCAAAACTTTGGGGGAAAATATTTAGACTCCATCATGCAAGTGGCCATCTCCTTGAGTGATCTATTCTTTCTCTCAACAACATCATTCTATTGAGGTGTGTAAGGAATCGAGTGTTGCATCTGGATACCTACATGTTCACAATATTGAATAAACTCAGATTTGACATATCACCACCATTATAATATTTGAGGAATTTGATATTTCTCCTAGACAGGTTTTCAACCATGGCTTTAAAACCTTTAAATAGGTCAAAAACTTCTTACTTGTACTGGAGGAAGAATACCCAACAGTATCTAGAAAATCCATCAATGAAGGTTAGGACATATTTGGATTGAATAATTGACATATGAGGGAAAGGACTAGCAATGTCATTGTGAATAAGCTCAAAGGGTGCATATGTTCTCTCATGACTGAATCTCTCATACTTGTGCTCTCGGTGTTTTCCTAGAATGCATCCTTGACAGACACCTTTAGAAAACTTGATTTTGGGAAACCCTATGACCATGTATTTGTCACAAAAATAATATATGTACTTGTAGTTTAGATGGCCAAACCTTTCATGCCATATATTTATAGCTTCACTATAATGGGTGAGGAGAGCAGAGGGTTTTTAGAAGGGCATGAAGTGTGAGAAATTGTACACTTTAGAGCTATGATCAACAAAAACATTTTCTATGACTCTGCCATTCTAAATTTTAGTGCTTTAAACATAATTGGGAGAGAAGACAACCTTATTAGGAGACCTAGTGTGGGTCATCTAATAAATGACAAGAGATTAGCAGCAAGACCTCGGACATACAAAACATTATTGAAGGAACCATGGTCAATATCCATTCTACCCTTCTATTTACTTTCAGTTTCAAAATAATCGCCAAAAAACAAATTGGACCATTTGACTATTCAAGAGAGGAGAATGCCTCCCTTATCGAAACCATGTGCCTTGAAGCTCAAGAATCAATGATAAAGGAAGGAGATCTTGCATTGCTTGCTACCAGTGCATGAACCCTCTCCTTGTCTTCAAAATTTGATGCACTCTCCTTCTTCTTTGATCCTTCATGAAGAGAGATGTTGTGCTTTTCAAGGAGTTGAGTCAACATATCAATTTGTTTCTTCATGCAAGAGCTATCAATATCATAGCCCTTACCACAGTATGCACACTTACTCATTTTACCTTTACCTTTATTCTTCTAGGAATTCTTATTTGAGATTTAAGACTCGTCATGAGACTTGGACTTGTCTTTCTTTTGATATAGATGATTCTTTGACTTATTCTTTCCTTTTGAATCCACCTTTGAATCTCTAGAAACTAAATCTTAATATTTGGAAGGCTTGATGGTGCCCATCATGACCAACTTATCTTGCTCTTGGGTCAAGGATTCCATGAACTCTACAAGTGAAGGAATATTCCAGTTTTGAACTGTCAATTTTGTGGCATGGAAGGTCGATAAAAACACATAATATTCAGGGCCAATCTTCGAAAGGATAGCCAAGACTAGTTGTTCATCTTTATTTTCAATACCACATTGCTTTAACTAAAGAACAAGAGATTTGAACTTTGAGAAGTAGAATTGCAAGGACTCAAAATTGCTTGGACTCAATGAGACAAGCTCATTCTCCAATGAATGTCCCCTCATTTCATCTGTCTTTCCAAATAATGTTTGGAGTTTCTCCCATACTTCATTTGGTTATGTCAATCCATCCATATGGAAACAAAGGTCTCTAGAAATGTTGAGACACAAGAGACCATACACATCATCTCTCCTATTGTGCCACTTGATTTTCTATGTTGTTGCATTGGGCTAAGGATAAATTTCCATGGTCACTATGAAGAGGCATTTTCTCCTCAGAAAAATCTCCATATGTGCCTTCCATTCAAAGTAGTCACAATGGAGTCAAGATGATATGGTGAGATTGATCCATTTCTTTAGCAACTGCGCCCTGAACAGACTGAATGTTCTCCATGGGAGAGTTATGTCGATCCTGCAAAAGCAATAATAGAGTATAAAAATCAAGCTAAATTAGCTTTGATACCATGTGAAAATTAATCCCAAACTTAGATCAATTGAACTCACAAAATTGCTTGGAAAACATGCATATATCCTCTCAAATTGGAGACTAAAATTAGTGCATAACCCAAACTTGCATTGATTAAGTTTACATCATCCAAAATTATAAAGTAATAGGCTTTCCAAATATATAATTACATCATATATTCAAATTCCTAAGGAGGCAAGTTGAATCCTCACAAAAAGTAGGCTTACTAAAAGTCAAAAACCCCCCTCTATGTGGATAAAACACTTTTCAAACCAGTCAAGGAGGTCACAATTGGCTGAATGAAGTGTATCAGCTAATAAGTGATGGAAATTGAATATATTGATGCTTTCAAGAGAGAAAATTATGGAGGATGAGTTGTGCAAAAACCAAGGCAGTTGCCATGTGACTAGCTTTCACCTTGTTGCTTAAAAGCAGTCAAACTCAGGATAAGGCACGAATGCGCACTTACTATACTGGGCAATCTGCAAAGTTATCAAAATCTTTTCCAGAATCTTATGAAGGAGATCCTGGAGGAAGTTTACAAATTTTTTGACCAAATGGTGCAAGTGGATACCAACTAGCTAGTGTAGGACCTAGGAAATTAATTAAAAGATTAATTATTTTATCCTAAGTATGGGAATGGGTTTTTGGTTATTCTAACAATTTAACGTTCATAAAATCAACCATTTTAAATTATGATTGTGTAAAAATATTCCTCAAAATATAATGTAGTTGATGGTCAGTTACCTCAACATTTTTTAGAAACATGCGTCTAACATGCCATACTTTGCTTTCAAGTTGTATAGTAACATTGGTGTACCGAACTGTGTAGACTTTGACCCGTCAGGTTCAAAGAGAGGTGTGGAATTTGACAATTTAAGGCTTTCAAAGAAGGATTCATTGATACAAGTGTCATACCCAATCTCACTGTCCTAGAATGTATGAAACAACATTACATCCATGGCACTCATTTGTCGTAATAACTCATCCGTACCAACGTCTACTTCATTGCATCCATTGCCAACATGTGAAGAATTGTTATCACTGTAGGAATTCCTAATTGGTGAGGATAGATGCAAAGGAAATTGAATAGGCGGTTGATTCAACCATGCTTGGTATGCTTCCTCTCCAAGTTGCGCTATTTTTTCATCCTTCTCTTCATTTGGCATTGTACTAGGGTACAACAAAAGATGGTAGGAAGGTTGCTCATCATTAGAATCCTAATTTAAAAAAATATTGAACATTACATCAATGATGTTAGTAAGAACAATGCAATTGGTTTGATCTATTACTATACAAAACAATTATTACATAAAGCATGAGAATCATTTCCAATAGAAAATGTTAAGCTGCAAACAATTTATGAAGCAAACGTTTAGATTGAGCAATAATTAACATCAATTCCGCATTAAATATACAATTTTAAAATTGAGCAACACATTTTCAAATTCAATTTATAAATTAAATTAAAAATGTATGAAAACATAATTTCAAACTGAGCAATACATTAACATGGCTCTCATTGTAAATTGGAAAATACAATTAATCAATTCTTTTTAGTCATAATCCCTAAGGGAACATCTAAGGGTAATCCTAATGCGAGACGTATCTGACGAGTGGTTGCTGGTCTACGAAAGTTGTAGTTTATTAAAAACTCATCATGTAATGATATGAAGTCTGATATTAATATCGTATCACTAATGTTGCTTTCAAATTAATAAAAATTTCTAATATTACTTGCAGACACTCAGTGAGGTTTCAGACTAGGCAAATAAAGGTGTTTTATGAAGAAATTTGTATGCATGGGAGTAGGCAGGGAAAAGAAACCAAAGGTGAGTTTCAGAATATTTAATTAATTTCCCCTAACACATTTATATTGGGGTCCATTCAGTTTTCATAGTCCGTTGTGAGGAAACTTAACCCCCTCTTCTAGGTCACCCAACCGTGAAACTAGGGAAATTTATCCATTGCTTTCGACCAGGGGCTTGGGGAAAGGCACAGAGATGTTGTGTGACATTTATGTATCATTAAATAATTTTTAGGACATTTTGGGACAGTTTTGGATAAGTTTTAATAGTTTAGGATTGAATTGGGGTTTTTAGGCAATTTTGGACTAGGGAAGTCCTGCGCAATGGAGGCTCCCAAAACACTGTACGGACTAAAATAATTTGCAATATTGAAGTATGTGTGGGTATATGGGTCTTTCAGTGACACATAGAAATTTTCAGAATCTAGCAAGAGTGGGTGGAACTCTTTTAATTGCAAAAAGTGTAAAACTAGTTAATTATAACTAGTGATCTAGCTAGGGTGCGGAATTAAGCATGAATTTCAGAACAAAAAAGTATCATACCTGATAAATGAAATTGAAAGAGTCTAAAACCTATTATAAAATCATATTAAACATTCCAAACTCATTCCCATATACATGGATCACTTATTATTGCACAAGAATGCTCAAATCCCTCAATTTTAATGGTACATCATGCTAATACATGCGAAAATTTAATAGGTATATTAATGGACAGAATGATTGCGACCTGACAGAGATAAATAACAGTATTTATAATATGATACACATCAGTAATAAAAATATTGACTAACCATCACATCAGAGGACTCAAAATGGTGGGAAGGATGCCCAAAATCGGACATGAGAAAGGCTGAGAGCGTAGGTGACGCTTGGGATTCACTGGAGCTCAAATTGACTGAGATGGAGGCTGAAAAATATTACAGATATGTTCTCATTGGATGAACATTATGCACTCCATACCTGCAAATATAAGGGAATGGGAATGGAGGAGTGGGGAAGGAAAGGTTTGGGGCTCATCTCCCAAAGCTCTAAGGTGCATCACTCAAAAAAATATGCTTCACATAAGTGTGTACCAATAAATCATCAACCAAACTATGTGAATGATCTCAATTTTTTCTTTAATAGATCTCTGGATGTCCTGTTTAGCAAGTAGAGGCAATAGGTGACCTATGAGAGAAATTCAACACCTAAATCCCTAACCCTAGCCATGTCATGCGCCCTCCTTGAGAAAATTGGAATGTAGGGGCCATGTGGAGAAGTTTCCTTATCCAAATCATCCATATGACTCAGCAACTATGCCCTCCTTAGTCAAAATTTGTTGTTTTTATCCCTGACAGCTTTCATGTTTTTCCCTTCTTTTGAGACTGAGTCTCCGAAAGGAAACTACGCCCTCCTTAGTCAAAAGTTTACTACTTTTCCTATGACATGTTTTCTGAGTCTCCAAAAGGAAACTATGCCCTCCTTCTCTAATGTTTCCTTCTTTTATCTCTGACTGCTTTTCTGTGGATTTTGGTAACTTTCCCTCTTCCTCCCTCGTTGCTTTTGTCATAGAGTTTCCAATTCTTTCACCTAGGAAAGTTGACTTGCCCAATGCGCCCCCTGACATGGAAAGCTCATTTCCACATCATTAAATTGCATACTAAAATAATAATGATAAATAAAAATTAAATACATGCCTCAATAATGTTTATTTAGCAAGATTTCCCTAGGAAACTTAATTAATTCCACTTACTCCCACTAGGTGTTTAGCATGGTACACACGTTTGTTGGTCAATTAGGTGAGGATATGACAGTCCTCCCCTCCCAAATATGTGTTTCCTCAAGAAGAAGAAAAGAAGGGTGTTGCAAGATCTGTTCACCCTCCCAAGTGGCATCTTCACTAGGTAAACCTTTCCACTTTATCAAATATTATTTGATTGTTTTGCTTCTCAATTTTATTTCTCTACCCATTAACACTTTTTTCTGGAACTAAGATCAAATGGAATTCATCATCCATGGGTGAAAATTCTTCAGAAGCTACTATATGTTGGCCAACTGCTTTCTTTTGACAAGACACATGGAAAACATTATGGATTTTTCTTCCTGCTAGCAATTCCAACTCATAGGCCACTTCACCAACTTTTCTTATAATCTTGTAGGGTCCATAAAATCTTGGCTGAATTTTTTTAGCCCCTTTCTTCATCAAGGAAGACTGTGTGTAAGGTTGTAGCCTTAGGTATACTAAGTATTCTACTTGAAACACTCTGTCAATTCAGTGCTTGTCTGCATACACCTTTTGATGGTTCTATTCCATCTGCAGATTGTCTTTCAGTGCCCTTAAAATGTCTTGGTTTTCCTACAACCAATCTTTAGCGTTTTGTGCCCTGCAGTCTCCAAACATTAAGTCTGAAAAAGTTGGAGCCTCATACCCATACAAGGCCATAAAAGGATTCATTCTTATAGAAAAATGAAATGTGGTATTGTAGCAGAACTCACCTAGGTGGAGCCAAGTTTCCCAAGCTCCTTGTTGTCCCGTAACATAATTACGGAGGTACCATTCAAGCCATTGATTCACCCTTTCAGTTTGTCCATTTGTCTGAGGGTGATAGATTGTGCTCATGTTCAGGTTTGTTCCAACAAGCCCAAACAATTCCTTCCAAAAAGAACTATTGAACTTACTATCTTTGTCGTTGATTATAATTCTGGGCAATCCATGCAGCCTAAAAATATCCTTGAAGAATAGAGCAGCAACCTCACTAGATGGAATAGTGGATGTTACTGCAAAAAAATGTGCACATTTTTTCAACCTGTCAACCACCACATAAATATTCTCTTTACCTTGTGACTTTGGAATCCCGGTGATAAATTCCATGGAGACACTTTCTCATTTTTTATCTGGAATAGGAAGAGGTTGGAGAAGTCTAGCAGGGTGTGTGTGCTCCACTTTGTTCTGTTCACATGCAAAACATTCATTCGCATGAATGAGAACATCATCTTTAATGCCCTTCCAAGTAAATCTCTCCCTTACCTTCCTGTAAGTTTTCACAAAACCAGGGTGACCAGCCACTGGTGCATCATGTGCAGCTTCCAAAATCTTCCTCTTTTGTGCAGATCCAGGAACTAATTTTTTTTTGTTTTTGTAGTATATGAGGTCATCATGTACCTTATACTCTTCATTCTGGTTTACCCCATCCAAAACTTCACAATAAAGTTTATCCTTAGAATATTCAGCGCCCAACTGGATCTTCCACTCATTTAGCATATGCAACAAAGATAATGTGGGCTTACAGGAGAGTGCATCAGCGACAACATTCATTTTCCCCTTTTTGTACTCAATGTCAAAACCATATGACTAAACTTTACTCACCCATTTTTTCTACCTATCATTGAGTTCCTTTTGGGTAAGGAAGTGTCTAATACTGTTGTGATCAGTCTTCACAATGAATTTACCTCCCACCAAATACTGTCGGAATTTGGCCAATGCATGCATAATGGCCAGCATTCCTTGTCATATATGAAATACAGCCTTCCATGTGGCTGCAATTGTATTCTCTCAAAGGCAATAGGGTTCCTATATTGCATCAGGACAGCTCCAATGGCTTCACCAAAAGCATCACATTCCAACACAAAAGGTTTGGAAAAATTAGGCAAGGAACGTACTGGACAACTTCTCATTATCTCTTTCATTTTTTGGAAAGTTTTTCAGCCTCCTCACTCCAACTAAATGCACCCTTCTTAGTCAGATCTATCAAGGGTGCAGTGTACCAGGAGTATCCTTTGACAAATATGTCACTAGTAGTTACAAAGGCCAATCAAGCCTCTCAGTTTAGTAAGGTTCCTTGGGCTTGCCCATTCCAATATGTCCTTTATTTTTTCTGGGTCCACCTTGACCCCTTCTTGGCAAATCACATGTCCAATATATAGCAATTATGTCATGCAAAAATCACACTTAGACATCTTGGAAAAAAATGACAGATCTGCAAGCATAGTGATTACCTCCTTTAAGTGGTGCAAGTGCTCCTCCCATGCCATACTATAGATCTGAATGTCATAAAAAAAACAAGGACATACTTACAGAGCTTCTTGTTGAACACCTTGTTCATGCATGATTGGAAGGTTCCTGGTGCATTAGTCAAGCCAAATGGCATGACCAGAAACTAAAAATGGCCAAAATCACAACGGAAGGTTGTATTCTGTATGTGTTCCTCCCTCATTCTGATTTGATGGTACCCTAACCAGAGATCTATTTTGGAGAATATTTTGGCTCCGTGCATCTCATCCATCAGCTCATCAATTCAGGGAATTGGGTATTAATTCTTTATGGTCTTCTTGTTCAAGGACCGGTAATCTATGCACATCCTGAGTCTCCCATACTTCTTCTTCACCATAACCACCGAAGAAGCAAAAGGAATGGAGCTTAGTCTGATGAGGCCCAACTCAAGGAGCTCCTTGATGCCCTTCTCAATTTCATTCTTGAATATATTTGTATGCTTATAAGGGTGGATTTTTATTGGAAGTGTATCAGCTTCCAACTCAAGTATGTGTTCAATTCCATGGTCAGGTGGCCTGCCATGTAGAAGGTATTCAAAAATCCTCTTGTGCTTAGGAAATGATTTTTTTATATCTTTGGGTCGGGAGGAAACCTTGGCAGTAGTTCCCTCGATGGTGATCTGGCATTCAACAACCCATTCAATGTCCCCATGCCTCATGAAAGATCTCATACTTTTGGCATAAATTACTTGGCTTGGATAGTATTCATGCCTTTCAATACCACTATTTTTCCTTTAGCAACCTTGAAACTTATCTGGGGTATCTGGTAATTCATTAAGTGCTTTCCAATAGAGTACAACCATTGAACCCTAAACACCATGTTCATGTCTGCCACATTGACAACATAAAAATTTTATTTCACAATGTATTCATTGATACTATGAGAATTTCAATCTACAACAAGATATAGGAGCCTTAGAGAAACTCACAAATCAAATTTGAGGCAAAACCAACAAAAAACCATTAAAAGAGAAGCAATTTACAAATGCAATGTGAACATAAAATAGGTTATTATTTGACTATATAACATTAAAACAAGTTAGTAACATGTTTATATTACATCAGAAGTGTTTCGTGAGGCTTGGGAAGCCCAATCTGACTGTATACGTGAAATTGGCCAAATTGGCCTCAATCCCCCCTAGATGGGCCAAACACGCTCCAAATCAACCCAAATGGCCATAAATTGTTGTGTGGACGTGGATTAGGTGACATGGGGAAATAATAACACTTTATCATGCGTGGGGGTGCAAAAATAGGTGGGTAAGAGGCTCTAGGTGGCATTAAATGCACCAAATTAGCCCAAAATTGGACAAAATCCACCTCTAGCGCTCCTAATCAACCAAAATATCCACATTCAATGAATGGGAGCACACCAAAAATTATGAGGGAACACATATGGATGGTTGACCGAGAGGGAGTGCTCATGTGGGTTTAAATTCCACAATTTAACTTGTTATTGGTCAAACTAAGCACCCTAAGTCCAACAATAGTGTAATAATCCACAAAATGCAATAACATTTCCTAAGGACTTAGACTGTTCTAACACCCTCCCTTAACCAAAAACTTAGTACATCTCATAAAATGAAGGAGGCCTTGGAAACAAAGGCTCAAGTCACCTCAATACATAAATCAGAAATTCTATTTGTCCATATGAAGTGAGGTAAACAAGGAAAACCACATGGGACAAAACCTTCCCTCAAGAATGGGCATGGGGCTGAAACTTACAAAAAATAGCAGCAATCACCATCCATCACTCACCCCAAGAAAAGATCTCAGGTAAGTGAAGGTCTTCTCTGTGAAAGTCTTGGTGAAAATGTCGATAGTTTGCTCAGTGGATGGGCAATACTGCAGTGAAATCACCCTGTCATGCACTAAGTGTCGGATGTAGTGCATATGGATCTCAATATGATTTGTCCTCTGCCTCCGAACTGGATCAGTATATATTTTTATGGCACTTTTATTTTCCACCCAAATGTTGGTAGGAGAATCAATTGTGACACCAAATTCCCGAAGAATACCCTGCAACCAAACACACTGTGTAGATGCATTGGTTGTTGCCCTGTACTCGGCCTCTGCTGATGAAAGTGAAATGGTGTGTTGTTTCTTACTTGACCAGAAAATGGGACCTTCAGAAAGCATAAAGACAAATCCTGAATTTGATTTTCTGTCAGTGGGATCTACAACCCAATCCGAATCAGAAAACCCAGCTAGTTGAAGTGAAGCACTGGCTGAATAGTGCACCCCGAAATTCTTTGTACCCTGGACATACTAGAGAATTATTTTGGATTCCTTCCAATGGAGCTCATGTGGCTGGTGCATATGTATTTATACAGCACTTACAGCATAATATAAATCATGCATTGTATGTGTAATATAGAGCAAGCTACTAACTAGCTGCCTGTAGAGTGTAAAATCTACCAATGGAGAATTGCCAAATTCACATAATTTGATGCCAGAAAGGAAATGGCACTTGGCTGCCTTAAAATCCATGTTAAAATTATTTATCAGGTCTGAAGCATACTTTGGTTGACTCAGCATGATGCCCCTTTCAAATTGCTCAATTTCCAATCCCAAAAATTTTCTTAGCATTCCTAGATCGATCATGGCAAATTCACTGTGTAGAGATGCCTTAATTGAACCAATTGAAGTGGTGCAGATCCCTGTAATTAATATTTCATCAACATAGAGAAAAATAAACTGAAAAATACCATCATGTTTCTGCAAATATACATTTGGATCAAATTTGCATCTAGTGAAACCAATAGAGAGCAAGAAAGCATCCATTTTAGCATGCCAAGCCCTGGGGGCTTGCTTGAGTCCATATAGTGATTTATTCAACCTACAAACAAGTGAAGGATCCTCTTAGAAACCTTCAGGTTACTGGATGTATATCTCTTCATGTATCTCACCATGTAGGAATGCACTCTTGACATCCATATGGTGCACTTGCCAACACTTACTAGCTGCAACTGCTAGAACTAGTCTTATGGAGTCCATCTTTGCAACTGGTGCAAAGGTCTTGGTATAATCAACACCATGGACTTGAGATTAGTTCTTAGAAACTAATATAGCTTTGTATTTCACATCTGAACCATCAGCAACAATTTTTTTTCAAAAGATCCACTTGCATTGAACAAGCTTCCTCTTTTTCAGTTTGTAGATTTCTGCGGTAAGATAAGTTGTTGTAGGGAAGGGGAATCAATTCCCATGTCTCATTCTCTTGGAGAGAATGGAATTCTTCTTCCATTCTTGTTTTCCATCTTGGTTCATGATAATATTTCTGATATGATTATGGATAAGATCCAATTAGTGTATAACGGTGCTCAGCAAGAGCACTTTCACTAGAAAAGGAAGCATTGCTAGATTGAGATCTAGTCGTCCTAGGCACTTGAGGATTTCCAGCCAATTTCCCTGCAGCTTGTATTATTTTTGCAGCCCACTTGGGCCTTGATGGTGAATCATCTACATAAATTTCATCTACATCCATATCATCTTCAGGAATATTATAAAAAACATAGCATGAATCATCACTTACATCATCAAATTGTTGAGGAGAAGAGCATTCCGCCAGTGCAACCTCAAAATCTGGTATTGGTTCCTCATTGAATTGCACACTTCTCTCAACAAAATTCTTGAGTGTGGAAGTGTCAAAGAGTTTTTAACCTTTTGTATACTCACCATACCCAACCATGATGCATTCCTTTCTTTGTGGCTGCAATGCCTTCCTCTTTTCAGAAGGGATTAGAGCCCATGCTCTTGATCCAAAAATCCTGAAATTTGAGACATTTAGTTTATGGCCAAACCATGCCTCATAGGGAGTCTTTCCTTTTACTGATTTGTGGAAGTATATGTTCTGTATATGTGCAGCACAATTAATGGCCTAATCCCATATCTTGGTACTTATATCCCTTTCTTCAATCATGCAAGTGACCATCTCCTTGAGAGATCTATTCTTCCTCTCTGCCACACCATTTTGTTGTGGTGTGTAGGGAGTTGAATGTTGCATTTGGATGCCACATTCCTCAAAAAGGTGCTGCATATTTTTGTTGACATAGTCCTTCCCATTATCAATCCTAAGGATCTTAATCTTCTGCCCACCCTGTTTCTCTACCAATGCCTTCCAAATCTTCAATTGCTCAAAAACTTTAGATTTTAATTTAAGGAGGTACACCCAGCAAAATCACGAGTAATCATTAATAAATCTAAGTACATACCTTGATCCACCATAGGATGGAGTGGGAAGAGGACCAATCAGATATGAATGTACCAACCCAAGTGGTTGTGTGGCTCTCCTTGCCATCCCCTTCTCATAGCTTCGCTTTGGATGCTTCCCAACTACACACCCAATGCAAGCTCCATTTGATTATTTGATTTGTGTAAGTCCTTCCACCATCTCATCTCTGTGTAGTGCTTGGAGGTACTTGTAGTTCATGTGACAAAACATCTCATGCCATATATTGGAAGTCTCATTGGCATGTGAGAGAAGATCTTGGTCATTGGAAGTAGGAAGGAAATTAGAAAACTTGTACATCCTCTCATGGTGGTTTGCATACCCAACTGCAACAACTTGGTTTGATTCGATTTCTGCAATCTCTACCAAATCTGGAGTGAAGATCACTCTCTTTGCTTCTCCTGTATGGGTCATTTGATATAATTACATCAAATTTTCTGCAAGGTCGAGTACATACAACACATCACTGAAGTAACCATGCTCTAAACCAATCCTACCAATCCCCTTGGTCTGGATTTCAGAATCATCCCCCATTCGAACTACTGGTCCAGCATTCGAATGCATGGAGGAGAAGAGCTCTCTTATGGCTACCATGTGTATAGAATCCCCTGAATCAATTATTAAATAGGATTACTTAGAGGTACCTGCTACCAAATCATGACATTTCTCCTTGTTGTCTGAACTGGAGGTGCCATCTTTTGTCCTTGCGTTGTCTGGGACAAGGATGTTGTTCTTCTCAAGTAGTTGCACCATTTGGTCAATGGTTTTCTTCATGCATGAGCTTTATATATTTCATCCCTTATGGAAATAGATGCATTTGGTCTTCTATTTCCCTTTCTTGTCCTTCACCTTGGGAGGATTCAAACCCCCATCACTGGATTTGGGTTTTTCCGGTTTCTTATTCTGTGGCAGCTTCGAATTCTTTTCCTTGGACTTTCCCTTGGAGGAATTCAAAAATCCCATGGCCAAGGATTGATCCTTAGCCTTGATGGTTCCCATTTGGGATAAATTTTCTTTCTCCTAAATGAGGGACTCCATGAAGCTAGCTAGACTTGGCATTTTCCAGTTTCGAAGTGTCAACTTGCCAGAATGAAATGTGCTGACAAAGACTGAGAATTCTGGACCCAACTTCGAAAGGATGGACAGAATGAATTGATCCTCTTTCTTATAAATCACACATTTCTTTAGTTTCAACACAAGTTACTTAAACTTGGTGAAGTATTCCTGGATAGTGTCAAAGTGTGTTGGGCTTAGGCTGATGAGCTCATTCTCAAGTTGGTGTCCTCTTAGTTCATCAGTTTTCCCAAAAAGTGTCTCTAGTTTTACCCAGACTTCATTGGGGCTTGTTAAACTATCTATGTGGAACAAAATATCTCTTGAGATACTCAGGCATAACAATCCATATGCTTCATCCAATCTATTGAAGCACTTGGCTTTCTCTACAGCAAAGTTTGGCTCCACCTATGTGCCCATGGTAACTATGTAGAGACCCTTGGATCTCAATTGAATAACCATCGATGCCTTTGAATCAAATAATTTGAAAGGTTCTATCAATATTTGGGTAGATTCCATTTCTACCTCCACTAATGGTGATGAAATTACCGAATGTCCTACAAAAACCACTCAATTTTATCTGGAACTTCTCTAAAAATGCATCTCAAAACGCTCTGGATTGATCTACAACTCACTAAAATCCACTCAGATTTGATACCATGTTATAATTTCGATCTACAGCAAGATCTAGGAGCCTTAGAGAAACTCACAAATCGAATTTGATGCAAAACCAGCAAAAACCCATTAAAAGCGAAGCAATTTACACATGCAATGTAAATAGAAAATGGGTTACTATTTGACTGTATAACATTAAAACATGTTATTAATAGGTTTATATTACATCAGAATTTTTTCATGAGGCTTGGAAATCCCAATGTGACTGTACAAGTGAAATTAGCCAAATTGGCCTCAATCCCCCCTAGGTGGGCCAAACACGCTCCAAATCAGCCCAAATGGCTATGAATTGTTGTGTGGACATTTTTGAGGTGACATGGAGAAATAATAACACTTTTTCATGCGTGGGTGTGCAAAAATAGGTGGGTGAGAGGCTCTAGGTGGCATTAAATGCACCAAATCAGCCCAAAATTGGAGAAAATCCACCTCTAGCACTCCTAGTCAACCAAATTGTCCACTTTAAATGAATGGGAGTGCACCAGCAATGATGAGGGCACACATGTGGATGTTTTACTGATATGGAGTGCTCATGTGGGTGTAAATGCCACAATTTAACTAGTTATTGGTCCAACTAAGCACCCTAAGTCCAAACCATAGTGTAATAATGTACAAAATGCAGTAAATTTGACTAAGGACTTAGACTAAGGTACTAAGGGGTTGGATTACTATTCTAACAGATATTCACTTGCATATTTGGAATCCATCGATTGCATTCCATGGTATGGTTACCCAAAATGACTATAGTGAATTCTTCAAAGGACTCAGTTGGCAGTTTTCTTCTCTCCACCAGGGATGAATCAATAAAATTATGGGTGGCATACCCATCAATAAGGACTATGATTTTCTAGCCTTGCAGTACTCCTTTTGTCCTTAAAGTATGGAATTGGGGTACTCCATTGAGTACTACAATTTTGTTGTTGGTTTGATGGATATGCTCCTCTTCTTTAGTTGTTTCATACTCTCCATCAGCCATATCATCTTCTTCCACCACCTCTTCATCACTTTCATATAATACTTCAATATAGTGTGTTTTTTCCTTCACACACTTGTGACCCAGAGCCCATGGTTCTTGGTAGGAAAAAACAGCTTTTCCTCCTCAATTAATCCTAATCGTTCTAGGAGTAATCTGTCTTTCCAGGGGCAAGAAATTTTCTCACATGAGGTCTTTGATTCTGAAATTTATGAGGCACACGAAGTCTCGAAGGATACTTGGTCCTCGAAATTGCATCCTGCAGGTCTTAGTTCTACTCACCTCTTCTTGCAAAGTGGTGTGTCAGTAGGATTTCACCAACCCCTTCAAAGGTTCAGGCAGTCCTTTTGTAAACAAAAGGATCATCCTTGATTCTTATATTTTAGTGACCATTACAACCACCTTTTGGAACTATGAGATGTATTCTTCTGGAGTTCCAACTTGTCTAATGTGTGCCAAATGTCGAAAAGAGATATCAGGATCTCTCCAGTCAAACCTTTCTGTTGATTTTCTAGTGAACTCCTTGTAGGTGACTACTTGATCATGGCCTATGGTTTTCATGTCATGAAACCACCATTCAATGGCCTCCCCATCATGATGTAGGGCTTCCAACTTGATGGCATCCCTTTCTGCCTTAGGATTCAGCTGAAAATGTTTGTCCATTTTTTGGATCCAAGAGCTCACTGAGCAATTGGAAGTGCCATCAAAATATGGCAAGATGATTTTCCCAATGGCATTATTTAATTCATAATTATTATATGGATGCCTTGGAGTTCCTCTTGGTTTCCCCCTAAATTGGGTCTCACGGAAATATCTGAATGGCAGAGCCCTTCTGCATTCTTCATTTAAGGATTGATAAACATAAAACTTCTCTTCCCATGTAGCAATTGTTTCATCCTGTGCTTCATGGTCCTCCTTTGGGCTCCCTACAAATTTGGGCATAGTAGGTCAGGGCTGAAACTTTTGTTCATCTCTATAATCTAGGGGCCTATTCCGAGGTCCAGTCTTGGAGAAAATAGATCCACCCATGACCTTTATCTCTTCACATTGGGAACCAATGTTACTCCCTTTTCCATCTTTAACTCTCGACTGTTTAGCTAGGAATTGTCTGGTCTATTGACCAGAAAGTATGATGTTAGTTGAAATGTATTGCAGGCCTTTCAACATGTTCCTCACAAATTTCCTGAACTTATCTTTCTCATCCTTCTCTTCATGGAATCTCCCTTCCACAGATTCAACTTCCTCCTCTTGAGGGACATTTCTTTTAGAATTGGAATTGCATTTTGGACCCATTGATGAATATCACAAGAAGGTATGGAGGAACATGATTTGATACCACTATAATGATTCGAAGTCTAATTCAGATCAGATCACTAATGTTGTTGTCAAATTAATAAAAAATTCTGATATTACTTCCAAACACACTGTGAGGTTTTAGACTAGGCAAATAAAGGTGTTTTACTGATAAATTTGTATGCATGGGAGTAGGAAAGGGAAAGAAACCAAAGGTAATTTTCAGAACAATGACTTCATTTCCCCTAACACATTTATATTGGGGACCATTTAGGTTTCAGAGTCCGCTATGTGAAAACTTAATCCCCTGCTTTTGGGTCACCCAACCGTGAAACTAGGGAAACTTATTCAATCCTTTTGACCAGGGGCTTGGGGAAAGGCACAGAGATATTCTATGGAATTTATGTATCATCAAATAAGTTTCATGACAGTTTGGGACAGTTCTAGATAAGTTTGAAGAGTTTAGGAGTGAACTACGGTTTTTAGCAATTTTGGACTAGGGAAGTCCTACACAATGGAGGCTCCCAAAACATTGTACGGTCTCAACAAATTTGAAATATGGAAGCATGTGTGGGTATATGGATCTATCAATGACACATATAAACTTGCAGAATCTAAAATGAGTGGGTGGAACTCTTTTAATTGCAGACTGTAAAACTAGTTAATTATAACTAGTGACCTAGCTAGGGTGCAGAATTAAGCATGAATTTCATAACAGAAACGTATCAGACCTGATAAATTAAATTGATAGAATATAATACATATTATAACAGCATATTAAAAATTCCAAACTCATTCCCATATCCATGGCTCATTTATTATTTCACTAGAATTCTCAAATCCCTAATTTTAATGGTAAATCATGCTTATACATGGGAAAAGTTAATAGGTAGCTTAATGGAAAGAATGATTGTGACCTGAAAGAGATAAATAATAGTATTTATAAGATGATACACATCAGGAATAAAAATATTGACTGAACATCACATCATAGGACTCAAAATGGTGGGCAAGAGGCCCAAAATCGGACATGAGAAAGGTTGAGAGCATAAGTGAATCTTGGGATTCACTGGAGCTCGAGTTGACTGAGATTGAGGCTGCAAAATATGACTGATATGTGCTCATTGGCTGAACATTATGCACTCCATACCTTCAAATATAACGAAATAGGAATGGAGGAGTGGGGAAGGAAAGGTTTGGGGCTCATCTCCCAAAGCTCTAAGGTGCATCACTCAGAAAACTATGCTTCACATAGGCATGTACCAATAAATCATCAACCAAACTGTGTGAATGAGCTCAATTTTTTCTTTAATAGATCTATGGATGAATTTTTTAGCAAGTAGAGGAAATAGGTGACCTGTGAGACAAATTCAACACCTAAATCCCTAACCCTATACATGTCATGCGCCATCCTTGAGCAAACTGGAATGTAGGGGGCATGTGGAGAAGTTTCCTTGTCCAAATCATCCATATTCCTTAGAAACTATGCCCTCCTTAGTCAAATGTTATTTCTTTTATCCCTGAAAACTTTTATGCTTTTCCCTGCTTTTGAGACTAAGTCTCCAAAAGGAAACTGCACCCTCCTTAGTCAAAAGTTTCTTGCTTTTCCTATGACAGCTTTTATGAGTCTCCAAAAGGAAACTGCGCCATCCTTGTCTAATGTTTCCTGATTTTATCTATGACTTCTTTTCTGTGGAGTTTGGGAACTTTCCCTTTTCCTCTGTGACTGCTTTTGTCATAGAGTTTCCAATTCTTTCACCTAGGCAAGTTGACTTTCCCAATTCATCCCCCTGACATGGAAAGCTCATTTCCACATCATTAAATTGCATAATAAAATAATAATGATAAATAAAAATTAAATGCTTGCCTCAATAATGTTTATTTAGCAAAATTTCCCTAGGAAACTTAATTAATTACACTTAGTCCCCATGGGTGCTTAGCATGGTCCACACTTTTGTTGGTCAATTAGGTGGGGACATGACACATCACCAGGAGACAAACTATGTATTGCATGTACAACAACAAATATTGGTGCTTTACTTTTCATAAATAACTCCTAGTCATTGAAGTGTTCCTCAAATGAACAATTTTCATAAAATAAAGAGCACCTAAAACTATTTATGAACCCTGCAATATTTCCATGAGTGCGTGGACGACTATCTATACATAATAGGTTCTTTTTGCTAAAGTTTCTAGAAACATAACCATTCATGCACATACTATACATGGAAATGTTGTGATTGTAATTAACAATGTTCAAGTAATCAGACCGACAATAGATAGGACCGCAAAATGGCATAAGTGGTACCGATTGTTTGGGAGGAAGATGTACATGTGAAAGGATAAGCAACTCAATATTTGTAGCATCAATATTAGACTCCGCAGTCATAAAACAATTACAACAAAAGGAGAAGTTGGTTCCAACATTAGGAATAGGTTGAGAAGACAACCAAGCGTCATACAAAGTGCGGTTGTAAGAATTTTGATAGTTACTATGAAAATTGATGGGAAGGAAGAAATCATCGCTGCCCTCCAACAATTGGACGTACCTCAGTGTGTACTTGGAAAAAATTTCTCTCAACTCATGCAACTTCTTGGATATTCTAGTAGAGATGGGTTGGGTGACATTCAAATCATACTTTGGAGCACTACAACTTACAATTGATTAAACATAAGTAGATGGGTCCGTCAATTTAGGATGAGACATAGTTGTTTTGGCTTCCGAATTTTTCAAAAAATAGCATAGGGAAGTGTTCCTGCATGTCTTTTCATGATATCACCTATTGTATTTTTTACTACGGTAGGGGGTATTAAACCATCAATGTTGGGTAATCTATCATTGGTGTAACGAGTGAGTGTGTCACACCGAGGGTTCTCCTTCAACCCTTGACATTTTGAACAACCACAAACTATTGGGTTGTCATAAAAGAGTTATTGTTCATGACAAATTACCGTAGATGAACTAGGATTGTGGCTTGTAGACAGCATGTTACAATTTGTAGGGTAAAGTGGCTTCCCATTTTCAGCTACAAACTGCTTACGATATCTTTCTCTTGATAAGATATTATGACCTTTTGAAATTGGTGGAATTTATTGTTCATCTGAAATCGAACCTAAATCGGGATGCTACAATAAAGAATAAAATGATATTCAAATTCACATGGTTAAGTAACATAAATTCAAATAAATATTAAAAAGAAAAAAGAAAAAAACCTAAACTTACTGGGGATGGAAATGGGTAACTCGTCTAACTTTGAACATTATGGAATGAGCTAGAATCTAAAGAATTGGACATTTGATACTACAATTTTTTCTCCATGCATTTGAGCCAAATCAACAATCACTATACGTCTCTGTAGTCCTAAATTTTTTTCAAGAACTATATTACAATCTAACTTCCACTATAGTTTGGAAACCATTTTACAATAATAAGGTGAGTTTAATAAACATATCTATACTATGAAATATTGTAATTGGTGTGGTTGAAAACTAAAAAACAAATTGAGATGAATATATACTTTTAATGGACCCGCAAAAACCCAGCATTTAAAAACTAAACCGGTGCATCTATTTTAATATACACTCATTGGTGCGCTCCAATAGATTAAATTCCTCGATGCTTAACAATGATAAATGCATCATGAAAGAATATCCGCAAAATCCCTCTATGTAGACAATATCTGCTACATTTGGTAGCAGATATTTATGCATGCATTATACATAATTATTCATTATGATGCATTTTATAAACACAAACACACTGGGGCGTCTTATGTTTACACGCAACGATGCATGAGATTTTATTTTTTAGGTAGCGGAAGGTTGGTTCTTAACAACAATAAATGCACCCTAAAAGAACCTTCGCAAAATCCCCCGAAGTAGAAAATATCCGCTACATTTGGTAGTGGATATTTAAACATGCGTTTTTACAGCAGTTTTCATTTCGGTGCATTTTGTAAACACAATTACACTGGTGCATCATGAGTATACACACACCGAGGAACGATATTTTTTTACGTTGTGGGATTTTGGTTCATTTTTATATAGTAGCGTATCAATGCAGCATGCGCACAAGAGCACTGAAATGTCGAAAATCAAAATTAAAAAAAAAAAAAAAAAAACGCACACACACACACAAGCTATTTTGTACTAAACTAAAAATATCACAACCATTTTAAGTTCAAAAACTAATTCTAAATTGTGTTTAAAAGAAAAAAACCTAAACATTAATTCATTCCTTTGCCAAAATTTCAGGGGGGAGCTTTGGAACATATATTTACGTGGAAGGTGTTTGGGAGAAATTGGATTATTTTGAGGATCAAAATTTGACAGGTATGGTGAATGAAACCAAACCCTGCATTGTAAAAATTTCAAGTATGTAAATACTATTGTTGATCTTATTATCTTATTTAGAATTTAACTAGATTTAAAAGGGAAAAAATCATACTTACCTTCAATGTTGCAACCCTTATTTTATCACTGCTTATTTTTGTTTTATGTGGCTGCAAAATTTTACCTTAGGGCTTAAATCGCTTTACTCTTATACGCAATTACTATTTCACCTTTTAGGGATTTTAGATTTGTTTAATTTGTGAATATATATAGAAATTGTAGGGCAAGAAGGGGCCATTTTTGGGATCAAATATGTAACCATGTCAGCCCTCTAAAAAAAAAATTTCTTAATAAAATGAATGTGTCAAAATCGGTGTGTTTTATTATCGAAACGCACTCGTGTGCGCTTCGACAAAGCGTACCACTAATGGCATGCAATACACAATGTTTTCTCATTTTTTTGTTTCGTGGTTTTCTGTTATTAGTACATTTATACAAATATAGCATCAATAATGGCAGGAGCACGTCATTTTTTATTTCCCTAAAATGATAAATACTTGTGATCCATTCATAGTGCACCTTTGTTGGTATAATGCATCAATGCATCTATGTGTATAAACGCACCAATGCATTTTAGTTGAAAAACGTACTGATGTCAAAAAAAAAATTCATATTGAAGGTTTGTAATTTATTTGGATAATATATTGATATCTTATGTATTTAATGGTGTAGGTTGCTCATTGATAAAAATACGTGGTATGAGTTGAATGAACAAAAACTATAGTCAACATAATGGAAGCACATCTGTAATGTCCCTTCCTGGAAGGACATTGAAAGTGTTGACCTTGCCAAGTGCCTAGGGGTTAAAAATTGAATAAATTAAATTATTCCTAGGGAATTTTTAATTTATTAATACTATGGAGGCATGTAATAGATTAAAATTCCAATTTTGATTTTATATGCAATTAATTATTATGAAAATTAATTAATGTGGACATGAGTTGTAATTGTCCTAGGTGACAAGGAAGGCGCATGGGTCCAAGTGGACCATGAGTTGGCATTCAGAAATGGAATCCTAGAGTAAACCAAGAAAATGCTAAAAAGAACTCAAGCCAAAAAAATAGAAACTGTAGCAAAAGAAATCTGTCATAAAAAAGATGGAAACTGTCAAAAGCAAAGCAGTTTTAAACGAAGGAAAGTATAGGAAAAGCAATCAGCCACAAAGAAGGAAACCTTTGGTCAAGGAGGGAGCAGTTTCCAATGTGGTGAAAGGATGCAAGCAAGGAAACATCATCAGTCATAAATAAGGCATTTTTTTCTCAAGGAGGGTGAATTTCCACTTTGGGTTGAGTGGTGCATCAAGGAAACAACATCTTAACGCTAGAGTTGTTATTTTCTCCAAGGAGGGCACATTCATAGATTAGGGTTAGGGTTTGTAAGTGAGTAACTTTCTCAATAGGTGGATGACTTGCTCAACAAGTCACTCAAATCTATAAAATAATGCTTCGAACTCCATTTCACATTTTTTTAATCATTATTGTTTTGGTATTGATTGAAGCTAAGCTTCTATTCTGAGTGATGTTCCTCAACCACCTTGGGTGATGTGCCCCAAGCCTCTCATTCTCCTATATATTCTCTTCCTTTCTTCAGTGCAGCCATAGAGATACAAAGAGAATCCATTGAAGAACAATTTCATGCTCATAGTTCATCCATTCATCCATGTAAGTTGAGCTCTAGTGAAGGAGAGTTCACTTATATTGTCCTTAGACTTCTCATATTAGTGTCGGGTGCTAGTTTCAAGCCACTTTCCTTCAGTTTTGGGCACAATTGAGGGAGATCATATCCTATAATATATTTATGAGCTTCTCAAGTGCTTCTTCATATTATTACCTCTGATATATAGTAATCCTTCTTCTCTAGAAATTCATAATTCCAAATTTTCATGGAAGTGGCCTTCCAATGCTCATTAAATGAGACTTATTACAAGTTTAATGCAATGGTATCAATATAATGGATATCATAATTATATATGATCTTGATGGTGTTTAATATAGATTTTTAAACCTATTATAATCATTTTTTTCAGTTCTGATAAAATACAGATTCGAAAATCATCTTCATTTACTCACCCTTTCTCTTTAGCTAGTTAAAATTAACTAGTTTTATTGTTTCCAATGTTATGTGAGTTCTGTACATCCAATTTTCATTATTTAAGTTGATATAGGTTCTAAACTCACCAAAAAACCCAACCCAACTCACATAATCATAATTCATTGAGGTCGTATAGTGTTTGAGTGGCCTCCTCTCCACAGGAAAACTCTAGGCCAAAATCTTAGTTTTTTCCCAAACACCCTCAAATTCTTTCAAATTGTTACAGATCTATTTTGAATCTATTCAAATGATATTTTCCTCATAATAAATGACTTATAAACCACCTAATCCTTCCATAACCCTTTGTTTCTTGGAATTGACTGTTCAATCTCAGTTTGCACTAGTTGGGACACCCAGTGTTAGGATTATATAATCCTCCCTTGTCCATATATACTTTATTAGATATGTTTTCCTAACTTAGGATTCATTTTCTAGATTTTGGTTCCACCATGACATTGGTTCCATTCGTGCCACTGGTGCCATTCCCTACATTTTAGGAGCCACTCTGAGTGACACCAGCAGCCTCCATCAATTGGTTGTGGTAGGTAGGTAGTTATGCTAAGTTAAAATCCAGTTAAATTCAGTTAGATGTATTTCATTTCAGTTAGTGCTAGTATTTCATGGTTTCATGGGAGTAGGGTCCATTTCTCACCTACCTCATCAGTTTAACTAGTTTAACTGATTCATAGACTGAATTAGACATGTGGAGTTAGACTAGTGGGATCCGATAGTGATATAGACACTTCTAGTTAGCCAATCATACAAGATTGAGTTGGTAGATTTGAATCTTATCCACATGATTTGAATTCTTCTTATTGTAACACTATTTTATATTTTTGGAATTAATGAAAATTAATGTTGTAATTATGAATTGACTTTGGTTTTTACATTGCTACTTGTAGGTACCTACGTATCTTGTGGAGAAATTGATTGTTCAGTAGGAATATTGATGGATTCTTTAGCTCTTGTACCTCGCATCCTTACACCCTTCAACTATGTTGACTGGAGGGAAGATATGTAGGTCTCGTTGCGCAAGCTTTTCCTGTTTAGGATGACAATGGGCAAAGAGATAGAGCCCCATCACCCTACTGAGAAAAATAAGTTCTTGAATCCATTGGATGAATCCTTTGGCTTCCTATGCACTCACATCTCTCGGGATATTCTCTTTCATCTTGAGGGATTAAAGACTCCGAAGGAAGCTTGGGAAAATATTGAAATCTTGTTTGGCAAAAAATATGAGATTGGAGGGCACATATTGGAGAATGAACTCATTGAATTATAGCCCAGTAGTTTCAAAACTATCCAGCAATTTTTCACAAAATTCAAGTACCTAGCACTGCAATGTAAACAATGTTTAATAGAGAGGAAATAAGAGCAATTGGTTTATCAATACTGAGAAATATTGGCTCATAGTACTCTCCATTTATCTCTACCTTCCATTCCAGAAGAGATTCCATTCCCAGTTGGAAGATGCCTCCTCTAGATGGTTTTGTTGAGTCCTTAATATAGGAGCATGACAAGTTGGTTTAAATGGGAGTGCTTCAAACTTCCATGAATCAAGCTCTCTTGATGTCATACTCAACCAATGTGCAAGCCAAAGGGAAGCGCAAGGGGAAGGATCCCAAAGCCTCTAATTCGAAGCCAAAAGAGAATCAGAAATCTTCTGAAGGAACCTCGGGATCCAAGAAAAAAAAGAAGTTCAGAAATACTAGATATTCATACTGTATAAGAGGCTTTCATCCTTAAACACAGTGCATGAAGAAGCATATCGACCAACTATCAGCCCTCCTTAAACAGAATTTTCTCTTCCACAAAGAGTAAAGAAGTTTGATGCTAGACAACCTACAGAATATCATGAGAGGTTCCATGCCTTGAAGGAAAGTCTCTCTTGGTCGAAATATTACTTGATATATTCTGGAGCATCCAACCACATGGTTTCCTCCAAGGAATCCTTCACCACTCTCAATATCACAGGAGGGCCAACTTTTCAAATGGGTGATGACTCTCATATCCCAGCAGCGAGAAGAGGTTCTATTAAAATCCAACATGGTGAGTACAAGAATGCTCTCTATGTTCCCTCTCTTGCAGTAAATTTGTTGTATGTATATCAGATGCCTCACACTGGCTCACCAAAGCAAGTGGTATTTGGCCCTGACTCAGAAGATATCACAGATATCTCAACTGGGAATAATATAGTGAAAGGTATTGCATACCATGCCTCCAAGTCATATGCATTCTCACATTCCTTGCCATACTAAGATCCTGTACAACCACAACTTCTATTTGAAGCAGATAAAGGTATCAAAACTCCTTTACTTCCTATTGCAGATACATAATTATTGTCTAACATTTCAAATTCAGATTCAGAAGAATAGGAATACCAGCATGATTTCAATATTGAGTTTACACCTCAAAGAGATATAGATCTATATCCAGCATCCACTTCATCTCAACAGCCTAAATGGGCTCAGTAGCTCATTAAAATAGTTGGGGATGTTGGTGGGGATCCAGATGATTAGAGAAGAATGAGGTCCCAGTATTAGAAAGAGTATGTTGCACTCTCCCACACAGATCAAATTCTCCCTAAGAGGTGCTTCATGATTTTGGGTTCAGATCCTCAAACATTCAAGGAAGCTTGCCATGATCCATTATGGCAGGAAGCTATGGATGATGAATTTCATTTGCTACATGAAAATAAAACTTGGGAACTTGTCTCCTTACCTCCATGGAGGAAACTTGTTCAGTGAAAATGGGTCTACAAGACCAAGATAGCCTCTAATGGAACCACAACCAAGTACAAGGATCAGTTGGTGGCCAAAGGATACTCACAGGTTCAAGTATTGAACTATAATGAGACATTCGCTCCAGTAGCAAGAATGGATTCCATCAGACTTGTCTTGGTAGTTGTAGCTTCAAAGAGATGGGAGGTACATCACATGGATGTGAAAAGTTGCTTCCTCCATGATGACTTGAAGGAATAAATTTACATGAAAAAACTTTAGGGGTACATTAAGGATCCTTCCTTAGTTTGCAAATTGAGGAAATCACTCTGTGCGATCAAACAAGCCCCAAGGGCATGGTATTCCAAAATGGATGCCTTCTTCATTTCACAGAAATTTGAAAGATCCAAATTAGATTGCAATGTTTACATGTAGAAGAAAGAGGGATCCTTGCTATTGATTGTTTTGTATGTGGATGACTTGCTCATTACTAGCAGCTCTGATGTTGGATTGAGAATCATCAAGTCAGCTCTGAACAAAGCATTCACTATGACTGATCTAGGACTATTAAGAAAGTTCATTGGTCTTGAGGTAAGTCAAAATAATTTGGGAATCATGTTCTCACAATCCAGATACTCATTAGACATGCTCAGAATATTCCACACGGAAGACTGCAAGGCAACCCCTTTTCCTTTCCTATATGGCATCGGGCTAGAGGAAGGTGACTCTACACCATTGGTAGACAGCACTCTTTACAGACATCTCATTGGGAGCCTTCTATATCTCACACATTCAAGACCAGACATATCCTATGTTGTGAGTGTTGTTTCCAGGTACATGCAGAAGCCACATGAGCTGCATTGGAAGGAAGCAAAGTGTATCTTGCACTATGTGCAGGGTACTAGAGGTTGTGGGATTCATTATGCAGCCAGTGTACAGCTTGATCTCATAAGCTTCACAGATTCATACTGGGATGGAGATGGGAATGATAGAAAATCCACTTCAGGATTTGTGTTTGCTTTGGGATCTAGGCCAATTTTCACTTACAGTAAGAAGCAAGCAACACTTGCACTCTCTTCAGCAGAAGTAGAGTATAGGGGATCTATGAATACAGTTATTCAGGCAATTTGATTGCATGGAATATTGACAGAATTTGAGATTCGCACTTCACCTTTGGTGGACATTTATTGTGACAACCAGAGTACCATAAAAAAATTCAGTGATCCAGTTTAGAAGTAGTAGACGAAGCACATTGAGGTTCACATGCATTATATTCGGGAACTAGTGCATGAAAAAAATATCACACTTCATTATTCTCCTACAGAGGAGCATATTGCAGATATATTTACCAAGTCCTTCACATAAAACATATTTGTCTTTGTTAGGTCTCTTCTCGGTGTAAAGGCTTGATTCATTGTTCTTGCTCCTGCTTATTTTGAGGGGGGGGTTCCCGTGAGGTTTTCCCCTATTTCATTGGTTTATTAAGAAGCTTTTTATTCTTTTAGATTGTAGTGGGTGACTTTTGTCCTAGTTGTCAGGGCCCAAAGTTGTCCAAGTTAGGATTATCGATACAACCGCATGGCATAATCGTCACACCTATGGGAATATACTAGTGATAGGGCCTTGTGCTTGGTTTCAAATGCTCATAAATATATGCAATTTTTGGTGTAACAACAAACCTTACATGGTATCAGAGCAGAGGTCTCAATTTCAATTTGCTTGAGCTACGTCGGAGGGGGGTGTTGGAGTATCGGTACAACCGCATGGTATAAGCGTCGCAGCTCTGGGAATCTCTTGGTGATAGGACCTTATGCTTGGTTTCAAATGTTCATCAATATCTGCAGGTTTTGGTGTAATGGAAAACCTTACACCAAGAAGCCTCGAAGTAGACATCAGCCTTGCTGATGCTCGAAACCTAAAAGGGCCCAACATCCAGTTGCTTAGGGATCTGAACTTTTAGTCTCCAAACCTATACTTTGATTTCATCCACTCACTCTCTTCCACTCTCAGTTTATGTCCTTATTGTCTGTGTTGTGCCTTGTTGAAGGAAAATTTCAATCAATTGTAAAAGTCTTATTCAATCGTGATAATTATCAGCAGTAGGAGTTAATATTCAAATCCGATCTAGATCTGGGATATTACAACATCCATGATTATAGAGAAGGCAAGTGGTTCTAATTAATTTTTGTATTTAAATTAATTTATTTGACTCTATTTGTAAATTTCACTAATATGTATTGGTTAATGTGTGGAATACATAGCCAAAAAATGAGGAAGCTTGATAAGATTGTCATCCATCTAAGTCCAGAAGAGCATAAAATGTTGATGGAAAGGTTGTAGAGGGATGAGTCAGGTAAATAAAAAAGAATTCAATATGAATTATTTCTTCAAATTTGAGTAATAATGTACTTGTTATTATTCACTAATATGTTTCAAATAATCTAATTCACATATGTTGACTGTTATGCAAGGACTAACAGCAAAAAAATTTAATGTCATCATAAGAAAAAAAAATATGGAAGATGCAAAGTATGATCAATTGGTCCTTAGCTCATCTAGAGTGGTGTTGGAAGTTAATAGAAGGGGAAAAGAATTTTATAATACTATGAGGGATATAGTGAAAGAAAGTACAGACATACCTTTCACTTACCATATAGATTCCAAAAATTAGGTCATATGTAAACTACAAGAGGCATTTGTAGAGAAATGGTCAATGAGACCTGTCAGACATGCAATAGAAAAAACATACAACAACAAAATAGAATCACTGAAAAAGTAATATTCATAAACATGTTTATGTAGAATATGTATGTAGAACTACTAGCAAGTGTCATTCCTTCAATCATTTTAATTATGTTATATTATTTATTTTTCATATTAACGAAAAAATTGTTTAATGTCATTTTACATTTCCAGGAAGATTATGAAAATCCAAAAAGATGAACGAAGTGATATGTGAATCTATCAGTAGGGGTATCCAAAAAAGTGTACAAAGAGATGGCCAAGGAAATAGACATAATTGCATCGCAGGAGGATCCATCTCAACATAAACATGCTTCAAATGTATGAAATCATTGATTCTTAGGATTATGCACATATCATAAATTAATTCAACATTAAATATTCATTTTCAATTGTTTTTTAATGCATAAAAGAAAAGAAAATGGAACCTAGTGAGCACACAAGACATGACAATAAGGAAAAAAGGGGTTGATAGAAAAATTTGTGAGTATTTGCAATTTCCGTATAAGAAATTACGATTTTGTAGTGGTTGTGGTTTTTATATTTTTTTTTCTTTTCACTGTCAACCCTTGGATGTCCTCAAACAGGTGTTAACATACAAAGAGAAACCATTAGAAGAATTGATTGGCAATGGGTTAAGCAAGGGTTGTGAGTATATGTTGGTATATCAAAACATAATTGTGGATGTTGTTAGTATCTATATTGTTGTACTTGTCTCATTTTAAAATTAATAAAACAACAAAAAACCTTTATTTTAAATCTATGATTTGTGACGGAGCATAAAAATTGCAGGAAACTAAGTAAGGAGTGGATCCAAAATAAGAATTGTTGATAGAATGGATGCGATATGGTTTTAAAATACAGCGTATCATTCATGACTCAATTATTACCATGCACGTACGCCGGTTTTCAATTTACATTCATGTATACTATCCTTTTTTTTTCATTATTCTTGGCAATGTAGATACACTCAGTGCACTTTATTTATGTTTGTAGATGACAACTGAAGAAGAGGAAAACAATCGATCCAATGAACAAAACATTAGGCCAAACAAACCAATTGATGTAAGTGGCTCAAGCACCGATAACAGTTCTGAAGAAGAATGAAGATACATATTTAATTTTGATGTTAATGCACGTTGTTGTACCTTGTTGTATATTTTCAAATATTTGTCTGTGAAAATCGGGCATTTTGTATAATAATGCATTGGACATAGTGTCTGAATTGAAAAACAACGGGTTATCAATAAGTTAACATGTATATGGATGTGTACATTTTGATTATTGTTATCTCTATGTTACCATATTTTGTATGACAAAGGTGTTGTTAGTGATATATAATAAAATAAAAAAAATTAATGTATTGCATTCTTCAATGTTATTGTCAATTGTTACATGTGAAACGGTACATTGGTATTTAAACATATGGATGATCAAATATTACAATAGATGCTTCCATCTATGATATAATAAATTAATCCAAATAAACCCAATAATTAAAATCGAAATGAATAGTAATATAAAAAAAATCTTTCAATTTCAAATAAATAATGGAATGAAAGAAATAAAAAATATAATATATATTTGACTGCAATGCCAGTAGTTGTTGTTCAAAGAATCATATTCAATGCTTTTGATAATTGATGTCTCTATGGTGCGTCTACCCAAACACTAATAAAACTCACAAACACAATCATAAAAATTGAAAAGAATGGTACTATAAAAAAATTCAATTTCAGATGAGTAATAGAATCTAATATATATATAGATATATATATATATATATATATATATATATATATATATATANTGTGTCTACGTGAACTCTCCGCACTTGTGCATTTATGTAAATTAAACGCATAACTAAATTTTAAAATAAATATTCGCACTGGTACATGTCAATGGTTTGAACCAGTATTATATACGTGTTTAAGTGCCCTAGTGCGTTCGAGTTGTTTAAATGCACCGGGTTATTTTGATATGTTATAAGCACCTATTCATTACACAATTGAATGTACTGGTGCACTTATATCAATTGACCACGTTAGCAAAGATAAATAAATAAATAAAATTTGTATGGTGCATACGATGTGACATATTGCATCAATGCGTCTGTTACGTAAGAAATCACCAGCGTGTATAATCTATACATAAGCACCGGTACAACGTTGAAATTCCGTTATTTCCAGTGCTCATTGTGTTTGAATGCACCAGTGCAGATAATTTACATTCAACATTATCGGTGCATTGTGTTACGTAACGCACCGATGTGTTGATATTAAACTAAACACACCGATAAAGAAGCATTCACTAAAACATCCAGCCACCGAGATTTTTTTAGTTATAAAATATATCCATTATAACCTCCATTAAAACATTCGCTACTATTGGAGGAGGTTGTAGCGAAAGATTTTTTTACTTTTTTGGCCAATCTTGTAACACTAAATCCCTCCTCTACAGGCTCTTTTCCTTGTAGTGATCTTTGCAGCAAGTGGGAAACTGATCGTTGTGATGAAGAAGAGGGGTGTCAATAATATCATTGTTGCGGAGAAGGAAACATGGGATAGAAGGAGTTGTGTGCGTCCAAGGGATCTATTCTTCTATATTATTGTTCAAATTTATTTGAAAGCTGGGATAGAGAATTGTGGAAGAGCAAAGAGATGAGTTGGGATCATCATGGCCAATTCCAATTATTAGAACCCAGATTCCATGTGTTGATGCGAAGAAATAATTGTTAATTTAGAAGAAACAGTGGGTTTTCTCCTTATCAACTTGGATGATTGGAAGTGAAACTTAGAGAAAAAAATCAAAGAGGGAATAAAGGAATCCAACCAGTGACAAGATTTCAAGTGCCCAATTGGATAAGTTGAAAGCTAAAAATTCCATGCTTGAGATGGAAGTAAAATGCCTAAGGGGAAGAGGGAAAGAGCATTGTGAATTAATTAAAAGTTTGCAGGAAGAGATCTGCCTCTTGAAACAAGAATTGGTCCCTCGAATAAGAAGAATAGATAACAGGGTGAACTCTTTAGTGGGATCAGGGTCCAAAGTGGGAAGAGGCAACTGTGGAGAAGAACAAATATTGGATCATGCATCCGAAACCCAGTAACAACCTATCAATAGTTGCACGCCAGAAATCCAGACCTCTGGGTTTTTCCAGTTACCATGTGTTTATTTGAATTATGTTATGCAAAGTTTATTTTTTTTGTAACAGATTTATAAGAGTGTATACATGTATAATTGTACGAGCTAAGACTAGAACTAGGAATCTATGGACAAAATATAGAGACTATGGCTTTTTTGAACTTTGGAAAATAGAGATATATTTTTGCTTATATATGTACTCTCTTTCAGCTATATGGTTTGGACACAGTTGTTCTTTTAATATAAGTTAAATCATTTCAATTTTAAAAAAATATATTTATCAAGAATAAAAGAAGAATTCATGAAGTTTTTAGTAGGTTATTTCCTTTTGACCAAAGAAATTGATAAAGAGATGAATTCTCATGGAGTATTCATTCATACATTATGTACATTATTATGTACCATCTACCAACATTTTGGAGATTATCACTTTCAATATTCAACAAGAATTTTGCTAATATTGCTCAAGTAAGAGCAACATAGGGTACTATTTATTGAGGGAAATGTGCAAGGAGTGTTGTTAAACAAAACTCTATCAAAGGTAATCATGGTGATGAAGAGCTTAATTTATTTCCTTGGATGATGGTTAATGAAGGGATGCATAACCAACAAGGTGTGTTAATTTTCATTGTCATCAAAGTGGTAAGCTCTATATTCCCTAATATTTCAAATAAGTTGTACATAATACAGTAATGATAAATCTAATAGTCTATTTTTTTGCAAATTGTAGATATGAGAAAGGATCTAGGAATGAAAATTGTAAAGGAAATACTAGTGTGAGCTATACAAATGATGGCAAAGAAGACCTATGAAGAAGAGTTATGTAAACATTATAACAAAGAATACCTATGTGTATATTACAACATTCATTAATGTGAAGTCGGTTCATTTTCACCTTATTCCTATGATAAAACATTCATGATTGCAAATGTATTAACACGAACTTGTGTTGAATAGAAAAAAGGGGAAAATTGTAAGCCATAAAAATGAGACTTTTACAGGAAATTAAAGTCATGAAAATTTAGTCAATTTGAATCGTTTTTGAGGAAAGGAATAAGTTTGTAAAGGAAACTGAAAAATCATTAGAAGGATTTGAAATGTTTGAGAGACTTGGAAGGCCAAAGTTCATGAACCTCTCATAGATAATATTCCCATGCCATACAAAATAGGGAAATAAGGTTTTTCCTTTAGTTATGTAAACTATTTTCACATTAATGGAGAAGCTGACACTAACCATAATTTTGCAAAATATTCTTTGTACGCTTATGGAATCATTTGTAGGCTATTCTGTTTTTTTTCCTAATGTGTTATAATGTTGCGAGGTTTGATTATTTATGTGGTATATTATTCTTTTGTATTTAGTGTTCCGTTCCTCACTTTATTTTGTATTATTTGGGCTCACCATTGAGATTAACTATAGCTAGTGGCCGCACCTGCATGCTATCCTCTATTTGTTGTTAGTTTTCATTTGGTTCATGCAATCTTCCTTACTGTGAACTTTTTCTAGTTCAATGTGTTGTATTTATCTCTAGTTTCATGTATTACATTCCACTTATTATATTATCTTCGGTGTATGCATCTAAATTTGTCTTATGCACTTTTCATTCTTGCATTTAGTTTTATAAACCATTCTTAAAATCATAATACATTAATGGTAGTTGAGCCATAATCTAGCAGGTTCCCCATTCCAAATGGTGGAAATTCTAATTGGGACTTCTCTTCATGGTGAACCATTAATGTTGATGGTGGGACATTCTCCTCTACCAAAATATTATTAATTCCTATTGAATAATATAATGTGAAAATGAAATAGTGGTGATCGTCAGTCAAGAGTATTGAGGCTTTGAATTAAACCTCGTGGATCAATAGATTCTAAGCATGATAGATCCTTGTATTTCAATATAATCTAAGATGTATTCATTTAATTCATGCACCTTTTAAATATCTTACAATAATATGAAATAATTGGATACAATGGCATGCATTGTTTCCTAAACGATTAATCCATAAGGTGCCATATGAGAGAACATGTTGAAATTAACACCCCAAGTAAGAGAGAAATTATATACTACTAGATCCACATAGTAGCTAGGATCATCCTCATAATCCTATGTTTTAGTATTAATCCACCTCACTTGCAAGAATAATTGTCGTAAGGATAGAGAAGTTAGTAAAAGGCCAAGGCCAAGTGCATATTTGGCACCCACTAGGGACAATTCTTATATTGTTGTAACTATCTTGTTCAATAAAAACTACTTTTCCTTAACTTCTATCCCCTCCAAAGCTTATAAAGAGAAGTATTATTATGGATTAAGGGTTAAAATATAGTGGAGTGTGACGTTTTATAGTATAATTGTTTTATTGAGATATTTTGCAAGGAACCTGCCTTGGAAACTAGGTTTCATTCTTTCTTATTTCATTTTTCGTATTTATATTTTGATATGACCCAAGGGGTGAATATATGGGGTTTGATGTATATGAAACCCCTCCTTAACTTCTATCCCCTCCAAAGCTTATAAAGAGAAGTATTATTATGGATTAAGGGTTAAAATATAGTGGAGTGTGACGTTTTATAGCATAATTGTTTTATTGAGATATTTTGCAAGGAACCTGCCTTGGAAACTAGGTTTCATTCTTTCTTATTTCATTTTTCGTATTTATATTTTGATATGACCCAAGGGGTGAATATATGGGGTTTGATGTATATGAAATGACCCTAGGGCAGGAATATATGGGGTTAAATGTATATTAAAATCCCCAACTAGGGAATATATGGATTTAAATCTATATGAAATGACCCCAATGTGGGAATATATGGGTTTAAATGTATATGTAATTGGGGTGTCCTAATGAAAGGGCCACATGTGCAATGAGTGAATAGGTATGTATACTTGTAATTTAGTCATTGTTTATGAACATGTGAAGCAGATGTATGAATGTCTTGGGGTACTTGGAAAAGGTTCTCCTATTATTATAGGATTTATTGTGTAAAACATCACTATTAAATATCTTAAAGTTGTGCTCCATGTTTACATTGTTGTACATAGTGTGTACTTTGTTATATTATGTTATCTTAAGGATTTGGTATCAAATCCATTTTCACTTTAAATAAATTATGAGATGTCTCAAACAAAAAAAATCATAGGATCCTCAAAAGACATAACAAAGCACCTATGGTAAAACTTTAGGTCTCGGTTTGTTAAAAGTTTGAAGTTCTGGTCTTAGGGTTTTTTACTAGTCCAAAAACTAGTCTGAAATAAGTGTTCTAGGTAGAATTGTTATATCTAAAACTTGAGAGATATGAATTAAATGAAACCTATTGCATCAGAGGGAAGACAAACCATAAATTTTTTGGTAAAAAATTAAGAATCAAAACAAGAAAATCAAATGTGTTCATCTGTACAAATCCTCTCTCTTGAAATAGACAAAAATAACATTTTTTGGGAAAGTTACCATAACTCTCTCTTGGCACATCAAAATTGGGTAAAACCTATGGATTCACATATAAGAGATACTAAGCCTCTACAAGATGAAAATTTAAACTCAGTGGGGCCGAAATTTAAAAGTTACCTCAAGTGTAAAGTTGTCCAGCAAGACAAACTCCAAATTAGGGTTTTGAAAGGTATGTTATTTTGAAATTAGCATAACTTTTGATTGGAAGGTACAATTTAGGTGATTCAAAAGCCGTTGGTAATAAAACATAGTATAATATATTGGAGAATCATATTATATAATTTTGAAATTTTTTTAATCCCCGATGGGTAGCACAGTTGGTTGGAGATCCGAGTCCAAACACTGTAGATATTGAAATCGAGGGTTCAATTATCACGAATCCAATTCTTTTGGTCCTTCAGGGTTAGGCTCCTGAAACTAGAACTGATAGGGAATGACCCCTTCAGGTGGGCCCCCTAGAATTATTATTTTGGATGTAGTGAGCCCCGACCACAATTTTTCAGGCTATAAACCACGTAAAAAAAATATTATTGTCAATATATAGAAATTTTGAAGCTAAGGATTTTCGATTCGACCTCAATTAAAAAAATGGAAATACCTATGTTTAATGGAGATTAAAATAAGTATGAAATCAATCCCATGGAATGGTTGAGGATGATAAAGGAAAATCGCTTGATTCCTTTCAGGGAAGGTTTTTGTCTTAAGGGTGAAGCTTCTAAGTGGTGGATTAGTATTGATAAAAATACTAGAAAAAAAGCCACATGGGAAGAATTTGAAAAATTATTCTTAAAAGGATGGATCAAGGACTTTAAAATAGAAGATATGAATAATAATAAAAGAAATCAGCAATAAAGGTGAGGAGTTGTCCAAGATACAATCCCTTAATGAATCACTCATTAAGGAGGTTTATACATTGAAGAAAGAAAAGAATGGAAAATGAACATGGGAAAAGGATAAGTCAAGGGTTAAGTGCATAAATTGGAATCTACAAAATTATATTCATTTGATCCCACACTTGAATAATGGATTGAATATAGTTCATATAGAACACTAATACAAGATGTTTCTCAAGAGTGATTATCTTTACTATACCCAACATGTTATCAAAAGTCTCAAACATTTCTCCAAGACTAGGAGATTCTATGTCAATATAGTGAATGACCTCAAGTATAGGGCATAGGAATGACACCTTCTTCATCCAATATATGAACCTTAATCTTCTTCCTCTCATTTGTCTTGGATTTTGGCCACCAATTCTAATTTGGAGTCACAACGACAAGGGTTAAGTGCATAAATTGGAATCTACAAAATTATATTCATTTGATCCCACACATGTTGAATAATGGATTGAATATAGTTCATATAGAACACTAATACAAAATGTTTCTCAAGAGTGATTATCTTTACTAGACCCAACATGTTATCAAAAGTCTCAAACATTTCTCCAAGACTAGGAGATTCTATGTCAATATAGTGAATGACCTCAAGTATAGGGCATAGGAATGACACCTTCTTCCTCCAATATATGAACCTTAATCTTCTTCCTCTCATTTGTCTTGGATTTTGGCCACCAATTCTAATCTGGAGTCACAACGATGGCTTGTAATGTTGACTACACCTCCAACATCTATTGGATATATTTTTGTCATTGGCGTCAAAAATAAGGGGAGGCTATGGATATTCAATATGAAGATTGCAAGATAAATATTATTGGAAATATTGTGTCGTTGATGTCAAAAATAGGAGGAAATTGCATATGGACATTCTTGGAATTTTGATGCCCAGTTTGGATACATTGTATTTGAATGCCTCTTTTCTCTGAAGATTTAGCTCAGATGGGAGCATATGATATACGGTTTAAATTCTTATTATGATGCCTTTCCAACGATATATGGAACTCCCTCCAACTACATAGGACTTGGGATATATGGGGTGTTAAAATGGCCTTGTAAAGTTGTAAGATCGACCCTACTTGGAATTTACAGGTTGACCCATCAAAAGTGACTTAAGACAGTATAAATATACATAAAGGGGGCACATTTCAAGGAGAATCAAACAAAACTTGATCTGAAATAAGGAAGTGTGTAGTTTATGAGAGGAAGGAAAGTTTGATGATGTGTTATAGATGTTGGAGTCATTATCCAACCCACACACCTTTATTTGGTCAATTTGGCCTAAGTACGCACTATCCTAAGTTAATTGACTCGAATTACTGACATTGGTATCAGCACACCAGCACACTCTTGGCATTAACATCAACACCAACACACTCCTTCAATCAGGGAGGCCAACTAGGCTTCCTCCTTCAATCAGAGAGCAAATCTGGGGTGATATGCTTGTCATAAGTGCACCAATTAGTTAACTGAATGTTGTTTCACCTAACAATCAGTTAAGCTAAGTTGGAAAGGTGCCTTCCTCATCTCATTTTCTATTTTGAGCTGATTTGAGTTAACTGGAGTGATTTAAGGCGCCTACAACAACTTTTGGTGACCAGTTTCAGTTCACTTCACTTCATCGGAGTTGACCACCTACTGTTTGACATGCAATTGAGTTCTATTCAGTTAGACTCAGTCATTATTGCACTTTGATTCAGTTAGGACCTAGTTAGAGTCAATCATGGCTTGATTAGTGGTTAACTGGTGTGTTTAGTGTGGCTAATGGACAGTTAAGCTACTCTCATCTATCTAATTCGAATGACCTCCAAGGAATTCAAATTGTCTTGCATTCATGCAAGTTGTATGAAATTGTATCATCTCTCATTATTGATTATTGATAATATACAACTGCAGCCTCTAATTGCATCACTGTTAATGTCATTTCATGTGTAAAATTGTCTTGAATATTTTGTAAGATCTGCTTTAGTCTTAATATTTTTGTGATTGAATTTCACATGGTATCAAAGCCACAGCGGGATGAAGCTCTTCTTCAAAAACAATATTTTTTATGGATCTAGCATGCAATTTGAGAAAAAAGCTCAAAAATTCCATCACTGCACCAGAAGCCAAAGGTTTACCACATATGTCCTAAGCAAAGGAATTGTTGATAAAGATTGCTTGATTGACTAAGTTGGGTGTGATGAAAACCTGAAAAGTGCAGGAATTTTTACCCTACGGTGCCCTTTTTGTGTTTTTCCAGGTTTTTTTTGGAATACTTCTACTGCATTCGCTACAACAGAAAAATGGCTTCTTCTTATGTGGATCCTCTTACTCATTTCAATTACCACCAATGGAAGGGAGATATGGAGATTCAATTGTGTTCCAAGGGACTCTACAGAGTCACAATGAACATCGAGGTGGAGCCAAACGACGTTGTAGACAAAGCTAGATACTGGAACAAGATGGATTAAAGCTTTTGGGTTTCTATGCCTGTCGATTTCCAAATATATTCATTTCCATGTCACTAGATTGAAGAATCCAAAGTAAATTTGGGATAAACTTGCTGATCTCTTTGATAAGCAGGATGACATGAGGATTTATCGGCTAGAGAATGAGCTGATTTCTCTTCACCCAAGCAATTTCTAAACTCTCGATGAATTCTCCACCTAATTCAAGCACTTAGTGGTTCATTTGAAGCAGTGTGAAGTGGAGAAAGAGGATTATCATCCCATTCTGTCCATTCTTTCAAAACTTGGATCGGATTACTCAGTATTTGTTTCCACATTCCATACCGGGAAGCTAACAACCCCGAATTGGAAAATGCCTTCTCTCACCTTCATTGAGTCTCTCACAAATGAGCATGACAAGATTGTGCAGATGGGGATCATCATATCCTCCAAAGATCAAGCACTTTTTGCTTCAGGGCCCAAAGATATGAAGGGTAAAGGAAATCAAAAGAATAAAAAGACTAAGTTTGATGCTCTGAATCCAAAGGAGAAGAACCAGCAGCAAGAAGAGCCTTTCGGCTCAAAGAAGAACAAGAACAAAGGAAACCAAGGCAAAGAAAAATTCAAGCGTTCCTAATGCGGGAAGGGATTCCACCTTGAACATGCATGCATGAAGAAAAATCTTGATGAAATGACTCTTCTCCTTGAGAGGAAGATTATCAATATTCTGGAGAGTGTTCGAAAGAGAGATAATCATGATTGGGACATCCAGCCAGAACGAGGACATGCCCTCATGGAAAGCACTTCAAATCCTAGAACTCTCCTCATAGATTCCGGTTCTTCGAACCACATGATGGTAAGAAAAGAATCCTTCTCATCCCTGGACACCAAAAAAATCATTCCCATCCACATGGGATATGATTCTCAGATCATTTTGAAAGGAAAAGGTACTGTAAAACATGAACATGGAAGCCTTTTTGATGTTCTGCATGTACCCTCCTTGGCCTCCAATTTGTTGAGTGTATATCAAATGACACACATCGGAGTGCCCAAGAGAGTTACTTTCAGCCCGAATGATGTTGAAATCATAGAGATTGCATTCGGGAAACTTGTTGCAACAAGCATAGTGAATCATCATGCTAAGGCCTATGAGTTTTCCAGGTTTGTGGCGGATGCAAAGCCCACCGCTCTTCTAAATAATGGGAATGAGGTAAGTAGGCTATGGAATGAGAGATTTGTTCATTTTAACTTCAAATACTTGCAGCAAATTCAGAAACATTCCATGGTTGAAGGCCTCCAAGCCATCAAAACTTCCAATGGAATTTGCAAAGGTTGCATTGTCAGCAAACACCCTGAGCACAAGTTTGATCAAGGAAAGGCAAGCCATGCAAAAAATATTTTGGGTCTGATTCATTCTAATATCAGCAGACCCATTCCTACAATATCCTTTATTGGTTCATGGTATGTACTCACTTTCATTGATGACTTCTCTAGATACAATTGGGTTTTCTTCCTAAAGAAAAAATCTAAAGTTTTTGAAAGATTCACTGAGTTCAAAGCATCTATTGCGAATGCCTCTGGGAGGAAGATAAAGTCTCTTAGATATGACAATGAAGGAGAGTATATAAATTCTTAATTTCTGCAAATATGTACTTACAGTAGGATCCAAATCCAGCACTCCATTCCCTACACACCCCAGCAAAATGGTGTAGCGGAAAGGAAAAACCGGGCCCTCAAAGAGATGACTACCTGCATGCTGGAAGCCAAAGGTTTGGCTGAAAACCTATGGGATGAGGCTATGAATGTTGATTCTCACATCCATAACATATTCCCTCACTCTTCTGTGAAAGGAAATATTCCTTTCAAATCCTATTTTGGACACAAACCGGATGTGTCAAATTTCAAGGTTTTTGGGTCCACTGCATGGGCTCGAATTCCGCTTGACAAGAGGAAATATATAAAACTGAAAAATATTGAATGTTTGTTCATTAGATATCCAAAAGAATAAAATGGATTAAAACTTCTGAATATCAGAACCAAACAGATATTCATTGAGAGAAGTGTATGTTTTGAAGAACCTCTCCAAGAGGTAGAACTAGTCGAGGAGAAAACTGTTGAAATTCCCTCATGTTCTGTTGATCATTTGAATGATGAAAATGGGAGTGAAGGATATGATATTGTAGATATTATGTATGTTATCAGTGAGAAAAATATATCAATTTCAGAATCATATTCTAATGTGTCCACTCATCTCCCAACTTTGGCCAAAAAAGACACTCTCTTCCGTCGGGACAAACATTGGAAATCCTGTTGATCCAAGAAGAACCTGGTCTAATTTTCAAAGAACAGGTATTGATCTCTCTTGTAATGATTCATTGCTGTCCAAGACCTATTATATGATTATTGGTTCTGATCCCAAGTCCTACTATCATTCTCGGAATGATCCAAGATGGAAAGCTGCTATGGACGAAGAGTTTAATTCTCTTCAAAAAAATGCAACTTGGGAGCTAGTTTCCCTTCCACCTAGGAGGAAATTAGTTCGATGCAAGTGGGTGTATCCAAAAAAGGTTGCAGATAATGGCACAAAATGAAATTATAAGGCATGTTTTGTTGCAAAAGTTTTCTCCCAAGTCCAAGGAGTGGACTATCATGAGACCTTTGCACCGGTGGCAAAGATGGATTCCATAAGACTAGTTTTAGCCATCGCCGCATCCAAGCACTGGGAGGTGCATCACATGGATGTCAAGAGTGATTTTCTTCATGGACACCTGCAAGAGTATATATACATGAAGCATCCCAAAATATATACATCGGATCCTTCCTTGGTGTGTAAGTTGCAAAAATCATTATATGGCTTGAAACAAGCCCCAAGATCTTGGTATGCCAAAATGGATGCCTTTCTACTCTCACAAAACTTCCATAGATGCAAATCTGATCCTAATGTATATTTGCAGAATTATGATGGTAATATTTTGATCATATTATTATATTTTGATGATATTTTGATAACAGGAAGCACACTTGCTTTGATTTCCTTTATAAAAATTGCTCTCCATGATGCTTTTGAAATGAGTGATTTGGCCCTACTGAAACAATTTATGGGGCTTGAGATCACACAAGACTCTGATGGGATAATGGTAATGCAGTCAAACTAAGTTTCAGGAATGTTAATTAGGTTTAACATGGCTTACTGTAATGCTGCACCATTTCCTTTCCTCTCAAGAATCAGTCTTGAAGAGGGAAAACCCACTCCACCCATGGATTCCACAATTTATTGCCAGTTGATCGGAAGCTTGCTATACTTGACACATTCAAGGCCTAAAATTTGTTATGCCATGAATTTTGTATCAAGAGATATGAAGCAGCCTCATGAGCTCCATTGGAAGGAAGCCAAGAGTATCCTTTAGTACATTCAGGGCACTCGATCCTACGGCATTCACTATGCTACAGATTCTGAGCTAGAATTGGTCGGTTTTACAGATTCATATTGGGTAGTGGATTCCATAGATTGAAAGTCCACTTATGGGTATGTTTTTATGTTTTTTGGTGGCCCCATTTGTTGGTCTAGCAAAAATCAGGCTTCCATTGCATTGTCTTCAGCAGAGGTCGAGTACATGGGAGCAATGAATGCTTGCATCCAAGCAGTTTGGCTGCAAGGAATTCTTTTAGAGATTTAGATTGGTAGTGCTTTGTCCACAGTCATATTTTTTGACAACCAAATTGCTATCAAGATATCAATAGATCCAGTTCAGTGGAAGAGGACCAAACATGTTGAGATCCACATGCACTACATCAAGGAGTTGGTGCATGACAGGAAAATTGTTCTACGATACTGCCCTACAGATGACCAGATTGCAGATATTTTCACCAAGAACTTTACTGAGAAAAAATTCACTTACCTTCGTTCACTGTTGGGGGTGAGTTCATTGGGGTGAAGGCATTTACTTCTTTAGTTTTCACCTTGAGGAGGGAAGGGGGTTTCCCACTGGTTTTTCCCTCTTTCCTCACTTAGCATTTTATTTGAGCATTTTAGAGTTACTTTTTTGTACAGGGTGACCTATCGCCTTTGTTTTCGGGGCCCTAGCATTTTATTTTCTACTCCTCCACATGAGTATAGCTTAAGGGGGGGTGTTGGAGCCATTATCCAACCCACACAGCTTTATTTGTTCAATTTGGCCTAATTACCCACTATCCTAAGTTAATTGACTCGAATTACTAACATCAGCATCAGCACACTAGCACACTCCTGACATTAGCATCAACACCAGCACACTCCTTCAATCAAGCAGGCCAACTAATCCTTCTCCTTCAATCAGGGAGGCTAACTAGGCTTCCTCCTTCAATCAGGGAGAAAATCTGGGGTGATCTGCTTGTCATAAGTGCACCAATTAGTTAACTGAATGTTGTTTCACCTAAAAATCAGTTAAGCTAAGTTGGAAAGCGCCTTCCTCATCTCATTGTCATTTTGGGATGATTTGAGTTAATTGGAGTGATTTAAGCCGCCTCCAACAACTTCTAGTGACTAGTTTCAGTTCAGTTCACTTCATCGGAGCTTACTTGAGTTAGAGATGTGCCCCCACCTACTGTTTGACATGCATTTGAGTTCTATTTAGTTAGACTCAGTCATTATTGCACTCTGATTCAGTTAGGACTTAGTTAGAGTCAATCATGGTTTGATTAGTGGTTAACTGGTGTGTTTATAGTGGCTAACAGACAATTAAGCTACTCTCATATATCCAATTCGAATGACCTCCAAGGAATTCGAATTGTCTTGTATTCATGCAAGTTGTATGACATCGTATCATCTCTCATTATTGATTATTGATAATATACAAATGCAACCTCTAATTGCATCATTGTTAATGTCATTTCATGTGTAAAATTGTCTTAAATCTTCTGTAATATCTGCTTTAGTCTTAATATTGTTCTGACTGAATTTCACAATAGCATGATTTTCCACACCTAATACATCATGTTTTAATGGAATTTCCTTGTCCCTATGCATGAATATTTTTATCACATTTTCTCACCATTACCCTGATGCTCTAGTGGAACCCCTAAAAACACATTTTTGAATATATACATGGGTCACAAGTTTACAACTTGTGTATACATAGCTTGCACCACTATTGCCCACGTACATCGGGTTTTATTCTCAAAAAATTAAAAAATTTGGAGTTTCCCCATTAAGTAACAAATGGCTTGATCCTTGGCCTTCCATATGTAGGGAAACGCTCTGAATTGACCCTTCATTTCCCATTGAGGGGCTCTATATTGATGTATTATGAAGCATTGAAAGGGGGGGTACTTTGGAGACCAAATATATTATAGCAAAATTGTGCTCCGTTCTTATATGATTGAGTCTTCATCCCTTTGTCCTTGAAGCAGACATTAGTGCTTTTTCCCAATATTTCCTTTGTCTTTGTGATCTTTCCTTTACATGGAGGATTGAAGTGGTGGAGGCCCAGATGGAGGGACTCGATTTCTCGATTTTGACAAGGTACCGACAAAGGTTGTCATTTGTATCTAAGTTTATATTAAAAGAAACATTTGTTTCTCATCCATTAAAAGTGTATTTATGAATATTTGTATCCATGGATGTAATTACTTTGTAAACATGTTGGAATTCAATATGCTAGATTAAACTCTAACACTTTTATATACCATGCATGTATACCTTGTTGTTGTTGAGTACAATGTGTAGTGACAAGTTTTATTGAAAGCTCAACTGGGATCTTCTTCAAACGTCCGGAATAAGATACGATTATCATCCCTTAGTGTTAATTTCATTTATATATATGGATCGATTTATGGTGTCATCTTGTATGTTGTGGTCTACCCCAAGCCATAGCAACTTTTATCTATAACAAGATGTTTTAAGGGTTAGTTATGGAGGAGATTTCAAGGTAATCTTATGATGTTTTAAGGGTTGATATTGGAGAAGATTTCAACATGATCGTGTAATAGTTTTGTAGATGTTTTAAGGGATGATCTTGGAGTTGAATTCAAGGTGATATTGTGATAGTTTTGGAGCTGCTTTAAGGGTTGATTTTGGATCATATTTGAAGGTGATTATTGGATAGTATAGAGAGCTAGTGTAAGGTTGGTTTTAGGGGTGAAAGTATAAAGGGTTGATATATGGATTAGAATGCCATATATTTCAAGGTGATATTATAGTATTTTTGAGGGCCAATATAGGGTTGAGTATGACACATATTTTGAGGTAATCTTATGACACTTTATAGATCTTATATAGTGTTGAGTATGGCATAGATTTTGAGGTGATCTTATGACAGTTTTGAGGGATGATATAGGGTTGAGTATGACAAATATTTTGAGGATATATTATGACAGTTTTAAGTATATATTATAGTGAAATATTTGAGGTGATTATATCAGCATTATTGTACTTGTTTCTTTGGTTGTTTTGTGCCTACACAAGATCTTAAAGAGTTGGTGCTCAATTGAGGAGATAGGTGTCTTCAGTAGGTTGGTGCCTACAAATCTTGCTAAGTTGGTGCTCAATTGAGGATATTGGTGTATCCAATAGGTTGGTTTCGATAGATCTTGTTAATTTGGTTCTTATTTGAGGGTATTGGTGTCTCTAGTAGGTTGGTGCCTACATGAATTTATAAAGATAATATTTTAAGGTTATCTCTTGAAAGGGTTTTAACATTAACTTTTGTGTATTATGATTTGATTTTATGTGTATTTATTATTTTTAAGTTAATAAATGATTGATGAATGCTCATTTAAATTAAAAATTATCTTATACTAATTCATCACTCCCATCTCTTTATGAGCATAAGTCTAACAATTGGTATAAGAGCAAGTTCCTTCAAAAACAGTTTCATTAGAGGAAATTTGGGGTCTAAAATGGACCTTATAATAAAAAGAGTCATCATATAATAAAACGAGCCATCCATAATTTCTTGATGAGCTGGAATTCAAGAACCAATATAATTTCAATAAAATGAGTCAACCATAATGGTTGACTTCATTTTTGTCATAAAAAAATTTATTTTTTTTGCTCGTATTTTCAACATATATCCCTGTGTTTTTACTCAAATTTCAAGTGGGGGCACTTGTTGGATGCATAATTATATTATGCATCCAACGAGTACCCACATTGCATGCCTTTTACAGACCCTACTACTCCAAAAACAAGGAATACCTAAAAAAATGTGATGATGATGTCATCATCACGTTTTTCCAAGTATTCCTTTTTTTGGGGGGGAAAGGGTTTGTCAAAAGTATGTTGTGTGGGTATTATTTTTCACTCAATGAGTGCTCTCACTCAAAATTTGAGTAAAAACACAATGAGATATGTTGAAAATACAAACAAAAAAAATAGTTTTTTTCCTCCTTTCTCCAAAATGAATCAATATGATTTTATTATTTTAACTATTGTTTTATTATTTTCCTTAGGAGGCCCATTTTAGAGCCCAAATTTCCTCTAATGAACCATCAAAAGGAAAATCTCGAGCACATATGTCTTGTGAGAAAGGTTTCTACACAAACAAAGCTTCATTGTTTGATGGAACAAACTATGCATTCAGGATAATAAGGATGCAAACATATCTAAGGTCACTTGGGTTTGATATTTGGAAATAAGTTGTAACTTGTTATATAGCTCCAAAAACACCACCAATAGATAAGGTTGGAAGGACACTTAGTGAAAACATTGCAGAGGCAAAGGATGTCATCTTGAGTGGCCTATCATATTATGTGATTGTCAACGTAAAGATATTTGAGGAATGCTACAAAATATTTATAAAGAAGAATCTCCCATCATGGATATGGATACAAAGTATGTTGATGAAGAAAATGAAGATAATCAAGAAAAAAAATAAACAAAAGAATAAGACATTAAAACAAGACTCGGAATAGACAAACTTAAGAAAATTATATAGAATAATGAGAGTTTGTAGAAACATGAAAAGAAGGATCATGATATTAATGAAATAGAGAAGACAATTATCATCCTGAAGGAATCACTTAGAAGAGGAAAAAAGGATAGAAAGAGTAGTGAGAACTCATCTCAAAGAAAAGGAAGAAATATGTGAGAAGCTAGAATATGAAGTTGCCTCACTAAGAAAGGAATTGGAAAAGACAAATGCTCAATTACATAGAAGTTTGAAGAGAACTAAAACTTTGAATCAGAATATTTGTTACCAAAATTCACCATTCATCAAGATCGGTTTTCATTATGATGAGGATCAAAATACCCTTGAAGAAGATGCAAAAAAGGAAAATGAAGAAAAGCCTAAAAAGTTATGTCAAAGTTCTCAAAGGCTATCAACAATATTGAAAGCAACAAGAAAGGAAATAATGACTAGCAGAAACTTGATTCTTGTTACAAAAGCAATAAGAATGAGTATAGAAAAGTTGTTCCACCAAGAAATCCTTTCACAAACTAGTACCAAAATCTTTTCTTTGGATATTGTTTTTCTTGCAATAATTTTGGTCATAATGTTGTAGATTTTAGATCTTATGCAATAAATGACCATGTGAAAAATATAAATAGAGTTCCTTATAAGACCTCAAAGGATAATTATGTGAGAAACAAAACCAAAAGTTCTTATGGGTTTTCTAACAGAAACTAAAATTTATTTGCTCCCATACTTGATTACAATACTGAATGTTATAACTACAATAAATATGGGAACATAGCAAGTTACTGTAGAAGCAACATAATAGAAGATCCTAAACAAAACAAGAAGAATATGTACTTACCAAACACAAAGAAGAATACACAAAGGTTTGGAAAGGAAGAAAAAACAAGAAGAATAGAAGAAGGAATAATGTGGACTTGAACTTGATAAAGGTAATTAATGGTACATTGACAGTGGATATTCAAAATACATGACAAGGGACTAGACCAAATTTCTAACCTTAAAAGAAGAAAAAGGAGGCAATGTTACTTTTGGGAATAATGTTTATGCAAAAATAGTTGGAAAAGGTAATGTTAGTCTTGATAATGGAAAGGCTAAAACCCCAAATGTATTGTACATTGTAGAGATAAAACATAATCTTCTAAGTGTTAGTCAAACCTATGATCAAGTTTACAAGCTCGCATTTGATTCTAAAGGGTGTGAGATAAGGAAAGCAAGTTCATGAATATTAGTGGAAAATGTAAACATAATTTCAAGAAATGTATACATACTTAATGAATTCAAAGGAGAAAAATGTTATATGGGAGTGATATCCCTCTCATCTCGCCACTAAATTCTTCTTAAGGAGAAGCACAATATTAGGGTTGGTATGATCCCTTTTTCATTGATATCAAAGGGAGATATTTACAAACAGGAACAGAATTGTAGACACTAGGAGAGTTACTAACAAGGGGTGAAATTACAATATTGGTATATATTTGACTAAAGGGTTTCCGTCAATACAAAGGGGGAGATTGTTTAAAATATTGTTGTCATTGTTTTCAAATACAAGGGGACACTGGAGATGTTCAAGATGAATATTGTTGTAAATATTGTCATTGATGTTAAAGATTGGAGGAAATTGCATATGGACATTCTTGGACTTTTGATGCTTAGTTTGGATACCTTGTATTTGAAGGTCTCTTTCTTTTGAAAACCTAGCTTATATGGGAGCATATGATATATGGTTGAAAATATCATATGAGACCTTTCCAACGGTATATGGTGCTCCATCTTGTTAAAGTATTGTAACTTCGAAAGATATTCTAGATGTATTGATTGTATTCCTCCATCAAGAGATGAGTTTGGTCATGTAAGAGTCATCGAAAGAATGAATGTAAACCTATGGATGTAAGTCAGTTCAATAGTACCCAAGTTTCATTATAATAAATATTTTGTTTGTTGTCTTACTAGACAAGTCAGCCCTGTCAGTTAGACAAGTCATCCCTGTCAATTAAACAAGTTGGCCCTGCTAGGTTCTAGGTCAATTCAAGTGACAAATATAAATAGGGAGGGGTTCCTCTTCATTTGTACACACTCACTCAAGAAAATTTGCAAGAGGAGAAAAGAACAAGTTTGCCAAGAAGAAGAGAGAAGCAGTTGTCTTGGGTTTTACATTACTCTAGTTGAGTTTTATACTAAGGAAGTTTCACGGGGTTTTATCCCTTGTGGTTTCCCTAAGGAAAATCTTTGTGTTATTTGTGTTACTGTGCTTGTTGTTCTTTCAGTGATCCTACTAGTAAAAATTGTTTTAAGATATCATATAAGAAATTAAGAAAACTTAACATGGTATCAGATCCACCTTGAAAGGAGACACCTCATAGCTAGGGTTTTTCATTATGAACAAATCTCTCAACAAATCATCCAAAAAAGAGGGCTCACTCAACTCGCCTCAGAAGGGTGCATCTCTTTGTGAAAACGGAAGTGAATTCCAAGAATTTTCAATTTTGGACCAGACACTACTGTTGGGAAGAACTACGGATTCAATTTTCCTAAGACTCCATCATCAATCTCAAAAAAATCAAGATAAAGTCTAGATAGTCGTGGGAAGGTGCATCTTTTCCATCACTCAACCCTACCAGTGATGACATCTGGAAAATTAGGGTGTCTTCACCAAACCCTAGGTCATCCCGAAGAAGGTCGACAAGAAATTGTATTCACCAAGTAAGTATGACTTCCTATAATTCCATTTGAAGTTCTCATTATGTTAAAATATGACTAAGAGTACCAAGCTAAATGAGAATCTTGAGGGTACTGAAAATTTCAGAGCATGGAAGTATTGGATCATGCTCATCCTAGAATAAAATGATCTAGAAGGACTTATAAAGGAGGAAGTTGCAGAACCAGAAGAAGTTTAAGCTAAGGCCAAATACACGAAGTATATGATCAAGTCTAAGAGGATCATATCTATCTCCATCAAAGATAACTTGATTCCTGAAGTATCCTCAAGGAGGAAACCAAAAGAAATGTTTGATGCTCTATCTAGCATATTTGAAGGAAGAAACATCAATAGAAAATGACCTTGAGGAATCACCTCAAGAGTGTAAAGGCTCAAAAGTAAGAAACCATGCAATCATACTTCACAAGAGTATCTCAAATCAAGGAGCAATTGGAAGCTATTGGTGATATGGTTGAAGAAGTGGAAATTGTAATCACCTTGAATGGTCTCCCAAGAGATTGGGAATCCTTTATTCGAGGAATTTGTTTAAGAAGAATACTGACCAAGTTCATACAGTTATGGGAAGAATTTGTTCAATAAGAAGAAATAATAGAAACCAGAGAAGAGAAGCTAAATGAAAATTAGGATTAATATTTGGCAGTCCATACCAAAGGCAAGAACAAGAGAAAGAGTTATGACCATACTCCTAGAAAAGATCAAGGGTTTAAGAAGTCGAAGAAAGACTTCTCAAATTATGAATTCTTCACTTGTCATAAGATGGGACACATTGCTATAAATTGTCCCATGAAGGCAGAACAAGTCAAGAAGAAGAAAAAAAGATTCCAATCCCTTGTTGTTGAAGACAATGATCAAGAAGATGAGGAAAGAGCCAAGGAAAATAAAGATTCTTAGTAGGTAGTGGTGCCTCCAATCACATGAAAGTTTACAAGGACTCACTGGCATGTCTTGTACAAAAGGATTCCCCACACAAATTAATGCTTGGAGATGATTACCAATATCCCATCAAATGAATGGGAGAATCCTCCTATAAGTTGGACTCTAGAAAGTCCATGAAGATGAAGGATGTCCTGTATGTCCCAGGATTAAAGAAGAACCTTCTTTCTATCTCAAGCTTAGATAAGAAATGTTTTAGAGTTGCTTTTGTGGATGGATAAGTCCTCACGTGGACGAAAGGAAAAACTATAAATGATGTAGTAGTAATTGGAGTTGAAGAAGGAGGACTCTACAGATTGAAGGGACATGTAGATTCAGCATTAATGACTAGTACCATAAGCCCATGTGAGCTATGGAACATAATACTTTCTCATAAACCTTACAAAGCATTTCCAATTGTGATAAAGGTTTGGACAGGTTTACCAAAGATTCAGATAGATCATGAAGGAGTGTGCAAGGGATGTGCACAAGGAAATAATATTAAGAACCCTTATCCAAACAGTGACAACAAAGAAAAAGGGATATTATATATTATTCATTCAAATATATGCGAGCCAATGCAGACCAATTCATTAAGAGGGTATGTTTATTATCAGGGATGATTTTAAGAACCCCCCTAAACTTATATGTATAAAAATTGGGCGAATCTCTCCGATATATAGGAAACTTTGAAGGCGGTTTTATCAATAATATAATATGTATATAAAAAAAAATTGGTGAATCTTTCATTTTATTATATAATGTTGTAAAATTTTGGCAAATCTTTCATTTTATTATATAATGTTGTAAAATCTTGGCGAATCTTTCATTTTATTATATAATGTTGTAAAAACTTGGTGAATATTTAACTTCATTATAAAAAATTGTAAAAACTGGTGAATCTTTCACTGATTTACAGAATATTGTCAAAATAAAAGAATAACAACATTAGTCAAATAACATGAATCACATCATCAAAAATAGAACATGTAGACTCACAAGTCACAACAGGAAGGTGTCAGTGAAACACAATTGCACAAACTAGATTCAGGGCAAGTGGGGACTCCACTTGTTATCTCGTCCCTTAATGGTCCAACGGACATGTGGGGACCTGAATCTTGACAAACTGATAAACTCATA